>OY829534.1:769676-1157702 GCA_963691665.1 Clepsis dumicolana | reverse complement strand
TGAAAAACAAATCGAAATACACGGCTTTAGTGACGCAAGCGAGAAAGCCTACTCTTGTGTTATTTATAGCAAGGTGACTCATAACAATAACAGCGTGACGACATTGATCGCAGCTAAAACTAAAGTTGCACCCTTAAACAAGAAACTAACACTGCCCAAACTGGAGCTATGTGGAGCCCTACTACTGGCCAAACTGGTCGAAAAACTAAAGAACACCCTCAAAAACAAAGAGTTGCCTATACACTGCTGGAGCGATTCGAAAGTAGTCTTAGCGTGGCTACAAGGAGACGCCAATAGATGGGAGAGGTTTGTTGCCAACCGAGTGGCACAAATAAACAAGATTATACCAGCAACACAGTGGCGGTACGTGAAATCAGAAGAAAACTCGGCTGACTGTGCAACTAGAGGTCTCGCACCTACGAATCTTTTGACTTTCAACTTGTGGTGGGAAGGTCCGAATTGGTTAAAAACATATACTTCAGAAATACCTCAAGATAATTTACAAACATACAAAACAACAGATGGGTTAAAAACTTATTGTTACTCAACAAAGGTTGACAACGTTTGCGAAACTACAAATATGCTATTAAACAAATTCAGCAGTTTGAAGCGAGTAACACGAGTACTTGCATGGATATTGCGAATCAGGCCAGTTGCTAGCAATAAACCTAACACGACGAACTCAAACAATAAATTAACCGACTGCATCAAGAAAGGAGTCATGACTTTATCGCCACAACAACTTACTGAAGCTACCCAACTTCTAATCAAGAAAGTGCAGCGCCAGTATTACCAGACAGATATAGAGAATTTGGAGAAAACTGGAGCAGTGTCAACTAGAAGCAGCTTACTTAAGCTGACACCATTTCTCGACGAGAACAAGCTCCTACGAGTGAGGGGACGTCTAGCTAACTCCATGTTGTCACCAGAAAGCAAACATCCAATTATTCTGCCGGCTACAGGGCGATTGACAGAGCTGGTTATACAAGAGGCGCATCTTGAAACACTACACGGTGGAGGGAGATTAACCTTGGCACACTTACGCCTCAAATTTTGGATTGTTGGAGGACGCATGACTGTCAACAAACAACTGCGACAATGTATTAGATGTCACCGGTTCAAATCGCATAGAAATGAACAACTGATGGCTGACTTGCCAAAGGAGAGAGTTTCACCCTCAAGGCCCTTTACGAGAACTGGAGTAGATTTCACTGGGCACGTTGACTTGAAGATCAACAAAGGGAGAGGTGTCAAAACGTGCAAAGCCTACATAGCTTTGTTTATTTGCATGGTGACTAAGGCCGTACACCTAGAACTAGTGTCGGACCTAACTACGCAAACTTTTCTTGCTGCCTTTAAAAGAATGTGTGCACGCCGGGGTACACCAAAACACGTTTATTCCGACAATGGACGAAATTTCGTAGGGGCAGCTAACTTGCTCCAAAAAGACTTCGAACATCATCAAACATTCCACACTTCGGAATTCTACGACGAGGTGAACCACCTACAAGTACAGTGGCACTTTAATGTACCTCTGTGGTCATCAGCTGGAGGTCTTTGGGAATCGGTAATCTGTTCACTGAAATACCACCTCAAACGTGTCCTTGGCGAGCATAAGCTGACCTACGAACAGTTTACAACTCTACTTACCCAAATCGAGGCGTGCTTAAACTCGCGCCCGCTGTGCCCTCTCACGGAAGATTTAGATGACCTGGAATATTTAACTCCAGGACATTTTCTAGTAGGAGGAACACTACTATCATTGCCCCGAGAAGAAGAAGACTTTAATCATTTCGACTTAAGGAACAGATGGAGACTTATTGAACAAATGAACTTACATATTTGGAAACGCCGGTCGAACGAGTACCTGCACCAACTACAGCAACGCTGCAAGTGGCAGAAGGAAAAGAAAAACCTGCAAGAAGGAGACTTAGTACTAATAAAAGACGAAAACTTACCTCCGGGTAAGTGGGCCCTTGGCAGGATCGTCGAAGTACACCCGGGCAACGACGGCAATGTTCGAGCTGTAACATTAAGGAAGAGAAGAACGAAATATCTAAACAACAACAAAGCACTCCATTACGCAAGAAAAAGACGTTGTACAGTCTATTTACTATTCTACTCGTTATGTTGATAGCGCCCGTGGGAACTGCAAGCTCGACACATTCCAACAACTACAAAATAAGCTCAATCGACAAAAATCACCCCATTTACTTTGACGAAGCAGGCAAACTGCAGCTCATACACGACGAGTGGACATTGCTAGTATACTATAACTTGACATCATACTGGCAAGCAGCAAACAAAATACATAACTATGTTAACCAAATCGACAGACTATGCCAACGAATTACATACCAACCCTGCGCAACAATCGTCAACCACTTACGCCACGAGCTACGTCACGTGACCGAGTACAACACCCTGCTACGCTCGCAACATCTCGCCAGACAAAAAAGAGGTTACTTCGATGGAGTTGGGAAACTAGCGAGAACACTTTTCGGCGTACTAGACGAGGACTTCGCCGACAAATACGAAAATGACATCGACGCGCTGCAAGGGAACGATAACTACCTATTACAACTAATGAAAAACCAAACTTCAATAATCGAAGCTGAGAATAATGTTATAACGAAAAGCGAAGAATTCATGAACGAGCAGTTTAAAACTATACATACCTATATGGATGAGACCCACACAGAAATTGCAAAAATTTAAAATAGAGTACAAACTTTATTCGCTGTCAACGACATCAACTCTGCGGCTATTACATCTACGCTCATCCTAAACAATTTACAACGTATTCAAGAAATACTTCTGAACGCCCTAGGAGACATATATAAAGGACATCTAGACACACACCTGTTTCCCGCCTCTCAACTGATAGATCAACTTAACACAATATCTGGAAAACTACCACAAGGGTTATCTCTACCAATAAAGGACGTACAAGAAGATATCAGAGACATTTATGAACTACTTTACGTCAAAGCGCGAATCACAAATAACTACCTACTGTTCGAGTTACATATTCCTCTACTCAGCGATGAAGAATACACGATATATCGAGTTATACCTATTCCTTTTATGAGGCAAGGACGGTTAAAACTAGTCGAACCGTCATCCAAGTATATTGGCATTAACTTTGTGAAGAAAACATTTATAGGTATAACCGAAGCAGACATACGACAATGCACCACATACGCCGAAGATAAATTCAGTTGCGTCGCCAAACAACCTGTCTACAACTTATACGATAAGAATGCACCTTGCGAAGCTAATGTGTTTAGTCAACATACGTCACTGTCATGCGTCATCAAGGACGCGCAGTGCAAAGAACTCTGAATGACATTACATAATCCGAACGTATGGTTGTTTACATTATGTGGAAAACATTTGATTCGTATCATATGTGACGATCAAGTTTCACCGACAACTATAGACGGCACGGGTGTCATTACAATGAAACCCAGATGCATTCTACAAAAGAAAGACGTAACAGTTTATAACTTATAACCATCTAGAAAGTAAAATTAACCTCGGAACGGACATTGATGTACCAACCATAGACTCTACGATTAACAACATGTTCGACTTAAGCTGGAGCAACGCACAGTTAAACATAACTGAGATTAAGCCTGTCAACTCTGCGGATCTGAATCAAATCGAACAGCGTTTACATCTACAGAAAGCACAAGAAGAACTGCCTAATACGCTAACAACAACCATGTCGGTGCACGATATTCATCACTACGCGGTGACCACTCTGCTGCTGGGAGGACTACTGGTTGTTATCCTTGGCTTATTAATAAGAAAGAGGTGTTGCGCACATGCTGCACCTGCAACTACAACGGCCCAAGTTAATACTCCCCAAGATTGCAGTGGTGTGGAGATTGAAATGCAGGTGATCCGGAGCGCGACGCGACCGCGGGAGCCTGTCTACTCTCAACCCGAACCAAGAGAAACCAGATTTAATTTTGAAGATTAGTTTGTTTAAGTTTAGTTATATTACTGTACTATAACATTTACTTGATATGTAAAAAATGCTCTTCTGTACCGTTTAGGTACCACTTCCACTTTTTCCTTCGGGAGCATGTACGATCGACATCGTACAGAATTTTGCTAACTTTGTGACCTACTTTGTCGCATAAATCGCAATTATAATTAGTTGACAATTCGCACTGACCGCGATCGGCCACAGTCGAGCATTTACTTAGAACTTGTGATTTTATAATAAACTTTAATAACTTTTACGTGAAACTGTGATTTTGTGTTCAACTCGACGTACAACTACTACTGTTAACTGTCCTCAACCCTCCGGCCATACAACTACATTGCATTTGTTGTTAATTAATGAATAAATTAATGAATAATTAATAAATTAATGAATACTATGCGGGTGGTAGGACCTTGTGCGAGGTCCGCCCGGATCGCTACCACCATCTTACCCGCTAATCCTGCCGCTAAGCAGCAGTGCTTGCACTGTTGTGTTCCGGTGTGGAGAGTAAGACAGCCGGTGTAATTACGGGCACAAGAGGCATTTCATCTTAGCTCTCTAGGTTGGCAGCGCATCTGCAAACCCTCCGGGGTTTTGCAGGTGTCTATGGGCAGTGATGATCACTTATCATCAGGTGACCCACTTGCTCGTTTGCCTTCCCCGTTGTATAAAAAAAAAAAACTATATCAATGTCTCCAATACATTTAATCAAAATTACAGTCCATCTACACAGAATTGCATTCGTCATCCAGCTACGATGTTCTGTAATCCCACAACCCCGGAGGAAATATACAATCTGATTATGAAGCTAAAAAACACAAAATCATCCGGATACGATGAAATAAACTCAACGATTCTAAAGCTTTGTTCTAAATCAATATGCGTACCTCTATCTTTTATTATAAATCTCTCGATAGAAGAAGGTGTTTTTCCTGATGGCCTAAAAAAATCAACCATTAAACCCTTGTATAAAAAGGGGAAAAGATATGAATCCCTGTTATTTCAAAAGTTTTTGAAAAAGTAGTATTTCAAAGACTAACGAATTTCGCAAATAAATACTCTCTTTTAAATGAAAATCAGCATGGTTTCACAAAGAATAAATCTACAACAACTGCCGCATTCACACTGCTTAAAAATATTTTTCACTATGTAGATATGGGGCGGTCAATAAGCGTTCTCTTTCAAGACATGTCCAAAGCTTTGAAATGAAATGAAATGAAATTTATTTACTTGCTTTAGACATGGTACAAAAGTGATGTTATAAATAGTTGTTGTGCAGTGACATGTCTAACCGGATATATTGGCATGCAATTTTATTTTTACCTAATGATTGGTTGAAATAATTAACGGAATTATTAGATACATTAGGCTTAATACATTATTACAGTATTGAATACATTATTACATTATTGAATCCATTATTACATTATTATTGAATATATTATTACATTATTGAATACATTATTACATTACTGGATACATTATTACATAATTGAATAAATTATTGATCATTAAATTATTAAAAAAAAAATTCATTTATTCGTACGTGATCAAGAAGTTTGAAAGTGAACACAAACAACACAGTAAATTATTTCAATTATTACAGTGCTTACCTACTTAAGTATTCCTTAATCGAGTAAAATGTCTTCTCTTTAAGCCATCGGAATAATTTAACCCTAAATTTACTCCGGGGCAACTCTGCTATGCTCTTTGGCAGCTTGTTAAATATTCGTATTGCCATTGGAATACAGTTTCTGCGATACAAGAGTGTGTTCGTTTTTGGGTAAATCAATCTATCTGGATATCTGGTATTGAAATGGCACACCTGACTTTTCTTTTTAAAGTAGTTTGGGTATGTTTTGACGAAGTTACAAATCTCAAAAATATATAAACATGGAACCGTCAGAAGATTCAGTCGTTTGAATAGTGGTTTACAAGTTGTTAGAGGGGGAACATCACAAATACCACGTACACATTGTTTTTGACTTATGAATATTCTGTTGATGTCGACTGAATTTCCCCATAATGGTATACCATACCTTAGTATTGAGCCAATGTAGCCATGGTATGCTTTCAATGCTGTTTGCTCGTCTGTAATTTTTTTAAGCCTCCAGAGTGCATACGCAAAGCGATTAATTTTATTGGCTGTACTCTGAACATGCTGTTTCCAGGAACACTGATTATCTATGATGATACCTAAGAATTTTGTTTCATTTGATTCCATTATTATTTGATTTTCATAAGTTACTGTAATGTTTTCAACATTCGCACTTCTGTTTCGAAATTGCATATATGTTGTTTTATTTAAGTTGACTTTCAGATTATTGTCTTTTAACCAGTTTATTATGTCGCTAACAGTTTTATTAATATCATTATTATGTGTTTCCTTACATTTACCATTTATAACGACAGAGACGTCATCAGCAAACAGTGTACAATGATGATGTGTAATGAGAGGTAAATCATTGACATAAATTAAGAAAAGCAGCGGGCCTAAAATACTGCCTTGCGGGACACCTACGTTGTTTGGTTTACTCTTAGATAAATAAGAAGTTTCTTCACCATTTGGGTTTATATTGCTAATTTCTACCTGCTGGTGTCTTTCACTAAGGTAGCTTCTTATCCAGTCTCTTGAAATTCCACGTATGCCATAGCTTTCACACTTTTTCAAAAGAAGATTATGGGGAACAAAGTCAAAGGCTTTGCTCATGTCAAAGAATACGGCTGTGGTTGGTGTTTCTTTATCTATATTGATGGTTATTTCTTTAACTAGATTAAAAGCTGCTAGTGTGGTAGATTTGCCCTTTTGGAATCCGTTTTGCTGTGTTGCTAAAATACTGTATTTATTTAAAAATGTGCTAATTCTCTTATGCATTAGTTTCTCAATAAATTTTGATAAAATTGGTGTTAACGATATGGGTCTATGGTTGTCCATTTTATCTCTGTCTCCTTTCTTATAAACCGGCTTCACTATAGACAATTTTAGTCTATCTGGAAATATACCTTCGGAGAAGGACAAATTTATTAGGTAAGTTAGAACCGACGATAGTTCGCCAGCTGTTTGCTTTAACACGTTTGTACAAATACCGTCAAAACCTACAGCCAATGTGTTATTGAGTGATTTAATTGTTTTGAAGACTTCTGTCTCATCCGTAGGAAATAAATACATGGTACTGTTCTGTTCCTTAATAGTATGTGTATATTTGATGTCTGTCGTATTAGAAAAAATACTGATATTATCATTAGTCAAGTTTATAAAGTATTCATTAAATTTTTCTGCAATTACATTTGGATCATTAATCAATTCATTATTGTATATAATTTTATCTATATGTTTCCGGTCTTTAGGGTTGTGATTACCTGTGCTGTTTTTAATTATGTCCCATGTGGCCCTACACACATTTTTTGAGGAATTGACATAAGATGCATTTGTAATTTTTCGAGCCATTAGTATGCATTTTTTGAATATGTGCGAGTATTTACGATAATTTTATTTGTCAATTTTATTACGAGATGTATAATATCTAAATCTTAACTTCCGTTTAGTATGTGATGCTTTCTTTATACCTTTAGTCAACCATGTGGGTTGTATAACTTTATTTTTTATTTTTTATTTTTTTATGGGGAAACATAAGTTATAAAAAAGGGTCAGAGTATCTTGAAAACAATTAAACGCTGCGTTTAAATTAGTTTCGTTATATACGTCGTTCCAGGATATATTATATAAACATTTCTGAGACTTCCTTGTATTTTCCATGCTGTAATCACGTTTCTTGATTAGCTTGTATGGGTAATGTATGTCCTTATTAGTAATGGGAATTTTAAGAAGTTGACCAGTGTTGTGATCTGACAACCCTAGGGAGTGCAGTTCCCCTGTGGCTTCCGGTACATTACTAATTATTTGGTCTAAGCAAGCATTCAGTCTAGTTGGCTCATTTATATGAATTATGTAATTATTATTTTGTAAGATTCTATGGTACTCTGATGTTGTGTTTGATTTCTTAATTATATTAATATTAAAATCGCTTGTTATAATAATTAGTTTTTTTGTTTTTAGTCGCAGTCTACATAATAAAGTTTCTAATTGATTGAGAAAGATGTCAGTCGGGGAATTAGGTATTCTATATATACAGATAATTATGCAGTTATGTTCTATGATTTCGATGCCACAACACTCAAAATTAAAGTCCATCTGTAGTTCTTTTAAAAAGGACAAGGGTATAAAACCTATGTCTTCTCTGCACATTATAAGTACACCTTGTACCTACCCCTTTGTGGTATATCTTAATAATTTTTAACCAAGAACTGATCCTGGTCACAGGTACAAACTGTAACAGAGACCTATTCCAAGTTAATTTAACCAGGTTATAACTCATTACTGGTCAATGGAGGTTTCCGTACTTCGCTCAACTTAAGTGAATATCCTTCAATAACTATGGATTGAAATAAATACTCATAATAAGAAGAGTATAAATTGAATTGACCAAATTAGATTGTGATCGTCTAGAAAGATTAGGACTCCCTACGTTGTGTAATTTTTTGTTTTAGTAATCCCAAAATTCTTCAAGATGTGGTATGTCTGGATTAAAACAAGGTGTAAGTTTTAGAGGTATTCATGTATTCACTAAAGACTTATAATTAAACACAACTAATGTCACACAGTATAATAAAAATAAAACATAACTAGTATAACACAGTATAATAAAAATAAATAATGTAAGTGTACTGATTTCTATAGTAAGTGAGTAGAACAGTAGGTAGGGTCTGGGAATGGGAATGATGATACCGGGGCCATCATTGGCCCCGGGCAAGGCTCCAACCACTAATGGAGATGACACCAGTCACCAACATTACCCCCTCCTTGCTACCTTCACACACCAGCAGAAAAAATAATAATAGTTTAGGTTAAATTTAGAGCGCTAACCACGGCGCTAAGTCAACTCAAATAAAGAGACTGGCTAGGAGGAATGAGTAAACCCAATTCCAAGATAGATTTAGTAATTAGATGGAAATACATCCGATCCAACCAATGCTCGTTCATTCTGCTGCGTCACCGTGCATAAAACACAGGTAAAGTTGGGTAATCAGTTGGAATGCCTAAGCATAACCAATGGATTACAAAATATTCGGTATAACCAAGCTGCAAGCAGACAAGGTAGTGTGGGGTCTCATTAGAACGTAAGGAGAGCGGAATCCACCAGTCTTTTCATTATGCTTTCTCTTCCCGCTGAGTGGGCCTCATGGAATAGACATAACTACATCGAAAGGCGATTCGGCAGGTATCCAAAGGTTCATAACAAGAAATAATTAGATAAAGGTAGCATGTAAACATACTACCGAATTGTAGAGTGTGGTGTGTAGGCACTGAGTATTAAACACAGGTTAACAGCACACGAAAAGCATCTGGTAAAACCGGATGAAAGGTTCGAGTTGCAATAACTTGAACAATTCAATAATTATAGTAACATTGTAAATCAGGCACTCACAAGGAATGGTAGGATTATGATAGACAAATATTTGTCTTGAGTTAAATGAAACACCTTAAGTAGAATTCATTTATTCAGATAATCAACACCATCGCAGGAGCTTCCCAAATCCTACAATGCAATAGTCTCAGATATATTGGTCCAATAAATGGTCATAATATGTTTTGTAACACAAGAGGACATTGGACTCTATTTTGTTCTACCAATAATCCTGGATCAATGGTATACCAAAACAGAATTTTAGATTTGAGTGATTGCGACACTAAGATAATCCAGAGGAAATATCAAAGTCTAGACCTTCAGTTAACACTGACTTGAAGTAGCATATGAATATGTCTTTTACACAGACTTACTGGTGGCAGGTCCGCCTAACCCAGTTTAAGTGTAAGATCCATGTTTCATACTTAACCAGTCATTAATAACCGAATTACATACAGGCAAGATAGCTCTTGACAGGCAATCAAAAGATTGTCGTTCAACAGACATAATGAATGATATGTTATAAATTCAACATAACTACAGTAAGAACTTCACTCACTTAGCCATGAAGAATAGATAACACGTTGCTGGCTAGGCCTTCACTCAGGGGAAAACCTATAGTAAAACACAGTTTGATTATGATCATTCCTGGACCATACATCCAGACACTTCTAATCATAAATGTATTATTATAAGATTAAGGCAGCTCTGCATTACACCTCATTTCTACAACATAATGCCGTCCATAGTCTCATTAGACCTTTAGACATTACTTTATAGAAACTACTTCTCACAAATACCTCGCTCTGAATTTCCATGGAACGCTATACAGCTAATCCCTTCAGAACTACACAACAAATATTGTATGGAGTTTGTGTACTGATAGTATATTGTGTGAATAGTGTGTATGTATAAAAATACATAAATGCATATAGCTAATAGATTAGTTGCATGTTGCAGGCATATTTTGTATAAATAACACAAATGTATTGTTCGAACGGGTGATGTCATTCTCATAATGGAATCTATTTTGTTAAAATAGATCTAATTTTGCTTACAAAATTATAGAGATTCATTTTCTGAGAAAAACCACCAATCCATTCATACAATAACACAAATTAATATCTCAACAGAAAATAAAACATTCGCAGTGCAAACCACACAAAGTAAAATATAAATTCCCTAACTTTTCCCTACAAATTGTCCTACTCCCTAGCATTGTATAGTCAGAATTAGAAAGAACCTTAGCCTCCATACTACGTTATGCTTACTATACACTACTCATTACATATTTTACTACAACACAATGAAAAATGAGGCAAAGACTCAATTGAAGTCCGACATACACCCTAACCACAGAAAAGCATGCTTACATACCTTTTATTTACCAAGATTAGGTAAATATATATAAAAATCCAACCTGCATACAAGAACACACTACCACACTAAGACACAACACAAATTGCCCATAATTTCACTAAAAAAAAACACCCCTAGCTAGAATCACTCCCTATTGCGAACTGAAATTTAGTCTAAAACCCATAAACTAGGCTACCCTCTAAAATATTACCTACCTAGCTAAACTTCTAATACGCGTAATTCAAACCGTCACGGATCTGACTACGGAGTTTGAATCGCCATAGATAAAACCCAGCACTTCCATTTGTATTAAAAACAAATGAAAACCTTCATGCAGTGAGCAAATCCAGGAATTCTAGTTAAATACTAGATTTATTCAGTAACAACTAAATCCAGGATAAATATGCTAAAATAACAATGAAATCCTGCTGAAAATCAGCAACACCTCAGTAGCACAGTATTATTGTATAATTAACTGCAATAAACCAAGGAAACACAGGATTGCTCACTAAAAGAAGTTTCTGGCTTTACCTGAAGGCACTCACAAGGAAGGGCGTTCCGAAGACTCGACTCTTCCAAAGCTGATCCGAACCCGACTGAAGACTGAGTAAAACTGTCCCGAAGCTCACCTGGAGCCTCATATTTATAGCTTTCCCGAAGGATCGCAAACATTACCTTATATGGTCATGTCCAAGGAAGCGTTACAACCGAAAAAAACCTCCACGCCCATATTTGGTCATCCATAAGGAATCGTTCGAACGCGAGATCGCGAGATTACCTAATATGGTAACATATAAGGCACTCCTCGCTTGGACCCTTCGCCCCACCACTTTAGTGATGTTACGATATCAATTCTGAAATATTTTCAAGAAGTGTAGTTTAAATATATTAAACACCTCCAACAGGTTACACAATTGCCTTCTCAATCCTTTTGTCAAAGTAAATACTTTGTCAAAATTTGAACTACAACTGTGTAGTATTTTAGTCATAATTTCAAATAAAGCATAAAACAGCAATTAGGATGTCTTCTAGATCTTTGAAAATAGCGAACATTTTCCCAACCCTAGCATCCCAACTTTCTTGCAAAACCGTCTCCTAATTGGGGAATCACAACAGCTGAAACATGATTGGCTAATGCTCTAAAACCAAGCCAAATATATAAGGGTCTGATTGGTAGTTTGCAGGACATCAATTATCAGGTCCGAAATTTATTAGAAGTAAATCAAAGGCACATTATTTGAATTTAAATTTTCCACAATGGAATTAAAATAGAGAATTTTATTATAATTTGAGATGAAAATTATTAATCAAATCGATTCTGTCATTTTTTAGGCTCACAGAAATCATTGACTCAAACAGTCTAACTTGACTTTAATGAGTGAAATCTTACTTGACGTCTGATCGGTATTTGCTATTAAATATTGATTTACCATAAATGTGTGTATTATAGTAGATAACACAATTAACAATCACAAGTGCTACTTTAGCATGTGACCTCCTCAATGCTTCAGCAAACATGCCTCAAAATACAGGTAAACCTCACTCTAAGTTGAATGATTTCGTATGTTTATTTCATAAAATAAAAGTGTATCTTTTAATGAACTACACTTGATATTACAAAACGATGATCTTTAATGATGTGTTAAACCTAATTTATGTTTCAGGTAAAACTCAAGAATTTATGAACCAAAAGCATTTTTAATCCTATGTTGGGTTTCATGCTATTACTGAAAACGCTGAAAATATATCATGAAACGCCAAATTTTTACTCTTAGTCATGTCCACCTAAATCCCAGGTAAGAGTATAATAGAAATTTCATATCTTAACTTAAACCTCATAATGTTATTTTCATAATTATTTTGTGTTCATATTAGCCATACTTATAACTTTAACTACAGCTAATTCATATAACCAAATGAGATAAGGTATACTAAAGTATAGTATTTGTAGTGCACAAAGAACAGATTTATAATAACAGTACTAATCCATGTTTTATTATACAAGTTATTAAGACCGCTAAATTGGTCTAATATGGAGAATTCACCTCGATGACTTGGTTAAAATCCATAGGATCTAGAAGACCAATTATTGTATAAATATAGTGTATTAGGGTGTAGGGATAAGGCTTATAAAGAATTTGACTATAAACACACAATACTGTATAATATTAGATGACATAACAATTTCAGTCTCCGGAGCAAAATATCCCATACAATAAATTACTTATATTGAATCATTTAACTAATAGATCCGAAATGAACTAACTAATTCTATTTTAGAACCGATATTAGGAACAGATGTAAGCATAAGCGCTTAGATCTAGCTTGTATTTAAAATGAGAATGAAACATTCAAAATGATGTTGGATTAACTCGGTAAAAATTCCTATTACAGAGAAACTTTTAAACTACGCCATGGATGTTGAACTATTTGGTATCAAAATTGCCTGTGCCGCTTAAATGAACAGAAAATAAAAGAAATGCTTTATTGGACACGGATTCAATGGGCTTTTCAGCTGATGGAGGACATCATAAGAAGAATCCTATAAATGGAACATTTTTATAACTATTTTACATTAGTTAGACCTGCTTTTGCTAGAAGTTCACAGTAATAGTATCGCCTGTTGTAGAATTAATTGCTTATGCTTATAAAACAACAAAAGGAGAATAAATAAACCTCATATATTATACCCTGTTTTATTGATTTTTCTATTACAACGCCATCTATTATCGAGTAGCTAATTTCCTAATTTTAAACCAATAACCTGAAGCTTTTAGTTCGTCAACTCACTCTAGGTGTCGCTTAAGTATCCAATTACCTCCTACATGGTGACATCTATTGTTGAGTAGGGAAACTCTTTACCCAATCAACACAGCTGTATGATAAACTGAAAACTCTTTCTAATTAAGGGACTAACTTCACTACTCGTCCAGAGATGTCACTAGTTTCTACGCATAAAATGATTGATTAGTTTAATCGTGGGATTATTTATTAAATTGACGAAAGATGTGATTTGGAATAGAATGTATGCTTTTATTAAAGTCAATTAATATTATTTAGAATCGAAAATTTTATTCTCATATCTATTCTTATAAAATTTAGCCAAATAAGGCAATATTATAGTAGGTCTGGTACAACCGCCCCTAATTTATAAAGAAGTTTACCGTAGTTATAAATTACCTAACACAAAAGAAGACAATACTATAATAATTGCCGCATTAACCATCAACGAGGAACACTGTCCTTGAAGGAAAGAAAAAAAAAAATAATAATATAGAAATTTCAAACATATTAATCACCCTAATACATGGTATTTATTCATTGCTAAATAATAAACAGATAATACGAATGACTATTTAATGAACAGACAACAGAGAAAGGACCCCATATCAGTCCGAAACCTGTCGGGTCATTCACGGTACACACACATGAGTGCTCAGTTCACCTTGCCACTGACTGGTCCAATGATAACTCAATAGGTAAGCTAGGTATAAATAACCGTACTCTTCATTTGTCTCCTAGTTAGCTAACTTTACAACACTCAAAGGTTGACTGGCAGATACTCCCCAATGGTGAAGTCCGCCCCTGCACCCCAACTTATTGTTGTGACCCAATCTTATCTCCCTAATAAAACAATCACTTTAAAATAAATATAAATACCTACTTCTTTACCCAAACCTAGGTGGGTATTAAAAAAAATAAAACTGCACCCCAAAAGAATCTAATAAAACCAAGCTATTATCTAGTGAACCTAATCAAAAGACATCCGTATATGTACTATGTAAGTATAACAGAAGAAATATTAAAAATTTAAAGAAGACCCCAATTACGAATAAAATATTACTAACTCAATTAAATTAAAACTACAATTTAATTCAATTCAACTTCTAATAAATACAAAATCCAGTAAAAATAAAAATCAGTTAAAGTTTGCTATCATGTATCTAACGCCCCCTATATTATCTGTAGTGAACTTAGTCCAAAACGAAACTAACCAATACGCAACATTAGTACATTACCCATAATCCAACTTCAAAACAATAGGCAATGGCTAGCGCCATCTGTGTCATTTGTGGCGAACTAACAAACGCAACATCTATCATACGCACTCATTCAACTGCACGCTACCAATAAAATCCGCAAGTGAAATCAATAAGCAATGGCTGGCGCCATCTGTGTCATTTATGGCGAACTAACAAACACGACATCTATCATACGCAACTGCACGCTACCAATAAAATCCGCAAGTGAAATCAATAAGCAATGGCTGGCGCCATCTGTGTCATTTGTGGCGAACTAACAAACACGACATCTATCATACGCAACTGCACGCTACCAATAAAATCCGCAAGTGAAATCAATAAGCAATGGCTGGCGCCATCTGTGTCATTTGTGGCGAACTAAGCAACCACAGCTCAACGTATGATGCGCAGCCGTACGCTTACAACAATTCAGTTCGTTCAACGTCCGCTAGGTGAAACTTGAAATAGTGACATTAACGCCACCTGTCTTGCTTTACACGAACTAATGAGATAAAAAAAGTTCGACGTGCTAAGGAAATCTGTATTGACACTACTAAAGCTTAATACGCCATCTATGCTATGGAGCGCGAACTAACACAACATCAAACTTCATAAAGCATAGCAATATTTATGGTACTCTAACCCCAATTCAACCTCTTTTATTATTATCGGTTACATAAAACACAATTAAAACCATAATCTGAACTAATTCCTACAAATCAAATAGCTAAATAAAACAAAACGACTTACATATCTCCCTTAAAATCTCGCAATCGAGAAATATCTCGATCGGACAAAATAAATGAAATGAGCACACTACGTTAAAGAAAATTGAAGAAGTAATCCTTTTAATAGAATACGTAAATATCATTTTACTTTAAAACAAACTAATAAAATCAATCTCTCCATCTCATTCTGATTTGCTTTATGACTACGCAATAAAAAAAAACAGACAAAACAACTGTCAAGCTAAAATAGTTAGAGCCACTTTAAAAATCACTTCCTGCCTCTTTCTACTAGCGAATTAAACGCTCAAACCGCACAAACCACGACCTGACGGAAATTAAAAAAAAACTCGGCATACTCTATGTAATGTTGCCAGACTAACCAGAATACTCGATAAGTATAGCAATTCTAGCCTTAACCTGTCATCATAATATCAATAGTATTAAAATTTTGTAACTTTAACATGTCGAGCACTACTCATAGACAAGCCAATACTTAATACCAAATATTTAACACAACGATGTAATTGTTTTGCATCAACAAAACTACTATTATTTTGTATAAGAAATACTCTAACAAATGAAAGTTCTATAAGACATATTACCCTTTACTTAATCAAATACAATTAAAACAATCGGAGCAAACATTTTTACTATTTAAAGTAAATTTTCCGGAAAATTTAATTAACTTAAATATTTTCTACAGCTTTTCAAGCTTTACTACTGGCAACACTACAAGAACTGTCAAGCCTCGAAGGACGTCATTCAGAGGTTAATTAATTACGTAAACGAGGTTCATGACTAGCGAATTCAACTCCTACGCAGTATTCAATTAAATGAAGGAAGCTTTATGTAGATAATACAGTATACACATACACAAAAGCTAATTTTAGAATTAAAATAAGAGTATTTGCGTCATCATATTAACGTAAACGTTGCAACAAAAGGCGAGTTTGGCACTGAGAAAATATGATTTTAACACGAGAAAATAATGGAAATCTGTAAGAATTGGCCTCTAATAAGGTAAATTAAGTTGCAATAGTCATCATAACTATGGTTTTCTATTACTATTTTTCAATTTTATGCAAATCTATCTCTATGAATTAATCGCAAATCTTATCACTTCTTAATAAGCAATTTTGTTGGTTGGCACGCTTCTAACCCTACGTACTTTTATTTCAGCCCACTCTGCAAGCATGTTCATGAAAACCTATCGCAACTCATGGGTTAATGGCTTAATTATGCATAACTTTTCATGCATTTTCTAAATACAATAAAGAGAAGAATGAACCAAATAAAATGCACTAAAAATATAAGCAAAATAAACGAAACACACAGTAAAACAATAAGACGAACAAGAATGCTTAGTGAAAACAAAATAAAGTGAACGGAGAACATAAGGGTTGACCAAAATTAAAAGCGCAGCATTTGCAAAGCATAATAAATTGTCATACCCTGTTTATTTATTTGCATGGTCCCTATTCTTATTAAGTGACAATCAAAGGTAGCACAAGTGAAGTCACGAAAATCAAGTGCGTCCTTGCATGAGTGTGCAAATGCATTTTTATACAAATAAGTATGCTTCTATGCATAAAACATTTTAAAGCCCGCACCATAATTTCGTAACTTTGTTAAGCAAGAATGTGACAATAGTATTTCGATCTACTCTGGAATTGAAATACATAATGTCTGCAAATACGTTAACATCCAAACCACCTCCAAAACACCCGCTTAACCCAGACATTTGTAAAACCACATCCTGCCGTCACGGCAACAAATTGTACCTAACCCAGTGGTATATCTTAATAAATTTTAACCAGGTTATTACTCATTACTGGTCAATGGAGGTTTCCATACTTCGCTCAACTTAAGTGAATATCCTTCAATAACTATGGATTGAAATAAATACTCATAATAAGAAGAGTATAAATTGAATTGACCAAATTAGATTGTGATCGTCTAGAAAGATTAGGACTCCCTACGTTGTGTAATTTTTTGTTTTAGTAATCCCAAAATTCTTTAAGATGTGGTATGTCTGTATTAAAACAAGGTGTAAGTTTTAGAGGTATTCATGTATTCAAACTAAAGACTTATAATTAAACACAACTAATGTCACACAGTATAATAAAAATAAATAATGTAAGTGTACTGATTTCTATAGTAAGTGAGTAGAACAGTAGGTAGGGTCTGGGAATGGGAATGATGATACCGGGGCCATCATTGGCCCCGGGCAAGGCTCCAACCACTAATGGAGATGACACCAGTCACCAACATTACCCCCTCCTTGCTACCTTCACACACCAGCAGAAAAAATAATAATAGTTTAGGTTAAATTTAGAGCGCTAACCACGGCGCTAAGTCAACTCAAATAAAGAGACTGGCTAGGAGGAATGAGTAAACCCAATTCCAAGATAGATTTAGTAATTAGATGGAAATACATCCGATCCAACCAATGCTCGTTCATTCTGCTGCGTCACCGTGCATAAAACACAGGTAAAGTTGGGTAATCAGTTGGAATGCCTAAGCATAACCAATGGATTACAAAATATTCGGTATAACCAAGCTGCAAGCAGACAAGGTAGTGTGGGGTCTCATTAGAACGTAAGGAGAGCGGAATCCACCAGTCTTTTCATTATGCTTTCTCTTCCCACTGAGTGGGCCTCATGGAATAGACATAACTACATCGAAAGGCGATTCGGCAGGTATCCAAAGGTTCATAACAAGAAATAATTAGATAAAGGTAGCATGTAAACATACTACCGAATTGTAGAGTGTGGTGTGTAGGCACTGAGTATTAAACACAGGTTAACAGCACACGAAAAGCATCTGGTAAAACCGGATGAAAGGTTCGAGTTGCAATAACTTGAACAATTCAATAATTATAGTAACATTGTAAATCAGGCACTCACAAGGAATGGTAGGATTATGATAGACAAATATTTGTCTTGAGTTAAATGAAACACCTTAAGTAGAATTCATTTATTCAGATAATCAACACCATCGCAGGAGCTTCCCAAATCCTACAATGCAATAGTCTCAGATATATTGGTCCAATAAATGGTCATAATATGTTTTGTAACACAAGAGGACATTGGACTCTATTTTGTTCTACCAATAATCCTGGATCAATGGTATACCAAAACAGAATTTTAGATTTGAGTGATTGCGACACTAAGATAATCCAGAGGAAATATCAAAGTCTAGACCTTCAGTTAACACTGACTTGAAGTAGCATATGAATATGTCTTTTACACAGACTTACTGGTGGCAGGTCCGCCTAACCCAGTTTAAGTGTAAGATCCATGTTTCATACTTAACCAGTCATTAATAACCGAATTACATACAGGCAAGATAGCTCTTGACAGGCAATCAAAAGATTGTCGTTCAACAGACATAATGAATGATATGTTATAAATTCAACATAACTACAGTAAGAACTTCACTCACTTAGCCATGAAGAATAGATAACACGTTGCTGGCTAGGCCTTCACTCAGGGGAAAACCTATAGTAAAACACAGTTTGATTATGATCATTCCTGGACCATACATCCAGACACTTCTAATCATAAATGTATTATTATAAGATTAAGGCAGCTCTGCATTACACCTCATTTCTACAACATAATGCCGTCCATAGTCTCATTAGACCTTTAGACATTACTTTATAGAAACTACTTCTCACAAATACCTCGCTCTGAATTTCCATGGAACGCTATACAGCTAATCCCTTCAGAACTACACAACAAATATTGTATGGAGTTTGTGTACTGATAGTATATTGTGTGAATAGTGTGTATGTATAAAAATACATAAATGCATATAGCTAATAGATTAGTTGCATGTTGCAGGCATATTTTGTATAAATAACACAAATGTATTGTTCGAACGGGTGATGTCATTCTCATAATGGAATCTATTTTGTTAAAATAGATCTAATTTTGCTTACAAAATTATAGAGATTCATTTTCTGAGAAAAACCACCAATCCATTCATACAATAACACAAATTAATATCTCAACAGAAAATAAAACATTCGCAGTGCAAACCACACAAAGTAAAATATAAATTCCCTAACTTTTCCCTACAAATTGTCCTACTCCCTAGCATTGTATAGTCAGAATTAGAAAGAACCTTAGCCTCCATACTACGTTATGCTTACTATACACTACTCATTACATATTTTACTACAACACAATGAAAAATGAGGCAAAGACTCAATTGAAGTCCGACATACACCCTAACCACAGAAAAGCATGCTTACATACCTTTTATTTACCAAGATTAGGTAAATATATATAAAAATCCAACCTGCATACAAGAACACACTACCACACTAAGACACAACACAAATTGCCCATAATTTCACTAAAAAAAAACACCCCTAGCTAGAATCACTCCCTATTGCGAACTGAAATTTAGTCTAAAACCCATAAACTAGACTACCCTCTAAAATATTACCTACCTAGCTAAACTTCTAATACGCGTAATTCAAACCGTCACGGATCTGACTACGGAGTTTGAATCGCCATAGATAAAACCCAGCACTTCCATTTGTATTAAAAACAAATGAAAACCTTCATGCAGTGAGCAAATCCAGGAATTCTAGTTAAATACTAGATTTATTCAGTAACAACTAAATCCAGGATAAATATGCTAAAATAACAATGAAATCCTGCTGAAAATCAGCAACACCTCAGTAGCACAGTATTATTGTATAATTAACTGCAATAAACCAAGGAAACACAGGATTGCTCACTAAAAGAAGTTTCTGGCTTTACCTGAAGGCACTCACAAGGAAGGGCGTTCCGAAGACTCGACTCTTCCAAAGCTGATCCGAACCCGACTGAAGACTGAGTAAAACTGTCCCGAAGCTCACCTGGAGCCTCATATTTATAGCTTTCCCGAAGGATCGCAAACATTACCTTATATGGTCATGTCCAAGGAAGCGTTACAACCGAAAAAAACCTCCACGCCCATATTTGGTCATCCATAAGGAATCGTTCGAACGCGAGATCGCGAGATTACCTAATATGGTAACATATAAGGCACTCCTCGCTTGGACCCTTCGCCCCACCACTTTAGTGATGTTACGATATCAATTCTGAAATATTTTCAAGAAGTGTAGTTTAAATATATTAAACACCTCCAACAGGTTACACAATTGCCTTCTCAATCCTTTTGTCAAAGTAAATACTTTGTCAAAATTTGAACTACAACTGTGTAGTATTTTAGTCATAATTTCAAATAAAGCATAAAACAGCAATTAGGATGTCTTCTAGATCTTTGAAAATAGCGAACATTTTCCCAACCCTAGCATCCCAACTTTCTTGCAAAACCGTCTCCTAATTGGGGAATCACAACAGCTGAAACATGATTGGCTAATGCTCTAAAACCAAGCCAAATATATAAGGGTCTGATTGGTAGTTTGCAGGACATCAATTATCAGGTCCGAAATTTATTAGAAGTAAATCAAAGGCACATTATTTGAATTTAAATTTTCCACAATGGAATTAAAATAGAGAATTTTATTATAATTTGAGATGAAAATTATTAATCAAATCGATTCTGTCATTTTTTAGGCTCACAGAAATCATTGACTCAAACAGTCTAACTTGACTTTAATGAGTGAAATCTTACTTGACGTCTGATCGGTATTTGCTATTAAATATTGATTTACCATAAATGTGTGTATTATAGTAGATAACACAATTAACAATCACAAGTGCTACTTTAGCATGTGACCTCCTCAATGCTTCAGCAAACATGCCTCAAAATACAGGTAAACCTCACTCTAAGTTGAATGATTTCGTATGTTTATTTCATAAAATAAAAGTGTATCTTTTAATGAACTACACTTGATATTACAAAACGATGATCTTTAATGATGTGTTAAACCTAATTTATGTTTCAGGTAAAACTCAAGAATTTATGAACCAAAAGCATTTTTAATCCTATGTTGGGTTTCATGCTATTACTGAAAACGCTGAAAATATATCATGAAACGCCAAATTTTTACTCTTAGTCATGTCCACCTAAATCCCAGGTAAGAGTATAATAGAAATTTCATATCTTAACTTAAACCTCATAATGTTATTTTCATAATTATTTTGTGTTCATATTAGCCATACTTATAACTTTAACTACAGCTAATTCATATAACCAAATGAGATAAGGTATACTAAAGTATAGTATTTGTAGTGCACAAAGAACAGATTTATAATAACAGTACTAATCCATGTTTTATTATACAAGTTATTAAGACCGCTAAATTGGTCTAATATGGAGAATTCACCTCGATGACTTGGTTAAAATCCATAGGATCTAGAAGACCAATTATTGTATAAATATAGTGTATTAGGGTGTAGGGATAAGGCTTATAAAGAATTTGACTATAAACACACAATACTGTATAATATTAGATGACATAACAATTTCAGTCTCCGGAGCAAAATATCCCATACAATAAATTACTTATATTGAATCATTTAACTAATAGATCCGAAATGAACTAACTAATTCTATTTTAGAACCGATATTAGGAACAGATGTAAGCATAAGCGCTTAGATCTAGCTTGTATTTAAAATGAGAATGAAACATTCAAAATGATGTTGGATTAACTCGGTAAAAATTCCTATTACAGAGAAACTTTTAAACTACGCCATGGATGTTGAACTATTTGGTATCAAAATTGCCTGTGCCGCTTAAATGAACAGAAAATAAAAGAAATGCTTTATTGGACACGGATTCAATGGGCTTTTCAGCTGATGGAGGACATCATAAGAAGAATCCTATAAATGGAACATTTTTATAACTATTTTACATTAGTTAGACCTGCTTTTGCTAGAAGTTCACAGTAATAGTATCGCCTGTTGTAGAATTAATTGCTTATGCTTATAAAACAACAAAAGGAGAATAAATAAACCTCATATATTATACCCTGTTTTATTGATTTTTCTATTACAACGCCATCTATTATCGAGTAGCTAATTTCCTAATTTTAAACCAATAACCTGAAGCTTTTAGTTCGTCAACTCACTCTAGGTGTCGCTTAAGTATCCAATTACCTCCTACATGGTGACATCTATTGTTGAGTAGGGAAACTCTTTACCCAATCAACACAGCTGTATGATAAACTGAAAACTCTTTCTAATTAAGGGACTAACTTCACTACTCGTCCAGAGATGTCACTAGTTTCTACGCATAAAATGATTGATTAGTTTAATCGTGGGATTATTTATTAAATTGACGAAAGATGTGATTTGGAATAGAATGTATGCTTTTATTAAAGTCAATTAATATTATTTAGAATCGAAAATTTTATTCTCATATCTATTCTTATAAAATTTAGCCAAATAAGGCAATATTATAGTAGGTCTGGTACAACCGCCCCTAATTTATAAAGAAGTTTACCGTAGTTATAAATTACCTAACACAAAAGAAGACAATACTATAATAATTGCCGCATTAACCATCAACGAGGAACACTGTCCTTGAAGGAAAGAAAAAAAAAAAAAATAATATAGAAATTTCAAACATATTAATCACCCTAATACATGGTATTTATTCATTGCTAAATAATAAACAGATAATACGAATGACTATTTAATGAACAGACAACAGAGAAAGGACCCCATATCAGTCCGAAACCTGTCGGGTCATTCACGGTACACACACATGAGTGCTCAGTTCACCTTGCCACTGACTGGTCCAATGATAACTCAATAGGTAAGCTAGGTATAAATAACCGTACTCTTCATTTGTCTCCTAGTTAGCTAACTTTACAACACTCAAAGGTTGACTGGCAGATACTCCCCAATGGTGAAGTCCGCCCCTGCACCCCAACTTATTGTTGTGACCCAATCTTATCTCCCTAATAAAACAATCACTTTAAAATAAATATAAATACCTACTTCTTTACCCAAACCTAGGTGGGTATTAAAAAAAATAAAACTGCACCCCAAAAGAATCTAATAAAACCAAGCTATTATCTAGTGAACCTAATCAAAAGACATCCGTATATGTACTATGTAAGTATAACAGAAGAAATATTAAAAATTTAAAGAAGACCCCAATTACGAATAAAATATTACTAACTCAATTAAATTAAAACTACAATTTAGTTCAATTCAACTTCTAATAAATACAAAATCCAGTAAAAATAAAAATCAGTTAAAGTTTGCTATCATGTATCTAACGCCCCCTATATTATCTGTAGTGAACTTAGTCCAAAACGAAACTAACCAATACGCAACATTAGTACATTACCCATAATCCAACTTCAAAACAATAGGCAATGGCTAGCGCCATCTGTGTCATTTGTGGCGAACTAACAAACGCAACATCTATCATACGCACTCATTCAACTGCACGCTACCAATAAAATCCGCAAGTGAAATCAATAAGCAATGGCTGGCGCCATCTGTGTCATTTATGGCGAACTAACAAACACGACATCTATCATACGCAACTGCACGCTACCAATAAAATCCGCAAGTGAAATCAATAAGCAATGGCTGGCGCCATCTGTGTCATTTGTGGCGAACTAACAAACACGACATCTATCATACGCAACTGCACGCTACCAATAAAATCCGCAAGTGAAATCAATAAGCAATGGCTGGCGCCATCTGTGTCATTTGTGGCGAACTAAGCAACCACAGCTCAACGTATGATGCGCAGCCGTACGCTTACAACAATTCAGTTCGTTCAACGTCCGCTAGGTGAAACTTGAAATAGTGACATTAACGCCACCTGTCTTGCTTTACACGAACTAATGAGATAAAAAAAGTTCGACGTGCTAAGGAAATCTGTATTGACACTACTAAAGCTTAATACGCCATCTATGCTATGGAGCGCGAACTAACACAACATCAAACTTCATAAAGCATAGCAATATTTATGGTACTCTAACCCCAATTCAACCTCTTTTATTATTATCGGTTACATAAAACACAATTAAAACCATAATCTGAACTAATTCCTACAAATCAAATAGCTAAATAAAACAAAACGACTTACATATCTCCCTTAAAATCTCGCAATCGAGAAATATCTCGATCGGACAAAATAAATGAAATGAGCACACTACGTTAAAGAAAATTGAAGAAGTAATCCTTTTAATAGAATACGTAAATATCATTTTACTTTAAAACAAACTAATAAAATCAATCTCTCCATCTCATTCTGATTTGCTTTATGACTACGCAATAAAAAAAAACAGACAAAACAACTGTCAAGCTAAAATAGTTAGAGCCACTTTAAAAATCACTTCCTGCCTCTTTCTACTAGCGAATTAAACGCTCAAACCGCACAAACCACGACCTGACGGAAATTAAAAAAAAACTCGGCATACTCTATGTAATGTTGCCAGACTAACCAGAATACTCGATAAGTATAGCAATTCTAGCCTTAACCTGTCATCATAATATCAATAGTATTAAAATTTTGTAACTTTAACATGTCGAGCACTACTCATAGACAAGCCAATACTTAATACCAAATATTTAACACAACGATGTAATTGTTTTGCATCAACAAAACTACTATTATTTTGTATAAGAAATACTCTAACAAATGAAAGTTCTATAAGACATATTACCCTTTACTTAATCAAATACAATTAAAACAATCGGAGCAAACATTTTTACTATTTAAAGTAAATTTTCCGGAAAATTTAATTAACTTAAATATTTTCTACAGCTTTTCAAGCTTTACTACTGGCAACACTACAAGAACTGTCAAGCCTCGAAGGACGTCATTCAGAGGTTAATTAATTACGTAAACGAGGTTCATGACTAGCGAATTCAACTCCTACGCAGTATTCAATTAAATGAAGGAAGCTTTATGTAGATAATACAGTATACACATACACAAAAGCTAATTTTAGAATTAAAATAAGAGTATTTGCGTCATCATATTAACGTAAACGTTGCAACAAAAGGCGAGTTTGGCACTGAGAAAATATGATTTTAACACGAGAAAATAATGGAAATCTGTAAGAATTGGCCTCTAATAAGGTAAATTAAGTTGCAATAGTCATCATAACTATGGTTTTCTATTACTATTTTTCAATTTTATGCAAATCTATCTCTATGAATTAATCGCAAATCTTATCACTTCTTAATAAGCAATTTTGTTGGTTGGCACGCTTCTAACCCTACGTACTTTTATTTCAGCCCACTCTGCAAGCATGTTCATGAAAACCTATCGCAACTCATGGGTTAATGGCTTAATTATGCATAACTTTTCATGCATTTTCTAAATACAATAAAGAGAAGAATGAACCAAATAAAATGCACTAAAAATATAAGCAAAATAAACGAAACACACAGTAAAACAATAAGACGAACAAGAATGCTTAGTGAAAACAAAATAAAGTGAACGGAGAACATAAGGGTTGACCAAAATTAAAAGCGCAGCATTTGCAAAGCATAATAAATTGTCATACCCTGTTTATTTATTTGCATGGTCCCTATTCTTATTAAGTGACAATCAAAGGTAGCACAAGTGAAGTCACGAAAATCAAGTGCGTCCTTGCATGAGTGTGCAAATGCATTTTTATACAAATAAGTATGCTTCTATGCATAAAACATTTTAAAGCCCGCACCATAATTTCGTAACTTTGTTAAGCAAGAATGTGACAATAGTATTTCGATCTACTCTGGAATTGAAATACATAATGTCTGCAAATACGTTAACATCCAAACCACCTCCAAAACACCCGCTTAACCCAGACATTTGTAAAACCACATCCTGCCGTCACGGCAACAAATTGTACCTAACCCAGTGGTATATCTTAATAAATTTTAACCAGGTTATTACTCATTACTGGTCAATGGAGGTTTCCATACTTCGCTCAACTTAAGTGAATATCCTTCAATAACTATGGATTGAAATAAATACTCATAATAAGAAGAGTATAAATTGAATTGACCAAATTAGATTGTGATCGTCTAGAAAGATTAGGACTCCCTACGTTGTGTAATTTTTTGTTTTAGTAATCCCAAAATTCTTTAAGATGTGGTATGTCTGTATTAAAACAAGGTGTAAGTTTTAGAGGTATTCATGTATTCAAACTAAAGACTTATAATTAAACACAACTAATGTCACACAGTATAATAAAAATAAATAATGTAAGTGTACTGATTTCTATAGTAAGTGAGTAGAACAGTAGGTAGGGTCTGGGAATGGGAATGATGATACCGGGGCCATCATTGGCCCCGGGCAAGGCTCCAACCACTAATGGAGATGACACCAGTCACCAACATTACCCCCTCCTTGCTACCTTCACACACCAGCAGAAAAAATAATAATAGTTTAGGTTAAATTTAGAGCGCTAACCACGGCGCTAAGTCAACTCAAATAAAGAGACTGGCTAGGAGGAATGAGTAAACCCAATTCCAAGATAGATTTAGTAATTAGATGGAAATACATCCGATCCAACCAATGCTCGTTCATTCTGCTGCGTCACCGTGCATAAAACACAGGTAAAGTTGGGTAATCAGTTGGAATGCCTAAGCATAACCAATGGATTACAAAATATTCGGTATAACCAAGCTGCAAGCAGACAAGGTAGTGTGGGGTCTCATTAGAACGTAAGGAGAGCGGAATCCACCAGTCTTTTCATTATGCTTTCTCTTCCCACTGAGTGGGCCTCATGGAATAGACATAACTACATCGAAAGGCGATTCGGCAGGTATCCAAAGGTTCATAACAAGAAATAATTAGATAAAGGTAGCATGTAAACATACTACCGAATTGTAGAGTGTGGTGTGTAGGCACTGAGTATTAAACACAGGTTAACAGCACACGAAAAGCATCTGGTAAAACCGGATGAAAGGTTCGAGTTGCAATAACTTGAACAATTCAATAATTATAGTAACATTGTAAATCAGGCACTCACAAGGAATGGTAGGATTATGATAGACAAATATTTGTCTTGAGTTAAATGAAACACCTTAAGTAGAATTCATTTATTCAGATAATCAACACCATCGCAGGAGCTTCCCAAATCCTACAATGCAATAGTCTCAGATATATTGGTCCAATAAATGGTCATAATATGTTTTGTAACACAAGAGGACATTGGACTCTATTTTGTTCTACCAATAATCCTGGATCAATGGTATACCAAAACAGAATTTTAGATTTGAGTGATTGCGACACTAAGATAATCCAGAGGAAATATCAAAGTCTAGACCTTCAGTTAACACTGACTTGAAGTAGCATATGAATATGTCTTTTACACAGACTTACTGGTGGCAGGTCCGCCTAACCCAGTTTAAGTGTAAGATCCATGTTTCATACTTAACCAGTCATTAATAACCGAATTACATACAGGCAAGATAGCTCTTGACAGGCAATCAAAAGATTGTCGTTCAACAGACATAATGAATGATATGTTATAAATTCAACATAACTACAGTAAGAACTTCACTCACTTAGCCATGAAGAATAGATAACACGTTGCTGGCTAGGCCTTCACTCAGGGGAAAACCTATAGTAAAACACAGTTTGATTATGATCATTCCTGGACCATACATCCAGACACTTCTAATCATAAATGTATTATTATAAGATTAAGGCAGCTCTGCATTACACCTCATTTCTACAACATAATGCCGTCCATAGTCTCATTAGACCTTTAGACATTACTTTATAGAAACTACTTCTCACAAATACCTCGCTCTGAATTTCCATGGAACGCTATACAGCTAATCCCTTCAGAACTACACAACAAATATTGTATGGAGTTTGTGTACTGATAGTATATTGTGTGAATAGTGTGTATGTATAAAAATACATAAATGCATATAGCTAATAGATTAGTTGCATGTTGCAGGCATATTTTGTATAAATAACACAAATGTATTGTTCGAACGGGTGATGTCATTCTCATAATGGAATCTATTTTGTTAAAATAGATCTAATTTTGCTTACAAAATTATAGAGATTCATTTTCTGAGAAAAACCACCAATCCATTCATACAATAACACAAATTAATATCTCAACAGAAAATAAAACATTCGCAGTGCAAACCACACAAAGTAAAATATAAATTCCCTAACTTTTCCCTACAAATTGTCCTACTCCCTAGCATTGTATAGTCAGAATTAGAAAGAACCTTAGCCTCCATACTACGTTATGCTTACTATACACTACTCATTACATATTTTACTACAACACAATGAAAAATGAGGCAAAGACTCAATTGAAGTCCGACATACACCCTAACCACAGAAAAGCATGCTTACATACCTTTTATTTACCAAGATTAGGTAAATATATATAAAAATCCAACCTGCATACAAGAACACACTACCACACTAAGACACAACACAAATTGCCCATAATTTCACTAAAAAAAAACACCCCTAGCTAGAATCACTCCCTATTGCGAACTGAAATTTAGTCTAAAACCCATAAACTAGACTACCCTCTAAAATATTACCTACCTAGCTAAACTTCTAATACGCGTAATTCAAACCGTCACGGATCTGACTACGGAGTTTGAATCGCCATAGATAAAACCCAGCACTTCCATTTGTATTAAAAACAAATGAAAACCTTCATGCAGTGAGCAAATCCAGGAATTCTAGTTAAATACTAGATTTATTCAGTAACAACTAAATCCAGGATAAATATGCTAAAATAACAATGAAATCCTGCTGAAAATCAGCAACACCTCAGTAGCACAGTATTATTGTATAATTAACTGCAATAAACCAAGGAAACACAGGATTGCTCACTAAAAGAAGTTTCTGGCTTTACCTGAAGGCACTCACAAGGAAGGGCGTTCCGAAGACTCGACTCTTCCAAAGCTGATCCGAACCCGACTGAAGACTGAGTAAAACTGTCCCGAAGCTCACCTGGAGCCTCATATTTATAGCTTTCCCGAAGGATCGCAAACATTACCTTATATGGTCATGTCCAAGGAAGCGTTACAACCGAAAAAAACCTCCACGCCCATATTTGGTCATCCATAAGGAATCGTTCGAACGCGAGATCGCGAGATTACCTAATATGGTAACATATAAGGCACTCCTCGCTTGGACCCTTCGCCCCACCACTTTAGTGATGTTACGATATCAATTCTGAAATATTTTCAAGAAGTGTAGTTTAAATATATTAAACACCTCCAACAGGTTACACAATTGCCTTCTCAATCCTTTTGTCAAAGTAAATACTTTGTCAAAATTTGAACTACAACTGTGTAGTATTTTAGTCATAATTTCAAATAAAGCATAAAACAGCAATTAGGATGTCTTCTAGATCTTTGAAAATAGCGAACATTTTCCCAACCCTAGCATCCCAACTTTCTTGCAAAACCGTCTCCTAATTGGGGAATCACAACAGCTGAAACATGATTGGCTAATGCTCTAAAACCAAGCCAAATATATAAGGGTCTGATTGGTAGTTTGCAGGACATCAATTATCAGGTCCGAAATTTATTAGAAGTAAATCAAAGGCACATTATTTGAATTTAAATTTTCCACAATGGAATTAAAATAGAGAATTTTATTATAATTTGAGATGAAAATTATTAATCAAATCGATTCTGTCATTTTTTAGGCTCACAGAAATCATTGACTCAAACAGTCTAACTTGACTTTAATGAGTGAAATCTTACTTGACGTCTGATCGGTATTTGCTATTAAATATTGATTTACCATAAATGTGTGTATTATAGTAGATAACACAATTAACAATCACAAGTGCTACTTTAGCATGTGACCTCCTCAATGCTTCAGCAAACATGCCTCAAAATACAGGTAAACCTCACTCTAAGTTGAATGATTTCGTATGTTTATTTCATAAAATAAAAGTGTATCTTTTAATGAACTACACTTGATATTACAAAACGATGATCTTTAATGATGTGTTAAACCTAATTTATGTTTCAGGTAAAACTCAAGAATTTATGAACCAAAAGCATTTTTAATCCTATGTTGGGTTTCATGCTATTACTGAAAACGCTGAAAATATATCATGAAACGCCAAATTTTTACTCTTAGTCATGTCCACCTAAATCCCAGGTAAGAGTATAATAGAAATTTCATATCTTAACTTAAACCTCATAATGTTATTTTCATAATTATTTTGTGTTCATATTAGCCATACTTATAACTTTAACTACAGCTAATTCATATAACCAAATGAGATAAGGTATACTAAAGTATAGTATTTGTAGTGCACAAAGAACAGATTTATAATAACAGTACTAATCCATGTTTTATTATACAAGTTATTAAGACCGCTAAATTGGTCTAATATGGAGAATTCACCTCGATGACTTGGTTAAAATCCATAGGATCTAGAAGACCAATTATTGTATAAATATAGTGTATTAGGGTGTAGGGATAAGGCTTATAAAGAATTTGACTATAAACACACAATACTGTATAATATTAGATGACATAACAATTTCAGTCTCCGGAGCAAAATATCCCATACAATAAATTACTTATATTGAATCATTTAACTAATAGATCCGAAATGAACTAACTAATTCTATTTTAGAACCGATATTAGGAACAGATGTAAGCATAAGCGCTTAGATCTAGCTTGTATTTAAAATGAGAATGAAACATTCAAAATGATGTTGGATTAACTCGGTAAAAATTCCTATTACAGAGAAACTTTTAAACTACGCCATGGATGTTGAACTATTTGGTATCAAAATTGCCTGTGCCGCTTAAATGAACAGAAAATAAAAGAAATGCTTTATTGGACACGGATTCAATGGGCTTTTCAGCTGATGGAGGACATCATAAGAAGAATCCTATAAATGGAACATTTTTATAACTATTTTACATTAGTTAGACCTGCTTTTGCTAGAAGTTCACAGTAATAGTATCGCCTGTTGTAGAATTAATTGCTTATGCTTATAAAACAACAAAAGGAGAATAAATAAACCTCATATATTATACCCTGTTTTATTGATTTTTCTATTACAACGCCATCTATTATCGAGTAGCTAATTTCCTAATTTTAAACCAATAACCTGAAGCTTTTAGTTCGTCAACTCACTCTAGGTGTCGCTTAAGTATCCAATTACCTCCTACATGGTGACATCTATTGTTGAGTAGGGAAACTCTTTACCCAATCAACACAGCTGTATGATAAACTGAAAACTCTTTCTAATTAAGGGACTAACTTCACTACTCGTCCAGAGATGTCACTAGTTTCTACGCATAAAATGATTGATTAGTTTAATCGTGGGATTATTTATTAAATTGACGAAAGATGTGATTTGGAATAGAATGTATGCTTTTATTAAAGTCAATTAATATTATTTAGAATCGAAAATTTTATTCTCATATCTATTCTTATAAAATTTAGCCAAATAAGGCAATATTATAGTAGGTCTGGTACAACCGCCCCTAATTTATAAAGAAGTTTACCGTAGTTATAAATTACCTAACACAAAAGAAGACAATACTATAATAATTGCCGCATTAACCATCAACGAGGAACACTGTCCTTGAAGGAAAGAAAAAAAAAAATAATAATATAGAAATTTCAAACATATTAATCACCCTAATACATGGTATTTATTCATTGCTAAATAATAAACAGATAATACGAATGACTATTTAATGAACAGACAACAGAGAAAGGACCCCATATCAGTCCGAAACCTGTCGGGTCATTCACGGTACACACACATGAGTGCTCAGTTCACCTTGCCACTGACTGGTCCAATGATAACTCAATAGGTAAGCTAGGTATAAATAACCGTACTCTTCATTTGTCTCCTAGTTAGCTAACTTTACAACACTCAAAGGTTGACTGGCAGATACTCCCCAATGGTGAAGTCCGCCCCTGCACCCCAACTTATTGTTGTGACCCAATCTTATCTCCCTAATAAAACAATCACTTTAAAATAAATATAAATACCTACTTCTTTACCCAAACCTAGGTGGGTATTAAAAAAAATAAAACTGCACCCCAAAAGAATCTAATAAAACCAAGCTATTATCTAGTGAACCTAATCAAAAGACATCCGTATATGTACTATGTAAGTATAACAGAAGAAATATTAAAAATTTAAAGAAGACCCCAATTACGAATAAAATATTACTAACTCAATTAAATTAAAACTACAATTTAGTTCAATTCAACTTCTAATAAATACAAAATCCAGTAAAAATAAAAATCAGTTAAAGTTTGCTATCATGTATCTAACGCCCCCTATATTATCTGTAGTGAACTTAGTCCAAAACGAAACTAACCAATACGCAACATTAGTACATTACCCATAATCCAACTTCAAAACAATAGGCAATGGCTAGCGCCATCTGTGTCATTTGTGGCGAACTAACAAACGCAACATCTATCATACGCACTCATTCAACTGCACGCTACCAATAAAATCCGCAAGTGAAATCAATAAGCAATGGCTGGCGCCATCTGTGTCATTTATGGCGAACTAACAAACACGACATCTATCATACGCAACTGCACGCTACCAATAAAATCCGCAAGTGAAATCAATAAGCAATGGCTGGCGCCATCTGTGTCATTTGTGGCGAACTAACAAACACGACATCTATCATACGCAACTGCACGCTACCAATAAAATCCGCAAGTGAAATCAATAAGCAATGGCTGGCGCCATCTGTGTCATTTGTGGCGAACTAAGCAACCACAGCTCAACGTATGATGCGCAGCCGTACGCTTACAACAATTCAGTTCGTTCAACGTCCGCTAGGTGAAACTTGAAATAGTGACATTAACGCCACCTGTCTTGCTTTACACGAACTAATGAGATAAAAAAAGTTCGACGTGCTAAGGAAATCTGTATTGACACTACTAAAGCTTAATACGCCATCTATGCTATGGAGCGCGAACTAACACAACATCAAACTTCATAAAGCATAGCAATATTTATGGTACTCTAACCCCAATTCAACCTCTTTTATTATTATCGGTTACATAAAACACAATTAAAACCATAATCTGAACTAATTCCTACAAATCAAATAGCTAAATAAAACAAAACGACTTACATATCTCCCTTAAAATCTCGCAATCGAGAAATATCTCGATCGGACAAAATAAATGAAATGAGCACACTACGTTAAAGAAAATTGAAGAAGTAATCCTTTTAATAGAATACGTAAATATCATTTTACTTTAAAACAAACTAATAAAATCAATCTCTCCATCTCATTCTGATTTGCTTTATGACTACGCAATAAAAAAAAACAGACAAAACAACTGTCAAGCTAAAATAGTTAGAGCCACTTTAAAAATCACTTCCTGCCTCTTTCTACTAGCGAATTAAACGCTCAAACCGCACAAACCACGACCTGACGGAAATTAAAAAAAAACTCGGCATACTCTATGTAATGTTGCCAGACTAACCAGAATACTCGATAAGTATAGCAATTCTAGCCTTAACCTGTCATCATAATATCAATAGTATTAAAATTTTGTAACTTTAACATGTCGAGCACTACTCATAGACAAGCCAATACTTAATACCAAATATTTAACACAACGATGTAATTGTTTTGCATCAACAAAACTACTATTATTTTGTATAAGAAATACTCTAACAAATGAAAGTTCTATAAGACATATTACCCTTTACTTAATCAAATACAATTAAAACAATCGGAGCAAACATTTTTACTATTTAAAGTAAATTTTCCGGAAAATTTAATTAACTTAAATATTTTCTACAGCTTTTCAAGCTTTACTACTGGCAACACTACAAGAACTGTCAAGCCTCGAAGGACGTCATTCAGAGGTTAATTAATTACGTAAACGAGGTTCATGACTAGCGAATTCAACTCCTACGCAGTATTCAATTAAATGAAGGAAGCTTTATGTAGATAATACAGTATACACATACACAAAAGCTAATTTTAGAATTAAAATAAGAGTATTTGCGTCATCATATTAACGTAAACGTTGCAACAAAAGGCGAGTTTGGCACTGAGAAAATATGATTTTAACACGAGAAAATAATGGAAATCTGTAAGAATTGGCCTCTAATAAGGTAAATTAAGTTGCAATAGTCATCATAACTATGGTTTTCTATTACTATTTTTCAATTTTATGCAAATCTATCTCTATGAATTAATCGCAAATCTTATCACTTCTTAATAAGCAATTTTGTTGGTTGGCACGCTTCTAACCCTACGTACTTTTATTTCAGCCCACTCTGCAAGCATGTTCATGAAAACCTATCGCAACTCATGGGTTAATGGCTTAATTATGCATAACTTTTCATGCATTTTCTAAATACAATAAAGAGAAGAATGAACCAAATAAAATGCACTAAAAATATAAGCAAAATAAACGAAACACACAGTAAAACAATAAGACGAACAAGAATGCTTAGTGAAAACAAAATAAAGTGAACGGAGAACATAAGGGTTGACCAAAATTAAAAGCGCAGCATTTGCAAAGCATAATAAATTGTCATACCCTGTTTATTTATTTGCATGGTCCCTATTCTTATTAAGTGACAATCAAAGGTAGCACAAGTGAAGTCACGAAAATCAAGTGCGTCCTTGCATGAGTGTGCAAATGCATTTTTATACAAATAAGTATGCTTCTATGCATAAAACATTTTAAAGCCCGCACCATAATTTCGTAACTTTGTTAAGCAAGAATGTGACAATAGTATTTCGATCTACTCTGGAATTGAAATACATAATGTCTGCAAATACGTTAACATCCAAACCACCTCCAAAACACCCGCTTAACCCAGACATTTGTAAAACCACATCCTGCCGTCACGGCAACAAATTGTACCTAACCCAGTGGTATATCTTAATAAATTTTAACCAGGTTATTACTCATTACTGGTCAATGGAGGTTTCCATACTTCGCTCAACTTAAGTGAATATCCTTCAATAACTATGGATTGAAATAAATACTCATAATAAGAAGAGTATAAATTGAATTGACCAAATTAGATTGTGATCGTCTAGAAAGATTAGGACTCCCTACGTTGTGTAATTTTTTGTTTTAGTAATCCCAAAATTCTTTAAGATGTGGTATGTCTGTATTAAAACAAGGTGTAAGTTTTAGAGGTATTCATGTATTCAAACTAAAGACTTATAATTAAACACAACTAATGTCACACAGTATAATAAAAATAAATAATGTAAGTGTACTGATTTCTATAGTAAGTGAGTAGAACAGTAGGTAGGGTCTGGGAATGGGAATGATGATACCGGGGCCATCATTGGCCCCGGGCAAGGCTCCAACCACTAATGGAGATGACACCAGTCACCAACATTACCCCCTCCTTGCTACCTTCACACACCAGCAGAAAAAATAATAATAGTTTAGGTTAAATTTAGAGCGCTAACCACGGCGCTAAGTCAACTCAAATAAAGAGACTGGCTAGGAGGAATGAGTAAACCCAATTCCAAGATAGATTTAGTAATTAGATGGAAATACATCCGATCCAACCAATGCTCGTTCATTCTGCTGCGTCACCGTGCATAAAACACAGGTAAAGTTGGGTAATCAGTTGGAATGCCTAAGCATAACCAATGGATTACAAAATATTCGGTATAACCAAGCTGCAAGCAGACAAGGTAGTGTGGGGTCTCATTAGAACGTAAGGAGAGCGGAATCCACCAGTCTTTTCATTATGCTTTCTCTTCCCACTGAGTGGGCCTCATGGAATAGACATAACTACATCGAAAGGCGATTCGGCAGGTATCCAAAGGTTCATAACAAGAAATAATTAGATAAAGGTAGCATGTAAACATACTACCGAATTGTAGAGTGTGGTGTGTAGGCACTGAGTATTAAACACAGGTTAACAGCACACGAAAAGCATCTGGTAAAACCGGATGAAAGGTTCGAGTTGCAATAACTTGAACAATTCAATAATTATAGTAACATTGTAAATCAGGCACTCACAAGGAATGGTAGGATTATGATAGACAAATATTTGTCTTGAGTTAAATGAAACACCTTAAGTAGAATTCATTTATTCAGATAATCAACACCATCGCAGGAGCTTCCCAAATCCTACAATGCAATAGTCTCAGATATATTGGTCCAATAAATGGTCATAATATGTTTTGTAACACAAGAGGACATTGGACTCTATTTTGTTCTACCAATAATCCTGGATCAATGGTATACCAAAACAGAATTTTAGATTTGAGTGATTGCGACACTAAGATAATCCAGAGGAAATATCAAAGTCTAGACCTTCAGTTAACACTGACTTGAAGTAGCATATGAATATGTCTTTTACACAGACTTACTGGTGGCAGGTCCGCCTAACCCAGTTTAAGTGTAAGATCCATGTTTCATACTTAACCAGTCATTAATAACCGAATTACATACAGGCAAGATAGCTCTTGACAGGCAATCAAAAGATTGTCGTTCAACAGACATAATGAATGATATGTTATAAATTCAACATAACTACAGTAAGAACTTCACTCACTTAGCCATGAAGAATAGATAACACGTTGCTGGCTAGGCCTTCACTCAGGGGAAAACCTATAGTAAAACACAGTTTGATTATGATCATTCCTGGACCATACATCCAGACACTTCTAATCATAAATGTATTATTATAAGATTAAGGCAGCTCTGCATTACACCTCATTTCTACAACATAATGCCGTCCATAGTCTCATTAGACCTTTAGACATTACTTTATAGAAACTACTTCTCACAAATACCTCGCTCTGAATTTCCATGGAACGCTATACAGCTAATCCCTTCAGAACTACACAACAAATATTGTATGGAGTTTGTGTACTGATAGTATATTGTGTGAATAGTGTGTATGTATAAAAATACATAAATGCATATAGCTAATAGATTAGTTGCATGTTGCAGGCATATTTTGTATAAATAACACAAATGTATTGTTCGAACGGGTGATGTCATTCTCATAATGGAATCTATTTTGTTAAAATAGATCTAATTTTGCTTACAAAATTATAGAGATTCATTTTCTGAGAAAAACCACCAATCCATTCATACAATAACACAAATTAATATCTCAACAGAAAATAAAACATTCGCAGTGCAAACCACACAAAGTAAAATATAAATTCCCTAACTTTTCCCTACAAATTGTCCTACTCCCTAGCATTGTATAGTCAGAATTAGAAAGAACCTCAGCCTCCATACTTCGTTATGCTTACTATACACTACTCATTACATATTTTACTACAACACAATGAAAAATGAGGCAAAGACTCAATTGAAGTCCGACATACACCCTAACCACAGAAAAGCATGCTTACATACCTTTTATTTACCAAGATTAGGTAAATATATATAAAAATCCAACCTGCATACAAGAACACACTACCACACTAAGACACAACACAAATTGCCCATAATTTCACTAAAAACACCCCTAGCTAGAATCACTCCCTATTGCGAACTGAAATTTAGTCTAAAACCCATCAACTAGACTACCCTCTAAAATATTACCTATCTAGCTAAACTTCTAATACGCGTAATTCAAACCGTCACGGATCTGACTACGGAGTTTGAATCGCCATAGATAAAACCCAGCACTTCCATTTGTATTAAAAACAAATGAAAACCTTCATGCAGTGAGCAAATCCAGGAATTCTAGTTAAATACTAGATTTATTCAGTAACAACTAAATCCAGGATAAATATGCTAAAATAACAATGAAATCCTGCTGAAAATCAGCAACACTTCAGTAGCACAGTATTATTGTATAATTAACTGCAATAAACCAAGGAAACACAGGATTGCTCACTAAAAGAAGTTTCTGGCTTTACCTGAAGGCACTCACAAGGAAGGGCGTTCCGAAGACTCGACTCTTCCAAAGCTGATCCGAACCCGACTGAAGACTGAGTAAAACTGTCCCCTAATTGGGGAATCACAACAGCTGAAACATGATTGGCTAATGCTCTAAAACCAAGCCAAATATATAAGGGTCTGATTGGTAGTTTGCAGGACATCAATTATCAGGTCCGAAATTTATTAGAAGTAAATCAAAGGCACATTATTTGAATTTAAATTTTCCACAATGGAATTAAAACAGAGAATTTTATTATAATTTGAGATGAAAATTATTAATCAAATCGACTCTGTCATTTTTAGGCTCACAGAAATCATTGACTCAAACAGTCTAGTTTGACTTTAATGAGTGAAATGTTACTTGACGTCTGATCGGTATTTGCTATTAAATATTGATTTACCATAAATGTGTGTATTATAGTAGATAACACAATTAACAATCACAAGTGCTACTTCAGCATGTGACCTCCTCAATGCTTCAGCAACCATGCCTCAAAATACAGGTAAACCTCACTCTAAGTTGAATGATTTCGTATGATTATTTCATAAAATAAAAGTGTATCTTTTAACGAACTACACTTGATGTTACAAAACGATGATCTTTAATGATGTGTTAAACCTAATTTATGTTTCAGGTAAAACTCAAGAATTTATGAACCAAAAGCATTTTTAATCCTATGTTGGGTTTCATGCTATTACTGAAAACGCTGAAAATATATCATGAAACGCCAAATTTTTACTCTTAGTCATGTCCACCTAAATCCCAGGTAAGAGTATAATAGAAATTTCATATCTTAACTTAAACCTCATACTGTTATTTTAATAATATTTTTGTGTTCATATTAGCCATTCTTATAACTTTAACTACAGCTAATTCATATAACCAAATGAGATAAGGTATACTAAATTATAGTATTTGTAGTGCACAAAGAACAGATTTATAATAACAGTACTAATCCAGGTTTTATTATACAAGTTATTAAGACCGCTAAATTGGTCTAATATGGAGAATTCACCTCGATGACTTGGTTAAAATCCATAGGATCTAGAAGACTAATTATTGTATAAATATAGTGTATTGGGGTGTAGGGATAAGGCTTATAAAGATTTTGACTATAAACACACAATACTGTATAATATTAGATGACATAACAATTTCAGTCTCCGGAGCAAAATATCCCATACAATAAATTACTTATATTGAATCATTTAATTAATAGATCCGAAATGAACTAACTAATTCTATTTTAGAACCGATATTAGGAACAGATGTAAGCATAAGCGCTTAGATCTAGCTTGTATTTAAAATGAGAATGAAACATTCAAAATGATGTTGGATTAACTCGGTAAAAATTCCTATTACAGAGAAACTTTTAAACTACGCCATGGATGTTGAACTATTTGGTATCAAAATTGCCTGTGCCGCTGAAATGAACAGAAAATAAAAGAAATGCTTTATTGGACACGGATTCAATGGACTTTTCAGCTGATGGAGGACATCATAAGAAGAATCCTATAAATTGAACATTTTTATAACTATTTTACATTAGTTAGACCTGCTTTTGCTAGAAGTTCACAGTAATAGTATCGCCTGTTGTAGAATTAATTGCTTAAGCTTATAAAACAACAAAAGGAGAATAAATAAACGTCATATATTATACCCTGTTTTATTGATTTTTCTATTACAACGCCATCTATTATCGAGTAGCTAATTTCCTAATTTTAAACCAATAACCTGAAGCTTTTAGTTCGTCAACTCACTCTAGGTGTCGCTTAAGTATCCAATTACCTCCTACATGGTGACATCTATTGTTGAGTAGGGAAACTCTTTACCCAATCAACACAGCTGTATGATAAACTGAAAACTCTTTCTAATTAAGGGACTAACTTCACTACTTGTCCAGAGATGTCACTAGTTTCTATGCATAAAATGATTGATTAGTTTAATCTTGGAATTATTTATTAAATTGACGAAAGATGTGATTTGGAATAGAATGTATGCTTTTATTAAAGTCAATTAATATTATTTAGAATCGAAAATTTTATTCTCATATCTATTCTTATAAAATATAGCCAATTAAGGCAATATTATAGTAGGTCTGGTACAATAGATAATATATATGTCGGAGAATCGATACACTAGTCGGTGTTGATCATAGTCTAAAGTTATAAATTACCTTCATTTGTTATGATTTTAACGAAACGTCAAGCGGTGACAGCTGTCAAATAAATACTGCTTGGGAGTGGTCTGTGCTTGGTTCATTTGTGGGTAGTTTGTATAAGGTCGAAATGACATTTAGTAACTTGGAAAAGAAAAGGGCATTCTTGATCGGGGGGTCGGACGGATCACAAGTTGGTAATGTAATCCGTTTGCATCGGCTTGGTGCTTTGAGTTTTAATGAGAATTGTTAGTGATTTAATGAACTAAGTGCCTGTGCCCCAAGTACAGAGTCTTATTTTGAGTCTTAAATGATATCTTGGCAATAGATCACGTGAATGGGCGCAAGCACAGAACTCTCCAACGTTTCCAATATGGTACTTGCATATCGCGTTAATTGTAACGAGTTAACTGTGATATCAATTGTAACTAATTTAGACCTCGTATGGTGTTATTATTGAAAAGATTATACCTCATTGAGTTTCTTGCCGCTATCTTCTCAATAGAGGTTATTTCCGAACCGTGCGGTAGAGTCATTGATGTAGGCCTTAATCAAATAAAGATTGGCTTAGAAGTGAAACATGATGTGTCAGCAGTTACTTCTACCACCTCAATCGACCTTGAGGATGAGTAAAGCTCATGACCAAGCTCTACTACGTGTAAAACCCATTTCATCCTGACACAGCTAGCTAGCAAACCAGGTCCGCTGGTGTGTGCGATGTCTCGTCCCGGTCCCAGTCGTCGAGTTCAGATGTGGGATGGAACTGCATGTCCCACTTCAAGATAACAAAGATGATTATGACGACGGTTATGCTGATGATGATTGATTGAATTGTACGATCGATGCTGTTCGAGGTGACCATGCCAGTCTTCTTTGGCTGCTCCGGCTACCGTGCAAATAGTTGTTTGTGAACCCAATTCGGAGGATTTAAATATGCCTGGTGAGTCGCTTTCAGTTTGTTATAATTTGTGTAACACGTGGGTTTCCGTTAAATTTCTTTACTGAGTTTACGTGATTTGGTTAAAAAAACTGGTAGGGTATACCCGTGCCCTATGTTCGATACTATGGCGGTATGATAAGTAACGAATTCTAATAGGTACTCAAGTTCATAATTTCAATCGAGCTATCGTGATGTTCAGTGCAAGTGCACCGAATAGTCATTATTGTCAGGTAGACTTTGTTTAAATGGTTTGAACGGTTTGACTTTAAAAAGCAACGTGAGGTTTATACGATGGTAATCAGTTTATTTTTTGGATAAAACAAACATTAGCTATCCGTGTTTGTGTGCAAATCACACGTGAGGGTCTTGTGTAGTTAATCGGAGCCCTTAATAAGTGACAATGAATAATAAGAGTTGTGTGTTGAAATAATAATCGACGTGTTTTAAATTGTTTGTTTTTTTTTGTACGAAGAAAATACGTTTCGATTGAGTACCTAACTAGAGGTAACGTTTGTTAATTATGTTGTCGTAGCGCTCATGTCGCTAGCTTTGAGTGGTAAGTACGTGTATGTTCGCGACCCAGTTTACAATAAACCATAGTTTTGGGTTTTGGACGGGCAAGAGAAGCGAGTGTTTTAATTTTTGCTAAGCAAGTTCGTGTAAATTGAATTCGTGATTTTGGTTACGCTACTGATAACGTGAAAAGATTAACCTTTTTGTGGTGTGAACCATTAATTCGAGCTCTTAAGATTGACAAGCAAAATTCATTTGATGTTCGTATGTCATGTGTTGTTGGTCGCTGGTGTGAGTGTCTTTGGCTTAGACTGATTGCACCTTCGGTCATTCGTAGGCGTAGGCGTAAAATCGGGCCTCATTTCCCGTCGCAGTGCGGCCACGACTGTGAGTGGCGTGCGTTTGGCTCGCGGGTGTAATCGGTCGCCACGATCGCTGGATGGAGGCGATTGGTTTTGGATATCGCTGGATGGAGGCGATTGGTTTTGGATATCGCTGGATGGAGGCGATGAGTTTTGTGTGAGATGGATACTGGATGGAGGTATTCCATGTGATATTGTGTGTAGAGGTTGCTGGATGGAGGCAACTGACAGAGCACTGTGCACTCATTTGATGCTGAGAGAGAGACTCGATAATGTTTAAACTTTGTGCTGATTTGAGTTTTGCTTGACAAGTGAAGAGACTTATGTTCACCAATAGAATTATTTTCGTTATTTCCTTGATTGTTAGTTTTTATGGTCAGGAAGGCCGAGTGGAAAAGTTTTGGGTACTGTTCAGATTTTCTTGTCCACAGATACCTCCCACGAGGACGTGTGAGACGTCAGAATGGCCGTGTCGGAGAATCGATACACTAGTCGGTGTTGATCATAGTCTAAAGTTATAAATTACCTTCATTTGTTATGATTTTAACGAAACGTCAAGCGGTGACAGCTGTCAAATAAATACTGCTTGGGAGTGGTCTGTGCTTGGTTCATTTGTGGGTAGTTTGTATAAGGTCAAAATGACATTTAGTAACTTGGAAAAGAAAAGGGCATTCTTGATCGGGGGGTCGGACGGATCACAAGTTGGTAATGTAATCCGTTTGCATCGGCTTGGTGCTTTGAGTTTTAATGAGAATTGTTAGTGATTTAATGAACTAAGTGCCTGTGCCCCAAGTACAGAGTCTTATTTTGAGTCTTAAATGATATCTTGGCAATAGATCACGTGAATGGGCGCAAGCACAGAACTCTCCAACGTTTCCAATATGGTACTTGCATATCGCGTTAATTGTAACTAATTTAGACCTCGTATGGTGTTATTATTGAAAAGATTATACCTCATTGAGTTTCTTGCCGGTATCTTCTCAATAGAGGTTATTTCCGAACCGTGCGGTAGAGTCATTGATGTAGGCCTTAATCAAATAAAGATTGGCTTAGAAGTGAAACATGATGTGTCAGCAGTTATTTCTACCACCTCAATCGACCTTGAGGATGAGTAAAGCTCATGACCAAGCTCTACTACGTGTAAAACCCATTTCATCCTGACACAGCTAGCTAGCAAACCAGGTCCGCTGGTGTGTGCGATGTCTCGTCCCGGTCCCAGTCTTCGAGTTATATATTGTCGGTAAAACTATGAATGAAACACTAGAAACATTGTGTAAAGTATTAGATAAATTGCAAGAATGTCAATTATAATTAAAATTAGAGAAATGTAAATTTTTCAAAACAAGCATTGATGTATTCGGATTCAGAATAACAAAAAATTATATTAGTGTTATAAAGTCAAATATTGAACCACTTTTAAAAGCAGAAGCGCCTAAAAACTTAACAATGTTGAGGTCATTCTTAGGAAAGGTAAATTACTATGCCAGATTTTTAAAAGATGTGGCAATTATTTTAACACCTTTGTATGAGTGCACACAAAAAAATAGATTCCTGTGGACAAAGGAATGTGATGAAGCATTTAATGTGATCAAACGAAAAATGGCTTCTGTAGAGAATCTAAGGCATTACAACCCCAATCTACCATTAATATTGACCTGTGATGCATCTCACACAGGACTAGCAGCAGTGTTATCAAATAGAGACTATGATGGAGTAGTGAGGCCTATAGCATATGCTAGTAGAAAGTTAAATGCCACCGAACAAAAATACTCTGCAATTGATAAAGAGGCTATGGCAATAATTTTTGGTGTCACAAAATTTTATAATTATACATATGGAAGGCCTTTTGAATTAGAGACAGACAACTCAGCATTGGTGAGAATTTTGGGTCCCAAAAAGAGTATTCCAAAAATGGCAGCTAAAAGGCTTCAACATTATGCAATTTTTTTGTCAGCATTTGACTATAAGATAAGGCATATTAAAACAAATCCAGCTGATTTCCTTTCACGGGTATCTTCAAATAAAAATGATATTGAGGTAAATATGCATCCAATTTGCATAGAATCAGACATAAGCTGTTTAAATTATATTCAAAATTCAGGAATAAAAAATCTGAACTGGAAAAGTATACAAGATCATACAAAAAAAGACATAGTTTTAGCCAAAGTAATAAGGTACAATATGGATGGCTGGCCTGAAAAAAAAAATATAGATCAGGAGTTGTTACCATGTTATAATAAACAAAATGAAATCAGCTGTGACAGGGGCTGTTTATTTTGGGGTTTTAGAATAATAATTCCAAAAGAGCTAAGAGAATCAGTATTCTCAGAATTACATAGAAGCCATTTTGGTACTCTACGCATGAAGCAGGTAGCTAGGTCGTACATTTGGTGGCCCAATATAGATACTGAAATTGAAAATATAACTAGCAATTGTATAATATGTCTAACAAACAGAAGTGATCCTAAAAAAGGTCAGCAAAAATCGTGGCCAGTGGCACCATCTGTGTGGTATCGAATTCATGCTGATTATTTAGGACCTTTTTACAACAAAATGTATTTGGTAATCATTGACAGCTATTCCAAGTGGCCGGAGGTTTTTGAAATGGGCACAATCAGTGCAGCTCGCACAATTGAGGTATTCAAATCAGTGTTTGCAAGATTTGGTTACCCGGTTCACTTGGTGACTGACAATGGTCCATCATTTGCAAGTATGGAATTTAAATCTTTTTGTGAACAAGTAAACATTAAACATACTTTTTCTCCCTCATATCATGCAGCTACCAATGGTGCTGCTGAGAAATTTGTAGGCATTTTTAAGAGCCATGTCACAAAAATTAAAGAAAGTGGTAATAGTATTGGTGCAGCAATCAACTTATTTTTATTTGACTACAGAAATATGCAACATATCACAACTGGGGTAACACCAACCAAATTAATGTTAGGGAGAGAATTAAGGACTAGATTTTCATTGTTAAGACCGCCATCTATTATTGAAAAAACACAGGAAATGTTAGAAAAACAAAATAAGCAAGCATCAGGGTCTAGAAATATTAACTTTAAGGTTGGAGAAAAAGTAATGGTCAAAGACTATAGGAGAGAGTGTAAACCATGGATACAAGGAATAATTATTGAAGAATCAATACCAAATACAACTTATATAATAGATGTGGAAGGAAATAGATGGAAGAGACATGTAAATCAACTATTGAGTTGTAGTGCTTGTTACGTATTGCCTACCGTACCTACTGCCGTCAAAGCGCTGACCAAGAGTATTGCATGCACACGGCACCAAACTGGTGCAAGTTGGCTTGACCTCATTAAAAAACCCTACGATGGCGAAAATGCTGACACGGCGGCACGTGTAGCAGCCTGGGCGACGCGGCCGCGCAAGCGCAGCGACACTTCGTTTCTAGCATCGAGCGAGTCAAATCATTCTAATTTTTATCATTTTTAATTACTGTATTTTTTCTCTTAATAAATAATTTTAAGTAATCTCGTTTTTGAGTCATTCGGCTGCCACTTCCGTATTTGGCGCAGTCTTAACGGGAAACTCGCGAGCCGGTCCGCGGGTCGCGAAAAGAAAAAAGGATTATCGAAATCCTTGCGGCCACCGCCGGTGGAGACTTCCAAGTCTTTAAACGAGTACCAGAACCTACGAAGCAGAGCCGGAGCATCCAGAAATCGATAGCAGCCTCAAAAAGCCGAGATGTTCATGTAAGTACACCACTTGGATTTATCCGTAGTGTTGTTATTTCCCCCCCTATTCTTAATTTTTTTCCTGTTTTTCACTTTGTCCTCCTCCAAGATTGCTCGACCGCGAGAGTCTAGACAAAGCTTATTTGATAGGAATAGAGAGTTAAATTTTAGTGTAGATTCTATTAGTTCTAATAGCTCCGAGGAACAGGAATCGAGAAAAATGACCGATCCCGACGTTATTTTCAAGGCCTTACGCCTCGTTCCCGAGTTTGACGGGAACCCGAATGTATTAACTAGATTCATTAGGATATGTGATCAGTTAGATGAAGCCTACACCCAGGTGGGCGACGCTCTAGGAAACTTGTGTGTCATGAATGGTATTTTAAATAAGATCACGGGGTCCGCTGCCCGTACCATTAATGCCAACGGTATTCCTGAAGGCTGGGCTGGTATTAGACAAGTACTAATTAATAATTTTTCCGACCAGCGGGACGAAACCGCTCTTTACAATGATCTATCCGTGCAGGTTCAAGGGCAAAGCACGCCCCAAGAGTTTTATGATAAATGTCAAACCCTTTTTAGTACAATAATGACTTATGTCACTTTACACGAGACCGTTTCTACCACAATAGACGCCAAAAGAGAACTCTATAAAAAATTAATAATGCAGTCCTTTGTTAGGGGATTAAAGGAGCCCCTCGGATCTCGTATAAGGTGCATGAGACCAGAGACTATTGAAAAAGCCTTGGAGTATGTCCAAGAAGAATTAAACACCATATATTTGAACGAATCCTTAACCCACCATAGACCGCACGCAACTCAAGCATATTTAAGGCCGCCAATTCCTGTAAATTTCCCCCCCTTTAATATGGCACCAAAGCCCTTAGCTTATGGCAATCAAACGACTAACCAATTCCAGCAACGTCCTCCAGCGTCGCCGCAACTCAAATTCAGGCCCCAAAACATTCCACCCCCACAGCAATCCCCTTATAGAATGGCATCCCGTACCCAACAAATGTTCGGAGCTTTGCCACCGAATTATAACCCAAGGAGCAACGTTTTTAAACTTCCCCCTAGATCTCAGACGGGCCCTCAGCCCATGAGCGGAGTGTCCCATTTTGTCCCTAAAGTTTTGCCGATGAGACAAGGTTGGCATAACCCAGGAAACCCACAATCGCCAAATTATTTCAAACCCGCAGATGTAAATGTAAACGACTGTACTAATTACTTAGAATACGACGATTACTACCATTCTCACCTTGAACCCGATTACCCGAGCCCCGACACATATGATAACTATTGCGATGGAAATAATTATTTGTACGACCCATGTTATCTGAGCCCTTATCAAGCTATGGGTATCACTGCCGTCCCGGAAGGACCTCAACTAGAAATAGACTCTAACCAACCCTCCACCAGTGAGACCGAGGATTTTCAAATCCCCGGGAATTCACGAAAACCAAAATAGAGATTAATATGCAGACACAGAGACAGCTCCCTTATGTACGGATAAGAAATCCACCACTAAACCTATTAATTGATACAGGCGCTAACCAATCATTCATAAGCCCCGAAGCAGTGCAAAAATACTACTCAAATACTCAGCTGAACTACGATCCATTTGAAATAACGAATGTTCACGGCACATCCAGAAATAAGCATTCGATACTTATACCGTGTTTTAATGAATTCAAAGAACCAAATAATATTAAGCTATTCGTTTACCATTTTCACGATTATTTCGACGGGCTTATAGGTCTCGATTTATTAACCAGATGGGAGGCAAAAATCGATTTAAAAAACGAAATTTTGAGCACGCGATTCGCATCCAATACAATTAAGATGTACAATTCGAGAAACGTAAATTTATACGAAGATATCGTACCGGCCAAATCCTCAAAATTAATCAGAATACCCATTAACACCCCGGATGGTGACGTCACCGTCAATGAACAAATTGTCTGCAACTGCTTAATACGAGAGTGCGTAACAACTGTCATAAACGGTCGCGGAATATTAGAAATAGACAATCAAACAGATAACGACTTAATCATATCTTTAGATAGGCCCGCGCAGGCGGAGGTATGCAATATCGAGTGCACGCGCACTGGATATCCGATTTCATCGTCGGAACGCGCAAAGGAAATAATATCACGGTTGCGCACGGAGCATTTAAACGCCGAGGAAAAAGCGAATCTAATTAAGCTTTGTTCTCGGTATGCAGATGTATTTTATTTAGAAGGTGAAGCTTTATCTTTCACAAACAAAATTAAACATTGCATACGAACTAGCGACAGTATTCCGGTTCACACGAAAAGCTACCGTTACCCATTCGTTCATAGGAACGAAGTAAGAGACCAGATCTCAAAAATGCTGCAGCAGGGCATAATCAGACCATCAAATTCAGCTTGGAGTTCACCCATTTGGGTGGTACCAAAAAAATTGGACGCCTCTGAAAAAAAAAAGTGGCGTTTGGTTGTGGATTTCAGAAAATTAAACGAAAAAACTCTCGATGACAAATACCCAATCCCCAATATTACCGACGTACTAGACAAATTAGGCAACTGTCAGTATTTCACTACCCTTGACTTGGCCAGTGGGTTCTACCAGGTTGAGATGAATCCCGACGACATCCCGAAAACTGCTTTTAACGTGGAACACGGACATTTCGAGTTCCTCCGTATGCCGATGGGCTTAAAGAACTCTCCATCAACCTTTCAAAGGGTTATGGACAATGTCCTAAGAGGATTGCAGAATACAATCTGCTTAGTGTACCTTGACGATATTATAGTGTTTAGCACTAGTCTTCAGGAGCATATGGTAAATTTGGAACGTGTTTTCGAGCGACTTAGGGATTCCAACTTTAAGATTCAGATGGACAAGTCTGAATTCTTGAAGTTGGAAACAGCTTACCTAGGCCACGTCATAAGCAAGGATGGTGTTAAGCCTAACCCAGATAAAATTAAAGCAATAGAAGATTACCCATTACCCAAAACACCTAAAGAAATAAAGCAGTTTTTAGGACTCGTAGGGTACTACCGCAAGTTCATACCCGACTTCGCACGCATTACGAAACCAATGACGCAATGTTTAAAAAAAGGACACAAAATTACTCTGGACTCAAACTACATAACGGCATTCGAGAAATGCAAAAGATTACTAACTAATGACCCTATCCTAAAATACCCCGACTTTAAACGCGATTTCCTTCTGACTACTGACGCGTCTAATGTAGCTATAGGAGCTGTGCTTTCCCAGGGCCCTATAGGCTCGGACAAGCCTGTCGCCTACGCATCCCGGACATTAAACGACAGCGAACTAAATTACAGTACAATAGAAAAGGAGCTTTTAGCAATTGTCTGGGCCACTAAATATTTTCGCCCCTATTTATTCGGTAGAAAATTCAAAATACTAACTGACCATAATCCCTTAAAATGGATTATGAACATAAAAGATTCCAGTTCCAGACTAACCAGGTGGCGGCTGAGGCTTAGTGAGTACGATTACACAATCGAGTACAAGAAAGGAAAATTTAACACTAATGCGGACGCCCTATCACGAATAGAGTTAAATAACGAAGAAGCCAGCTCCATGATAGCAAACGCGACAGACAATCCCCCATCATCAGACGAATCCAGAACTGACACTGCTCATACTGACAAGGAAAACCCAATACTCGAAATACCAATCACTGATCAACCCCTGAACAAATTTCACCGTCAAATATGCCTGACCTTGACTGACAATAAAATTAAAAAAAAACCCACAGTATCTAAACCATTCGAGACCCACGTTAGAGCCTCAGTGGAGTTATCGGAGTCCAACCTCGAAGATGACCTCATCAACGCAATCAGAGAATTGGTAGTCCCTAAAATTAAAACTGGCTTACTAATTATTCCCGCCATGGCTATGTATAGGATAATCCCCATTCTACAAAGTACATTTGCTAGCTCCACAATGAACTTAGTACTCACTAAGATCGAAATCGAAAACGTAAAAGATTATCTGAAACAACAAGATCTAATCCGATGTTACCACGAGGGTAAAACCAACCACCGTGGTATCAATGAATGTTACATATCCCTTTCACATAAATACTTCTGGCCAAGAATGAAAGATCATATAACGAAATTTATTAATGAATGTACTATTTGCGGCCAATCAAAATACGACCGTAACCCAATCCGCCAGCAGTTTAACATAGTACCGCCTGCAACAAAACCATTCGAAATAATTCATATGGACCTTTTCACCTGTGAAAAGGAAAAATACGTAACATTCGTGGACGTGTTTTCCAAATATGGACAGGCGTACCTATTGAAGGACGCAACCGCATTAAGCATCTTGCAGGCCTTACTTACCTTTAGCACGCACCATGGACTTCCCCTTACTCTTATCACCGATAACGGAACCGAGTTCACAAACCAAATGTTCGCCGAGTTCACTAGAATATATAATATTAAACACCATAAAAATTTACCGCATGCCCCAAATGATAATGGAATTATTGAACGTTTCCATTCTACAGTTTTAGAGCACATTCGTATCCTACGTTTGCAGAAGAAAAACGAACCAATAGCGAATCTAATGCCATACGCAATCATAGCATATAACAGTTCCGTCCATAGTTTTACGAAATGCAGACCGTTTGATACAATAACAGGACATTTCGACCCTAGGGACCCAATTAACATAGATCTAACTGAGCACTTGTTACAACAATATACACAGTTACATCGCGAACAGATGAAAGCAGTGTACGAGGCGATCAACGAGCGTTCGTTGATTGACCGAACCGCCCTAATAGAAAGTAGAAATAAAAACAGGGAACCAACCATTGATTATGAACCCCAGCAACAAGTTTTTATAAAAAACCCAGTAACCAGCCGCCAAAAGACAGCCCCACGGTATACACACGATAAGGTCCTAGCAAACATGCCGATCCATATATATACATCAAAAAAACGAAACCCCGTTGCAAAGTCTAGGCTTAAGCGAGTCCCTAAAACAAAAAAATTGTTGCAGGATAATGCTGACGCTGACATTCACCCTGACGACCCAGGCACAAGAGATAAAACTTGAGAGCCTCTCCGAAGGACCGGGTATACTACCTTTCAGACTTGGTCCAATGAACCTTATATCCCATTACCACACTTTCATACAGTTCACCGATCTATCTTTAATAGAAAATAATATTAGCACGGTTAAGACTCAGATTACAGAGACCGCCGAGAGGTTGAAAAATGAAACCTTCTGGCTATTCGAAACGCAGGTAGAATATTTAAATTATAAGTTAGATAAGGCACTTGATCAATTAAAAACTCTTGAACCTACACGTAGAAAGAGAGGTCTCATCGACGGGCTGGGTTCGATTATAAAGAGTATTACGGGAAACTTAGATCAAACGGACGCAAATAACTATAACAACGCCATCCAAGTCTTACAGGAAAATCAGGATAACAGTATATTAGAATATAATAATCACATAAGCCTAAACAAAGAATGGATGTCCTATCATGACCACATAGTATCTGAAATTGTAGAAAACCAAGCCAAATTAAATGAAACTTTGCATCTAGTGCTAACCTCAACCATTTACACCGGAAAAGTAATGCTAAAAGTCGCCGAGATTGACCAATTACTGACTATAATTAATGATAATATAGATGCCCTAGATCTCGAATTAAGTAGAATAGAAAACATTTTAGCTTTCACTCGCGCTTCGAGCGTCCACCACTCGATGTTAGGAATTAATACACTTAGTAGTATGATCTCAGTAGGAGTATCTTTTTGTATTTTTTAAAAAGTGATAAAAACAAGCTAAGATTTGAATACATGGAAAAAATTCGGCCTTTCCTCTATGTCCAATCGTGGTGTAGGGGAAAAGCACACGACCCGGAGTGTCGAGGATCCGGGTTCGATTCCCGGGGTTGGCATTTTTCTGGTTTTTTTCTGTGTATTCATGTTTCAGTGAGTTTATAAAAAATATAATTGATATTCACGGGAAAACCGTAAAAATAAAAAATTGGGAGAAAAAATACAAAAAGATACTCCTACTGAGATCATGAATTGATTGCTTTAGTGCGCCATCTCGTTGTTGAGCCTGGGTAAACTGATAAGTTTCGAAAGGGTGCGTTGTTTTCGGTTTACGAAGTAATCGCATAGATGGCGCTAGTCACTGCAAAAAGTGATAAAAACAAGCTAAGATTTGAATACATGGAAAAAATTCGGCCTTTCCTCTATGTCCAATCGTGGTGTAGGGGAAAAGCACACGACCCGGAGTGTCGAGGATCCGGGTTCGATTCCCGGGGTTGGCATTTTTCTGGTTTTTTTCTGTGTATTCATGTTTCAGTGAGTTTATAAAAAATATACTTAGTAGTATGCTAAAAACACTTAGAAATATATATGACAAGGACCAAATACTAGATTTGGACCTTAGGGAATTCTATGATATAATAGTCCCAGGCTCATACTATGCTAGGAACTAGATAGTTTTCATTTTTAAGTTCCCCATTGTATCTCCGCAAACCTATGAACTATTTAAGCTCCCCATACTTCCTAACAAATTCAACCAAGCCCTTATACCCCGCACCCTATAATAGCAACACACGATAAGTCTTACGTGTATATAGAGGCAGAATGCCCGAAGCTCACAACTCGGTACCTTTGCGATAATAAACTACATCAGCAAATGAAGACAGAACCCGACTGTATCCAGAGACTTATTACGGACCAAGTGGTAGACAAGACTTGCCACTATGTTACAGTATCACTCACCAAGGAAGCCCTAGAACAGCTGGACGACAGACACTACGCAATAATCTTCCCCGAGCCGACGAAAGTACAACTAACATGCGACCGAGATGATTACAACACCCTAAACGGAAGCTATCTTATAACCATCCCACACAATTGCAAGCTGCGGACGAAAGAATTCACACTAATAAACTCAAACGATCATGTCGAAGGACAACCACTACGTATAGTAAATCTGCAAATGTACATCGAGCCTACGGCCACCGCGTCCCGCACCATTGTTCCGCTCAACTCCATCAAACTCAAAGGACTCGACATTATACACGAAAAAATCGCAACCCAGAAGCCAATAACACTGAAGAAACAAGAAGTCAATTTAATTTACCACACCACCATACCCTTCTACGTAATAACTTCAAGCCTGTGCGCACTCACCCTCGCACTTGCTTGCCGACGCTACGTACGGAAAAGCCAGAAACACAAAATTCAACAAGCAGAGGACGTCGTTAGACCTGCCCAAGACAACCAACCCAGAGACCCACCTGTCACACCCCGCGTAACATCCAACATACCAGCAACGTTTTTTCTAAACCTGAAAAAGTAGTTGCTGTTCTTCAGGAGGGAGGTGTTACGTATTGCCTACCGTACCTACTGCCGTCAAAGCGCTGACCAAGAGTATTGCATGCACACGGCACCAAACTGGTGCAAGTTGGCTTGACCTCATTAAAAAACCCTACGATGGCGAAAATGCTGACACGGCGGCACGTGTAGCAGCCTGGGCGACGCGGCCGCGCAAGCGCAGCGACACTTCGTTTCTAGCATCGAGCGAGTCAAATCATTCTAATTTTTATCATTTTTAATTACTGTATTTTTTCTCTTAATAAATAATTTTAAGTAATCTCGTTTTTGAGTCATTCGGCTGCCACTTCCGTATTTTGCTAGTCTATTAGAATAAAAATATTTACTTTAGGAATATCTTAGTGATGGGTCTTAGTACAAGGCTAAAAGGATATTATTTTGTATTAGTATTAGTTTCCTTACTCGTAGGACATCCTAGTGGTGTGTACCTACAGGGTACGATGCCAAGAGTAAGTAAGCTTATACTGAACTACCCATACTATATTACTTATCTTGTATTAAGTATAAGTTTCAAAGTCAAAACTATTATTATATTTCAGTATTAAGTGTTAATTTAGTACAGTATACACAGAGCTATATATTCACTTAGGTAAGGGTGATTTTCAATATATGTATATATATATAACTCGGAGACTAGGACCGGGACGAGACATCGCACACACCAGCGGACCTGGTTTGCTAGCTAGCTGTGTCAGGATGAAATGGGTTTTACACGTAGTAGAGCTTGGTCATGAGCTTTACTCATCCTCAAGGTCGATTGAGGTGGTAGAAATAACTGCAGACACATCATGTTTCACTTCTAAGCCAGTCTTTATTTGATTAAGGCCTACATCAATGACTCTACCGCACGGTTCGGAAATAACCTCTATTGAGAAGATACCGGCAAGAAACTCAATGAGGTATAATCTTTTCAATAATAACACCATACGAGGTCTAAATTAGTTACAATTGATATCACAGTTAACTCGTTACTATTAACGCGAAATGCAAGTACCATATTGGAAACGTTGCAGAGTTCTGTGCTTGCGCCCATTCACGTGATCTATTGCCAAGATATCATTTAAGACTCAAAATAAGACTCTGTACTTGGGGCACAGGCACTTAGTTCATTAAATCACTAACAATTCTCATTAAAACTCAAAGCACCAAGCCGATGCAAACGGATTACATTACCAACTTGTGATCAGTCCGACCCCCCGATCAAGAATGCCTTTTTCTTTTCAAAGTTACTAAATGTCATTTCGACCTTATACCAACTACCCACAAATGAACCAAGCACAGACCACTCCCAAGCAGTATTTATTTGACAGCTGTCACCGCTTGACGTTTCGTTAAAATCATAACAAATGAAGGTAATTTATAACTTTAGACTATGATCAACACCGACTAGTGTATCGATTCTCCGACATATATTTTTTTGTACCGGAGAGAGAGAATGTTAAGTTTTAGAAGGAATATGATTTCAGTTTATGCGGGGAAGAGTGTGGTATACCCATATTGAGGCGGGCAACCCTTGCGTTTTTCCCTTTTCCGCCTGTGCTAAGCATCAGCCATGTTTTGTGAATACATTTAATAGTAACTAATTAATTTGCTGTTTTATTTAAATATAAAGAACACAACACCGCAGGTGGTCAATCTATGCAGAGTCAGGGTTATATGAACTTGCCTATTCATTTTCAGGATCAGTTTCATATAATTCAGGCTTACATTATTCCTGATATTAAAACAGATCTGATATTGGGCATAGATTTTTGGCGTAAATTCAATATTCTTCCAAATTACTTGAGCTGCATTACATTTTCTAACGCTGCAGTTACGGATGTCAAACTTAATACTGAACAGCACACGTTTATTCACGGTTATGACAATTTATCTCCTTCTGAGAAGTCCATAGCTGACAACATTATTGCTCAGTTCGAGGACATTTCTGCTGAACGTAAGGGTTTGGGTGAAACCAGTCTGATCATACATCATTTGGATACTGGAGACGCACAGCCTATCCGGCAACGTTATTACCGGATGTCTCTAGAAAAACAGCGCATCCTCGTCGAACAGGTTGATGAAATGCTGGGTCTTGACGTCATCGAGCCCTGCGAAAGCGCCTGGTCTTCACCCGTTCTTATAGTGACCAAGAAGAATGGCCAGCCACGGTTCTGCCTCGATAGCCGCAAGCTGAACTCGGTAACTCGGAAGGACGCATACAATTTGCCGTATGTTTCGGAGATTTTAGACAACTTGCGTGACGCTCGCTACCTTTCGAGTATCGACTTATCGAAAGCTTTCTGGCAGATACCGATTGCTGTCGAGGATAGGGACAAAACCGCTTTTTATGTTCCCGGTCGCGGCACTTACCGTTTTATACGAACTGCTTTTGGTCTGACCAACGCTCCAGCAACTCAGCAAAGGCTAGTTGACCTCCTATTTAGGGAATTTGACTTGAAAGTGTTTGCTTATTTAGACGATATCGTTATAATATCGGAGGACTTTAATTCTCATTTATCTCTTCTTCTAAGAGTACTTGATAAACTTCGTCAGGCAAACCTTACAGTTAATTTAGAGAAGTGCAAGTTCTTTAGGGGTCAACTAAAGTATTTAGGTTACGTTGATGACAGTTACGGACTACGGACGGACCCTGAGAAAGTCGAAGCCATCTTAAATTACCCGACACCTAAATGTCGGAAGGACATAAAACGATTTCTCTGGACCGCCACTTGGTACTGTCGTTTCGTACCTCAGTTTAGCACCATTGCAGGTCCCCTTAATAAACTTACTTCTAATAAAAAAGGTGGACCGCCCTTTAAATGGACTCCTGAGGCTGACGCTGCTTTTCACAAACTCAAGGAGTGCTTAGTTTCAGCTCCCGTTCTTTCTTGCCCTGACTACGATAAGCCATTTGAGGTGCATACCGATGCCAGTAACTACGGCGTGGGCGCTATGCTAACCCAAACCGTGGACGGCAAGGAGCACCCAATTGCTTATATGAGCAAGTCGTTGTCAGCGGCGGAGCGAAACTACAGCATTACTGAGCGTGAAACTTTAGCAGTTGTCATCGCCCTTGAACACTGGAGGTGTTATTTAGAGAATGGAAAACGCTTTACTGTCTTCACTGACCACAGTGCTTTAAAGTGGTTCCTTTCTCTGACTAACCCTACTAGTCGTCTGGCGCGTTGGGGAGTACGATTTTCAGCTTTCAATTTTGACCTTAAACATCGTCGTGGCGTTGATAACGTTATCCCTGACGCGCTTTCAAGAGCTGTTCCAGTGAGCACTATTAACACATCCAATTCGTACTTAAATACGATAGACGGTTGGTACAAAAACTTCTACAACTCCTGTTTGACAAAACCTCAAAATTTAAAAAAAAATCTAATTAAAAACAATTCTCTTTTTAGATTGTGTAAGAATAAACATGAGTTAACCTCAGAGTTCTCGTGGAAGGAAGTGGTACCGAGTTAATTTCGTCAAGACGTTATCAATGAAAATCACTCAGAGCCCATGGCTGGACATCTAGGTGTCTTCAAAACGTATCGTAGATTAGCGTTGAGATACTTCTGGCCTGGTATGCATCAGGACGTTGTCAAATGCACGCGCAATGCGCGGGGAAATGTAACGTTGTGCCTTCGTTACATAATTTATTTCTTATTTTAATAAAATTATTATTTAGAAATCAATTATTTACAACAATTTTAATTTTAAACATGTATTAAATAAGTTTACTTATTAACTAATCTAAAATAATGTTTTATTTTATACTAACCTAATTAATTAAATGATCTTTAGTAATATTTACAATAATAAAATAATTAATAGTTTTGGTGTTTTTGGCTACATCTGTTTGTTCATATGTATGGCTACAAAGGCTATCCATCTGGAGGCTGTCTCAGATTTGACATCACAATCCTTCATAGCTGCGTTCCGACGGTTTGTCGCACGCAGAGGCCATTGCCAGGACATTTGGAGCGACAATGGAACTAATTTTGTTGGCTCTGCCAAAGAGTTGAAATCGATGTTCGACCCTGGGAAAAACAATTTGGCAAATGAAATAGCAGAAGTGCTGGCTACTGAAGGTACAATGTGGCACTTTATACCCCCGAGGATGCCATCATACGGAGGTCTATGGGAGGCCGGAATACAGGCTGCAAAACTACATTTAACCAGAGTAAATAGGGACACAAAACTTACCTATGAGGAACTGGCAACGTTGCTATCGCAGGTAGAAGCATGCCTTAATTCTCGGCCTCTCTGCGAAATAGATAAGACTACAGGAGTGCCACTGACGCCGGGACATTTTTTAGTGGGCGAGCCTTTGGTCAGTGTTCCAGACCTAAACTATGAACATAAAAATGTCAACATACTGACCAGATGGCAGCTAGTTCAGAAAATGACGAAAAATTTCTGGCGTCAATGGCAAACAGAGTACCTTAATACACTGCAACAAAGGTACAAGTGGCAAGTCGCAGTACCCGCACCCTGTGTTGGAGACTTGGTAATTATCAAGGACGAAAATACGCCACCCACGAAATGGTTAATGGGAAAAGTAAAGTACCTCCATCCTGGAGCAGATAACCTTGTGCGAGTCGCAAGGGTACAATGCAAGGGAGACCACGAATTTAAGCGACCTTTATCCAAGTTAATATTGCTGCCTAAAAATATTGAATGACTTTATCCATACAAATTGCGTGACTACAATAGAATTAGTGAAGTGGGTGATAATTATAAGTATGTGAAGTGGACCTTTTTATAAAGTATTTTTTTTTTAAGTATCACAATTTGTAAGTGGAAATGCATGCTCCGTTCTGTTTTCATTGTTGAAATTAATTGAAAACTGTTAGTTTTGGCGGTCGGTATGTCTAATACATCTATACATACATAGAGATGTACTTGTAAGACCACAGTTTATTTTTAAAAGTAGTAGCAATTAAACCAGCATCGTAAGAACATGTGTTTCACTGTATCTCCACTCCTGCACACAAAACTGAGCTATATACGAAGGAACAGTGCAAACTATACATATTAAAGTAACATAAATGTTACAATTCATTAATTCATTTTTACGAATCAATAAATTGCCGAGTTAAAATTGATGTTTTAAAATTTTCTAAAAATGTAATCCTTTTCATTATTATCATCATTTCGTTATTAAACTTATAGCTAAGTAGGTGAGTGATCTAATGCAGTTCATCCAAAAAAGGGTTGGCATTCAGAGTCTGTGATTACGGCTCGCGTTACAGCGGCTGATTCTGGGTGGTCTTTGTCATAAAGCACAGTTTTACGTATCGTAAGTTTTATCGTATTTAGATTAGTTACATAATTACATTAATTTTTATAAATTAAGAATGATTTCGTTTTATATTAGGCTCAATACTTGATATGAAGTTTGAGAATAAGGAACTTAAGATATGACGAGACTTTTAAAAAGGACATGAGAGTTATAGATATACATATATTTATATGTGTACGTATTAAAGAGTGATAATCTATAGCTATGAATACATTGATAGAAATTGAGCCATCAAGGCAAAACAGTTATTGGTAGAAATATGGAGCTGGATTTTAAAGGGTTGATATGACAGTATGTAGAGATGGAAAATGAGGACGATTATTAATTTAAAAAGAGTTGGAAATAGTAAAGCTATGAGATTGTGCATTATGCAAAGTATTAGGGGAAGCTGGGGCATATAAGTATTTCAAACAGCTATTAGACTGATCAATGAAAATAATCGATTTATTGATTATTTTTGTTTTTATTTTTATGAAACATTCATAGAATGAAATTCAACATACAATGACAATGCAAAGAAAAATTCGTTAAGCAGCTGGACTTGAACCAGCAACCTCGGTAATCCGTACCACGCTCCACCAATTAAGCTATACTTAACGATGGTGTACCTAACGAATTTTTCAATGCCTTGTGTCATATTTTATTTGGAAGATCTCTCCTCAGCGCCATCTATGAGTAGCTTAATCAAGCAGCTCACCCACTACGGAACTTCTACAGTTACGCATTAGTGGCAAGAGATGGAGCTATTTTCTGAATCAATGAAAATAATCGATTTATTGATTATTTTTGTTTTTTATTTTTATGAAACATTCATAGAATGAAATTCAACATACAATGACAATGCAAAGAAAAATTCGTTAAGCAGCTGGACTTGAACCAGCAACCTCGTACTAATGCACTAATGCGTAACTGTAGAAGTTCCGTAGTGGGTGAGCTGCTTGATTAAGCTACTCATAGATGGCGCTGAGGAGAGATCTTCCAAATAAAATATGACACAAGGCATTGAAAAATTCGTTAGGTACACCATCGTTAAGTATAGCTTAATTGGTGGAGCGTGGTACGGATTACCGAGGTTGCTGGTTTAAGTCCAGCTGCTTAACGAATTTTTCTTTGCATTGTCATTGTATGTTGAATTTCATTCTATGAATGTTTCATAAAAATAAAAAACAAAAATAATCAATAAATCGATTATTTTCATTGATTCAGAAAATAGCTCCATCTCTTGCCACTAATGCGTAACTGTAGAAGTTCCGTAGTGGGTGAGCTGCTTGATTAAGCTACTCATAGATGGCGCTGAGGAGAGATCTTCCAAATAAAATATGACACAAGGCATTGAAAAATTCGTTAGGTACACCATCGTTAAGTATAGCTTAATTGGTGGAGCGTGGTACGGATTACCGAGGTTGCTGGTTCAAGTCCAGCTGCTTAACGAATTTTTCTTTGCATTGTCATTGTATGTTGTATTTCATTCTATGAATGTTTCATAAAAATAAAAACAAAAATAATCAATAAATCGATTATTTTCATTGATTCAGAAAATAGCTCCATCTCTTGCCACTAATGCGTAACTGTAGAAGTTCCGTAGTGGGTGAGCTGCTTGATTAAGCTACTCATAGATGGCGCTGAGGAGAGATCTTCCAAATAAAATATGACACAAGGCATTGAAAAATTCGTTAGGTACACCATCGTTAAGTATAGCTTAATTGGTGGAGCGTGGTACGGATTACCGAGGTTGCTGGTTCAAGTCCAGCTGCTTAACGAATTTTTCTTTGCATTGTCATTGTATGTTTTATTAGACTGATCACCTAAAAGTTGTGGAAATTCTTTTAAGCCCAAGTTTTCAATGTGGTTGAGTGTTCTGATTGAGATTTGGAATGATAGACGAGTTGAAGTGATGGGTATGGATGTTTTAATAGGAACAGGAAAACCATTCCTTAACAACAGTCGCCCCAGATGCGCTGTTGAGCGATGAGGTATTTAGCGAGGTACACCCAGGGTACAAGGCAGGTAGGAAATCCTTGTCCTCTGATCATGATTCGATCGAGCATCAATCGTGAAGATACTTGGAGACAAGGTAGGTAAATGAAGTAAGGAAGTGTTAAAAGAACTGCCTGAATGGATAATAAAAACTTTGTACCCTGTAAAATAAATAAATGAGATATTATAAGGTTGGCCAACCACTAGTAAAATGTGTATTACCTTGCCTTGCAAAAGCGATGCCTGAGATGCTAGCTTTAAAGTTGTCAAAGTTACAACAACGTAAGAAATAATATTACAAGTAAAGAAAGAATAAGAAATATGAAGAAATAAGAAAGATAAGAAAACATAGTAATGAATAAAAAGAAAGACGTCAATTATAGAAATTTGTATACACATGCACAAATAAAGTATCTACATTACGATGAAAAGACAAGTACTTGCAAGACCTGACCTTCACGTAACTGAGACTAACGACGAATTTTACTAGGTACCTAGACTAACAGACAAAACGTTTTAGTGACTAAGTAGAATAGCGAAAATGTATTTTTTTTTACATTGATTTTATTGGTCATTTTGTATTTTCATTGTAAGCTGTATTTTAGATACGTTCTGTTATTATGCTAGTAGGTAATAAGAATATAAACTTTTTTATATTATAAACCTATATATTTTTACTTAGTGTCTTATGCTAAATGTATGCTTAAAGTGCGATCAAATAAAATCCTGTCATTATTTCTTAACTTTAAATGAAAATTTGCATTTGCACAAAACTTTTTTTTTTAAAGCATTGCTTAATCTATTGAAATTGTTCAAGTTTTATTACATTCCGTTTTGCTGTCGTTACCAATGTGATTTATTTAATACCTGTTGTTACAAATTTTGTTCCAAATATTTTCTAAAAGTCATACTTTCTTTATGAACTAAAAAACAATTACTTTGCTCACCCGCGACCACTAATGACAAATAGTTATATCTGTGCGGCAAATGTATGTTTCCATGCAACACCTCCGCCTCCACTGCTACACGAATCAACACATGCCACACAGACCCAACTATCACCACCACCACTATACTAAACGCTGACGCGTTTCGGCACTCTCCACGAGGCCATTTACGAAGCACAACAACAACCGCTCAACATGCCACCACTTCCACTACTGACATATGTAAACCATGTACTCAACTTAGTTAATGACAACACCAACGTACCCACTAATATTTTATAAATTCCAAACTACCCTTTTATGTAAGTCCTAAACTACCCTTTTTTAAAAAATGAATTCCAAACTACCCTTTTTATTTTTATTTTTAATTTACGCCAGGTACTCCGTTATTTTTAACCGAGTACGGTAAAAAGAGAAGTCATGTTCTCATTATTACTATGACACATTATTAAAATTAGAACCAAGTCGTAACAAAGGCGAAGAAACCAAATTAACTTGTTCATTAATAATAGACCCCATGTTGTTGTACCTAATTATTTCTAATTGTTATAAAACCGATAGCCGCAAACCCTTGTCACAATAATGTAAAATTTCGTACGTATCTGAGTCTAACAACGAATGATTCGTTTCTAATAAATGCTTGGCAAAAATTTGATTTCTCTGGATGATCATGCCTATATGACGAGACATGCTCTTTAAATCTAGTATCAAAGCCTCGACCGGTTTGTCCAATGTATACTTGACTACAGTCGCCACAAGTGAGTTTATATACGCCCGACCTGTTCCCTTTATCCACCTTTTCTTTGTTATTACAAAGTCTAGAACGTAAAGAATTAGTAGTCTTAAAGGCAACATTGATGTTATTTGATTTTAAAATATTATAAATCTTGTCAGACAACCGGCCAACATAAGTAATACTAGATCTAAATTTGTTAGTAAGCTGAGATGGCAACGCAGAGTAAAGCATGCTATTCACTATCCGTCCCTGCTTCTTTTGAATCAGACTATTAACCATTGCTGTACTATAACCATTTGTTGTTGCTATCTGATATATAGTATGTAATTCAGAATCATAATGCTCTTTATTTTGTTATGTACATAGACTACTAACTTTACCTCTTTCGAAAGAGCATTATGATTCTGAGTTACATACTATATATCAGATAGCAACAACAAATGGTTATAGTACAGCAATGGTTAAAAGTCTGATTCAAAAGAAGCAGGAACGGATAGTGAATAGCATGCTTTACTCTGCGTTGCCATCTCAGCTTACTAACAAATTTAGATCTAGTATTACTTAGATTATTATTATTATAGATATTACTATTAGATTCAAAAACTTTATTGACATTCTAACTAATAACTAACTAACTAAAGAACCAAGAACTACAGAAATGAGGCTAGTTGAATATACTGGAAGTGGATACAGACTATGGAATCCAAATACAGATGAAATAGTCATATCAAGAGATGTTACATTCAATGAGAAGAACTATAAATATAAAACTGAAAAGGAGACTGACCTAGGAAGAAACCATATAGATTATGATTCATTAGACATTACAGATACTATAAATGAGGATAGGAGGAAGAACTAGAAAAGGATGTTAAAAGTCAAGAAATGGTTGAAGAAAATGATACAAATGAGGACGAAAATGAAAAGAACAAAGAGGAAAATATGGAAAGAAATAAACGCAGTAGAAAAATATCTACTAAATATGATGATTATGAAATGTATGTAGCATATGCATTAATGACAGAGGATGATGCTACAACATATGAGGAAGCGGTTAAAGAGCATGTGTGGCAAGAGGCTGTACAAAAGGAAATTACATCATTGAAAAACTTAAATTTATGGACAGAGTGTAAATTATCAGATAATAAAGAGACCATTGATACTAAATGGGTCTTTAGGACAGAGCAAGATGGTACCAAGAAGGCAAGACTCGTAGCTAGAGGTTTCCAGCAAGAACTAGAAGATAACAATGTATACTCGCCAGTAGCAAAAATGACAACAGTAAGACTAGGATTATCTCAAGTGATACAGAAAAATATAGAAACAAGACAACTCAATATACCTACAGCTTTTCTAAATGGACAGTTAGAAACAGATATTTATATTAAACCACCGAAAGGAATTGATGTGAAGGACAAAAATATGGTACTTAAATTAAACAAGGCATTATATGGTTTGAAAGAATCACCCCGCTGTTGGAATCTTAGATTCGATCAATTTTGCCAGAATATAAACTTGAGAAGGTCAAAATATGATGCTTGCCTGTATATAGGCATAGATATATGGGTCATATTATTTGTTGATGATATTTTACTATTGGGAAAAAGGGAACAAATTGATAGGACAGTGGATTTATTACAAAAGGAATTCAAGGCTAAGGACATGGGAGAAATAAGAAGTTTCCTAGGAATTGACATATCAAGAAATAAAAATACACTTACTATTTCACAGACAAGATTTATTAAAAAAATATATTACAAGAATATGGTATGACAAACTGTAAAGAATCATTAACACCTATGGAAATGAACTACTCAACACAACAAAGTGAAAAATTTCCAAATATCCCATTTCGAGAACTATTAGGCAGCCTAAACTATCACTCAATGATCAGTAGGCCTGACATAACTTTTGCAACATCATACCTGAGTAGAAGATTAGATAAACTCACAGACAGTGACTGGAATGCAGCCAAGAAAATTTTGAGATATTTAAGTGCAACCAAACAGCTGTACTTAACATATACCTGTAAAAGTGTCAATTTAATCAAAGTTTTTTCAGATGCTGACTGGGCAGGTGACAGAACTGACCGGAAGAGTACCAGTGGCATGACAGTATTCCATGGGGAGAACCTCATCTCATGGACATCCAGGAAGCAACCAATGGTTGCCTTATCAACTGCGGAGGCAGAATATGTCGCTGCAGCTATGTGTACAAGTGAACTGTTATTTGTGAAAGGACTTGCATCAGAGTTCAACAAGTGTATTAGTGCAGTGTCAAATGTAGACAATCAAAGTGCAATCAAGATGATAACTAACTACGAAAACACTAAACGATCGAAGCACATTGACATTAAAGTGCATTTTATCAAGGATGTTTTTGCAAAAAAGTTAATGAGTGTAAAGTTCGTGCCAACCAACGAAAACATAGCGGACGTCATGACCAAACCTTAACCACACCCCATTAAACTGCTTCGCAGAATTACTTGCGATATTTTCCTTCGTCGAAATGCTCATGGTAAATTTCAAATGTAAATTTTGCATAAAAAAATCGGAAAACGCAGAATTGCGAGTCCGGGTTCGAACCTACAATGAGAGTCCATACATACGTCAAACCACTAGGGCCACTACGCTAACATGTAATGCCAATAAATAGATCATACAAATTGACCTAGCCCCAAAGTGAGCTATGATAAGCTGTGTTATGGGTACATCAATTTACACGGGTGATGATTTTATTTGTTTCAGGCATCTCCAAGATAAATCAATTTAAATCAAAAACACGACTTTTTATCAAAGAAACTACCAAAATTGCTGCAGACAGTCTGGGCCAAACCAGCATGGAAAGATTTAAAAATGCGCAAAAATTTGCGGGAAATCAAGACCTAATGGCCAATTTTGAAAAACTGGGCAATAAGGCCAAAGCATTCTTAGTAATGCAACTAAGATTAGCAAGGAAGAATAAAATAGCAAGAAGATTTTCTTTCCAGGATAAATTATTTGCGCTTGCGCTGATGAAGCAAAGTCCTAAGGGTTACAAGTTATTGGAGAACATTTTTGCTCTACCCACAAAGAGGACCTTGGCTAGACTCTCAGAACGAATTGTATTTGAATGCGGATTAAACGAAAAAACACTGAGCTATATTCAAAATACCACAAAAAACTGGGACGAACGGAAAAGACTGTGTTCTTTGGTATTCGATGAACTGGCGTTAACACCATACCTCATATATAATGAGAAAAAAGATAAAATAAACGGCTTTGTGGAAATAGCTGGAGAACGAAAGCAAAAATTCGCTGACCACGCTCTGGTCTTTATGATCCGAGGCATATGCTCATCATGGAGACAAAGCATTGCGTATTATTTTTGCGCAGGAACTGTTTCTGCTGCAGAATTGGAAAAAATATTGAATCAAATTATTTCCAAGCTAATGATCTCAATTGGAAAATCTTTTTGTATTTTTTTATTTTTTATTTTTACGGTCTTCCCGTGAATATCAATTATATTTTTAATAAACTCACCGAAACATGAATACACAGAAAAAAAACCAGAAAAATACCAACCCCGGGAATCGAAGGGGATCGTGTAAGGGTGGGCACGCGACCCGGAGTGTCGAGGTTCCGGGTTCGATTCCCGGGGTTGGTATTTTTCTGGTTTTTATTAAAAATATAATTGATATTCCCAAGCTTTCGGAAGCTGGGCTAATACCACTTGCGCTTGTGTGTGATCAAGGATCTACTTTTAGATCATGTTTTAAAAATATTAAAGCAAGTACTGCTCAACTTCAACCCCCTCGTGAAAGACGAAATAGTAAGTTTTTTGAGCTTCTATCCCTTTTAACTTTAACTACAATTTTTTCCATTATGATTTTATGATTTATTCTGATTTTCTTTGTGACACAAATTGTTTATTTGAATAAGTGGTTTGTACATAAGAAATATACATCAGACTCCAAACTAGGCTAAGCTTCCGTACCCAATGCCTATTACTAAGTCTGTAAGCCTCCGCTGTCTGTCCATCTGTCCGTCTGTCACATGGCTCTGTCTCTAGAACCGTAATAGTTAAACACTTGAAAGTTTCAGTGGTTCCAGTTCCAGTTTACTATGGTCGCTATAACAATAACAACAAATAATAAAAAATAAAGGGTTCCCCAACAACAAGAAACGTCATTTTATTAAACAATTTTAGTACGGAACTCTTCATGTGCAAGTCCGACTCGCACTTGGCCGGTTTTTTTCTAATACTGAAGCTATACCAATATTTGAGACAGGGGTTGTTTTAATTTTAAAATGTATGTCTCTAAATTACATCAACATTCATTTAAATCTATTACTTACATGCTTATTTATTTTTCAGATGATGCAGTTTATATAGCTGGTCATGAATTATTAATATTCCACGATCCACCACATTTGCTAAAGGGGATTAGAAATATTTTTTTAGACAAAGATCTAATATATGAAGGGAAAAGGGCTTCTTGGAAGGACATTTTATATGTTTATGATTTGGACAACAAATCTGGCCACACAAGGGCATTACCCAAATTGACAGCAAACCATGTGGATCCAAAAAAAATGAAGAAAATGAGAGTTAAAGTTGCAGCACAAGTATTGAGTGCCCGTACTGCTGCAATGTTGAATTATACGCACGCTTTGCGTAAGTAATTTCATAGACTTTATCATATTAATAATATTGTATCTAGAACCTCCTTTGACTTCATGAAGATTGGGCTTTACTGCTTAGAGATCCTAACTACTAATGGATAGAGTTGTCAGAGTTACCTAACACCTAACAGATACCTACGTCTATGGTGTTATTGCAATTAGACCTTATCTTTTGTTAGCTTTTTTGCCTTTATTTTAGAGACACCTGTGTAAATAAATTTATATTTCAGATGAGCGGCTTAACAGTCCTAAGGAGACTATGGCGACTACAGCTGCTGCTGTTTTATTTTTTGATGAGTTGTTCGACAGTGTAAATTGATCCCCAGGACAAGGGAAAGGAAAATTACGTTGCGCTGTGAAACAAAATTCCGCCCATATGGAATTCTGGAGAACCTCCATTAAAAAGTTGAACAATATGAAATATATTGAAACCAGTAGTAAACTAGCGAGACGTGCAGGCCTGCCAAGACATGTGCGCGTTCCATCTTTAGAGGGGTGGATTACTACATTGAATAGCTTCCTGGGGTTAGCCAAATTATTATTTTCTGTGTATAAAGTGGAATACTTTTACCACAGCTTAATTAACCAGGACCTCCCTAGAAAACTTTTTTGGTCGCATAAGAGCCATGAACTATCGAAATATAAATCTAGACGTGAACGCATTTGTATACACGTTCAAATCGTTAGCAATTAGCAATATATTGACGGCTAAATCAAAATTTTCTAACTGTGAAGACGATGACGGCGAGACTTTGAACGATTTAAATTACTTATTCACACAATCACAAAACGATAAAGAAAATGTATCGCCCGATATAAATTGTGATATATATGTATGTGGGTAGTTATAAGAACCATCTCCAAATGTGCGGGTAGATTATAATTTCTCAGTCTCGTATTAAATGTAATATCAACGGACGTGTTTTATTCAGCTGCTTTAATATTGTAGACCCCAAGCACCAGATTCTTCATAAATATATCGTCATCTTCATACACTCCATCCCAATCCCAAGAGGGGACATCATTAGAACAGATAATTGCGGAAAAGGTGAAAGTGCAAACATCGGCGTATACTGCTGGATATATGTGCAGGAAAATGACAAAAAAAAAATAATTGTAATGCATGTGCAAAGACTTATACGACCAAACAAATTCAGGGGATTCATGAATTTATTAGTCATAAGGAATATAAAAGATTAAAGAATAATAGTTTGGCCTATCCAAATGGAAGAGTTCTTTGTTTGTATAGACGGTCTGCCCAGTACATACACAATTATTTAAATACTCGGTGCCATGAAAATAATATTAAAAGAAACTTATACAGTATAATCAGCCAATATTCTGACATGTCATGGCTAGGTTGTAAAGCACACAATGAGAATGTTAAAAAATATTTCAAAACATTAATTATACGGCCCCACGTTCACAATTGGTGTAATATAGTAAATAAAATATTGAATAGAAAAATTGAAGAAAAATATGTATTAAAAATGCATAGCATGCACATAGCAGCATTAAAAAAAGATAAAACTCATAGGTTAAGACAAAAAGGAATACAAAAATAGTGAATAAATACTTTAAGTAATGTGTGTCGTTTTCTTTTCTTTTTTTACCATTTATATAATTACGTGGCGTCCTAGTCAAATTAATTCTATCGTAATCACATCACTAGAGAATATCGATATCGGCATGGAGCGCATTTGAAAGCCCTACGACTGTCAAATGAGCTCCACAGATTATAAATATTGGCAGCGCCAAAACTATGAAAACTGGAACTAAAACTAAAAAACAATTACTTTGCTCACCCGCGACCACTAATGACAAATAGTTATATCTGTGCGGCAAATGTATGTTTCCATGCAACACCTCCACCTCCACTGCTACACGAATCAACACATGCCACACAGACCCAACTATCACCACCACCACTATACTAAACGCTGACGCGTTTCGGCACTCTCCACGAGGCCATTTACGAAGCACAACAACAACCGCTCAACATGCCACCACTTCCACTACTGACATATGTAAACCATGTACTCAACTTAGTTAATGACAAAACCAACGTACCCACTAATATTTTATAAATTCCAAACTACCCTTTTATGTAAGTCCTAAACTACCCTTTTTTAAGAAATGAATTCCAAACTACCCTTTTTATTTTTATTTTTAATTTTTTATTTTTATTTTTTAATTCGTGGAGAGTGCCGAAACGCGTCAGCGTTTAGTATAGTGGTGGTGGTGATAGTTGGGTCTGTGTGGCATGTGTTGATTCGTGTAGCAGTGGAGGTGGAGGTGTTGCATGGAAACATACATTTGCCGCACAGATATAACTATTTGTCATTAGTGGTCGCGGGTGAGCAAAGTAATTGTTTTTTAGTTCATAAATATGGACCTCCGCAAAGTAACGCCTGATTCAATAAATTAACTGGAACTAAGCCAACTCGACTGTCTTATCTGTAGCTAGCTACATATTAGTCATCTGTGTGCTACACACTCACATACACCTTACCATATTCATATACCTATTGTACCGTTGCATACTTGAGACAGAATGAAGACGACTCTCATACAAGCCAGTTGTTTCCCTAAACACCCAACATCACAGAGGAACGGCACCCACTCTCTGACTTCATTTAGGAGCACATCACGTTCAATAGAATTAAATGCATTTTTAATGTCTAATTTAACAATAACACAGACAGCGTTCCCCGCGTCCAGCGCAAATGTTAGAGTAGCATGGATAGCAGCCTCGCAGCCCAACTTTGTTCCAAACCCCAACTGGTAAGGCCGCAGGTAAGAGGCCATTTCCTCCCTCACCACACGGCACCCAAGTTTGGCAGCCAAGCGACGAAACGTACTACCGACAGCAATAGGTCTTAAACCCCCATCCTTCTTCGAAAGCGCGCACAAGGAAGCGCCATATAGATAAGGACAAATCAAAGTACTCAATTGACCACTGAGTAAGAAGTTGCACAGTTTAGTCAGGCTCCCGAGCAACCGAACCCCCCCATCACCAGCCGATCCAGATATTAGTTTCTTTAAGTGCACTGGACGGATGCCGTCCAAGCCAGCAGCGGAACCACTATTAAAGGAGCCGAGTGCCTGTGCAACTTTCTCAGCCTTTACTTCCACAGTAGGACCGGATCCATCCGGTTCCGGTAGAAACGACAACAGCCGAGACGGGGACGGGTGCTTCGACCGCAAGGCAGCAAGAGTGTCAGGGTTCGACGGCGCTACTCCATCATCTGACATCCTGACCGCCCCCCTCAAGTCTCCCTCAAAAACTTTAGACTGTATAGTCCTTAAAGCCGAGGGAGGCGTCGAGGACACCGTCCCCGCGCTCTCGACGCTCAAGGATTCAATGGGTGACATTTTAATTGAAAATTTTTATTTGAATTTTATAATTTTGTTTTATTAATTTGGCTTCGATTTGTAAAAAATATAACCCCGTAGTTGTGCCTGACTTATTGCTGGACGGTGTAGCTTTAAAATTAGTAGATAGGTTTAAATACCTCGGTCACATTGTTACTCAGGATTTAATGGATGACTTGGACATAAAGAGGGAAAGAAGAGCGATGGCAATTCGAGGGAATATGCTCGCTCGCATATTTGCTCGGTGTACTAAATCCGTGAAAATAACGCTTTTCAATGCTTTCTGCCAGACGTTTTACACGAGCAGTCTGTGGATGAGCCATACTCAACGTGTATATAACGCGCTTAGGGTCCAGTACAATAACATTTTTAGAATGCTGTTAAAGCTGCCGCTACACTGTAGCGCGTCAGGCATGTTTGCGGAAGCGCAGACGGATGGCTTTCATGCCCTGAGGCGTAAGAGGGTAGTCTCCATGATGCAACGTGTTCGTGGTGGCAACAACAGCATCCTGAGGATGTGGGCCGCTCGCTTGGACTGCCCAATGACACGACACTGGGATAGAATAGCGACAGGGATAGTTAAGTAATATTTGTGGACATGCTTATTATTTTATTCTGTATTATTATTATTATTGATGACTTTTGACTATGATTTTAATTCTTCCAATGCAAATGTAAAAGCGATTGTACTAACATATTTTTAAGATGTAACTAACACAATATGGGATTTTGGTCCTGCAATAAATGATTTTATTATTTTATTATGTACATTAATTATAATTTTACATTTGATTTGAGACATTTATTGCATTTTATTTTCATTTTATTTTATTGATATATTTTAATAATTTATTGTGTTTTATTGCTAAATTTAGTTTACAGGATTGCTTCTTACCGTTGTGATTGTATTATCGGGACATTTTCTTGTTTTTGTTTTAATGAATTAACAATTTAACTTGACTTATTTTGTGTTTTACTGTTGGATTTTGACTGGCCTGAGCTCCGGGAGGCGTCTGGGGATCCCCGCGAGTCAACCGTCTTTGGGATTTTCGAGCTTTTTGGAACTTTTTGGAACTTTTAAATTTTGCTCTCCCGAGCTTCAGGAGGCATCTGAGACCACCGCGAGTCGGTTCTGACCGTTTTCCGCGGGGGCTGCGGAATTCTAAGGTTTTGGACTTGTGTAAATTTTACTTCCCCGAACTCCGGGAGTCCTCTGGGGTCCCTGAGAGTCGGATCCGACTGTTTTCTGGATTTTAGAACTTTGTAAATTTGCTCTCCTGAGCTCCCGGAGGCATCTGGGACCCCTGCGAGTCGTTCTTGACCGTTTTCCGCTGGAGGTGCGGAGTTCTAAATTTTTAAAACTTTGTAATTTTGCATTCCCGAGCTCCGGGAGGCACCGGGGTCCCCTGAGAGTCGATCCTGACCGTTTTCCACGAGGGGTACGGAATTCTAAATTTTTTGAACTTTGTAAATTTGCTTTCCCGAGCTCCGGGGGGCACCTAGAACCCCTGAGAGTCGATCCTGACCGTTTTTCCACGAGGAGTACGGAATTCTAAATTTTAGATTTGTATAAAATTTGCTTTTCCGGGCTCCGGTGGGCACCTGGGACCCCCGAGAGTCGATCCTGACCGTTTTCCACGAGGGGTACGGAATTCAAAATTTTGGATTAGTGTAAAATTTGCTTTTTTGGGCTCCGGGAGGTGCCTGGGACCCCCGAGAGTCGATCCTGACCGTTTTCCACGAGGGGTACGGAATTATAAATTTTCGATTTGTGTAAAGTTTGCTTTTCCGGGCTCCGAGAGGCGCCTGAGACCCCCGAGAGTTGATCCCGACCGTTTTCCGCGAGGGGTACGGAATTCCAAATTTTTGGATTTATGTAAAATTTGCTTTCCGGGGCTACGGGAGGCACCTGGGACCCCCAAGAGTCGATCCTGACCGATTTCCGCGAGGTGTACGGAACTCAACATTTTTGGATTTGTGTAAATTTGCTTTCTTGGGCTCCGACAGTCATCTGGGACCCCCTAGAGTCGATCCTAAACGTTTTCCGCGAGGGGTACGAAACTAAAAATTTTTGGATTTGTGTAAATTTGCTTTCTTGGGCTCCGAGAATCATCTGGGACCACTTAAGAGTCGATCCTGACCTTTTTCCATGACGGGTACGGAATTCAAAATTTTTGGATTCGTGTAAAAATTTGCTTTTCTGGCCTCCGGGAGGCATCTGGGACCCGACCCACGCGGGACGATCCCGACTGTCTCTTGAGTTTCCGGGTTGGTTCCGGCCATGCCGTCGCAACCCGTGGGTGGGAGGACTGCACGGACCGGGGGGGCAGCGCCGGGGACGTTGGGGACTGGAAAGAGAGCGAGAAGCACTGGGGGATCGGCCACGGGGAGTGGCCGCGCAGGTGCGACCAGTGGGTCCGAATCGTCGCGTGGATCGGCCAGACCGCAGCCCAAAAAGCTCACCAGGATGCTGCAGCCCAGGCAGCCTAACCCTGGCACGGACCCGAAAGAGAGCAAAGACCGGGGGAACACTGGGGAGCGAGGCGTCGCCCCGGTCGGTGCAGTCACGGCGAAGCCGCCAGTGGCCACGGGCGAGATAGTGGACGTAGACGACGCCACTCTGGAGCAATCCATAATACAACTGGAGGAAGAACTACGAGGCGAGTAGACGAGCTGGTGTGCGGGAGATGGGGGGGGGGGGGGGGGCTGCACCCAGGGGGACTCACCCGGGGACCCGTCGGGAGACGCGAAAACCCACGTTGAGTCTAAACCCCAGGACGCGCCTCCCGCGTGTTCATTGGAGGCGTCAGCTTTTGCACCGGCCGATCCTTCTGGATCCTCGACCCCTGCGCTCAACAACAAAAAACACGGCGCCTCAGTCTCGGGTTCCGCAAGCCTGCGAATCAGGACACAGCTCAGAGAGGCAAAAGCGGCCAGCATTGCGGGGAAGGCTCGGGCGATGGGAGAGCCGCCGGAACCGGAGAGGGATGCGAGCGAGTCGGAGACTTCCTTCGACAATCACTCGGACCGGTCTGAGTATTTCGCCAGTGTCGGTGGTGGTGGAATGCTTATCGAGCTACCGGCAAGGGCCAATGCCCTATTCCTGGCAGCCAAGACGGAAGTCGAGAATTCCGGCAACCTCAAGCGCCAGATCAAGGAAAACACCGTTGCCACGATGAATGCAATGTATGAAATGGTGCTTAGACTTGCGGACTCACGCATGCGCCACATGCTCGAACACCAAAAGCGCAGGGCGCACTATGAGCACAGACTGCAAGCTGTGGAAAAAGAATACGCCAGCAAGACTGCTTGGCTCGCGGATTCCATGAACGAACAGAGCGCACAAACGAGGGCCCTGCTAGACACCGTCATGGGAGAGCTCAGGACGCACCGGGGCATCCTTAACTCGGATGTGGCAGAGAGGCTGTCCAACATTGACTCGGCGGTCGGCGAGGTGGGCAGGTGCGCGGAGGCGGGCCTAAGACTGGGCGAACTACTTGGCGCCAGGATTAGGGGCGCCGGGGGAGATACCCGTCCAGCAGTGGCCCCGACGCCGTCGGCTGTTGGCTCTGACCAGCAGGACATCATTGCCGACGACGTCCGATTTATAAGGGCCAGAGTAATGGAGACGAACAACGCCCTGAGGGCACTCACCAGAGACATAGATGCTCTTGGTGACGATCTCAGGAAGCGCGGTGGAGAACTGGTGCTTGCCCCTAAACCGAGCGCCGGCCCCCCTGGCCAGATAGTCGCATGGACCGGGGGTCCCGCCGGGGCTGGAATGGAGTCAGCGGTCCGCGACCTTAAGACCGCTGAGCAAACAGTAGTGGCTGTGGACACGGAGGTCAGGCGAAACTGTGACGCCCTGGAGCAGCTCGTCAGGGACAAGTCCCGGGAGACGACAGCGGCATTGGGAACCTTCAGGGACGAGGTGACCCTTGCGAGAGCGAACCCCGTCCTCTCGCAAACCCTGGGGGACGAATTCATCATGGATGAAATAAAGGCACTGAGGAGGGAGCTGCACGAGGGCTCGCAAAACCTGACCCACGAGGAACCTTGGACGGAGGTAGTGCGAAGGAAGGGGAAGGGGAGACGGTGGCAGCACTCGGCGGATCCGTCCGGGAGCGTGCCAGCGTAGCAAAGTACGCCGACGCCCCGCAGGTTGGCTCCGCGGAGCACCCAATCATATCCGATGTTCCACAGGAGCGGTCCTAAGACCGCACGTGACCTGTCTGTGTGCCCAGCCGCCCCGGGCCGGGTAGGTGATTTCCCGGTTTCTGAAGTAGTCCGCCACGACGTCTCGAAGGTACCGGGGCACGCGATGGTATTTTAGCGCCTCCTCTACAGTCGCAAACGGCAGAGTGTTGAAGGCATTCGCTATATCTAGCGATACTGCCAACAACACTCCACCCTGTGCGACTGCCTCTTCGGCGAGGGCCTTTAGCCGCGCGATGGCATCGATCGTTGACCGCTCCCGCCGAAACCCGTATTGGGCGAAGTGCAGGTCGGGCCCTACCTCCTCGAGATGCTTGACGAGACGAGCGGCGAGCCCGCGCTCGAAAAGCTTGCCCATCTCGTCAAGCAGGACAATGGGGCGGTGGGCCGACGGTGAGTCAGCTGGGCGCCCGTCCTTCTGCAGAAGGACAAGTTTGCCCGACTTCCAGCACCGCGGAAGAGGGCCCTCACCCTCTCCTCCAACTCCTATGCCCTCAGCGCCAACGCCACGACGCGCCCGGGCACGCCGTCGGGTCCTGGGGCGCAATTTTTCTGCCGAAGCTTCCAGATTGTGACCCCGAGCTCTCCCTCAGTGATCGGCGGGGCTCCCTCTTCCTCAGCAGCGTTAGGTTGGTTGCGACCCATCGCTGGCGGCCGCCACGCGTCCCTTTCTGGGAAAAGCCCGGACAAGACCCGCTCGAGGAGTTGCGGCTCAAGCCTGCTTGTCAACGGCGGAGCCCAAGGCCGGAGTTTGGCCCTTACAGTTTTGTAAGGGCGCCCCCATGGGTCTCGATCAAGCGTCTCAAGCCACTCGTCCCACGCCGCTACTTTGGCCTGCGCAATGGTCGCCTGCAGCATGCGGCACTTGGCCCTGTATGCGACATACAGCTGCTCCTCCCTAGACGCGTCTCTCCGCCCCCTCCGTCTGCTCCTAGTATACTGGCGGCGCGCCGCTGTACACTCACTCCTTACTTGGCGAAGCCCATCGTGCCACCAGTATACCCGACGTCGTGGCGAAGCTGCTTTTGCCCGTGACATTGCTGCGTCGCAGATGCGGTGCAGGGTCGCGACCAGCTGTTCCGCTTCGGTGTCCACATCACCTACCGGCTCTGAACTAGCCTGCCACGCCTCGACCAGGGCTGCCTCTTTGACAAGCTCCCCGTCAAGCAGGCCCAATCTCCACTGCGACCCCTCCCCTGCGGGGGGCTGAGTGGCAATCCTTGGGGGGGGGGGAGGGAGTATGGAGACCTTGAATCGGATGTAACGATGTTCCGAGAGTGTCTCCACGTCCGTTCCCACCTCCCAGTCCGAGACACGTCGTGCAAGAGCGGGGTTCGCCAAAGTGATGTCCACAATGGACCCTCCCCGCTGTCGCACGCACGTGTTTATCGACCCCCTGTTAATAATTTGCAGCCCGGTTGCGACCGCCCACTCCCCGAGGCCCTGTCCCCTTGCGTCCGTCGCTGGAGATCTCCACGCCATGGATTTTGCGTTGAAATCTCCAGCGACGAGTACTAGTCCAGGGCAACTTCCACCGATCACAGAGCCCACTTCGTCAAGAAAGGACTCGAACTCGGCGAGGCTCCTGTTCGGCGAGAAGTACGCCCCGACCACCATTGTGTCTCCCAGGTGTGTTGACACATAGCCCCGGCCTTTGGTAACCCTTTGGTGTGGCGGGGATCCTGCCATGGGCTGAGTGACGACCGCCACCAGGCCGTCCCGGTCCCCTACCCAGTTGTCCCTAGAGGGGACTGAGTAAGGTTTGGCCACCACCGTGACTTGTACTAGCCAATCCGCCATGCTCTGAAGCAGGAGATCCTGAGCTCTGGCGGAGTGGTTTATATTCGCCTGGATAAATCGGATGGCCATTCTTAGTCGGTGGCCATTCGATCCTTCTCCCCGGGCCTGGGCCTTTGTGGGCGACTGGGCTGTGTGGGGGCTGTCACGTATAATAGCGGGGTTGTTGGGAAATATACAGATTTCGTACTGTTAAGGACCGACTGAGTCGACCATATAGATAAATAAAGCAGCAAGCCCCAAGCGTGACAATTTATTATTAGAAAAGAAGGGTTGCCGGGATAACTCGCGGAGGGCCCAGACCTTTGTAGTGCAACGTCCTCTTGAGTGTTGCTGAGTGAGGGTTTCGTCGAAAAGAGAACATATGCTGTGGCCAAACACACTATATTGCCATCAACGCGACATGGCGGTTAAGTCCGCAAAGGGGAACAATATTGCATGCCTTAACTTAAGGTAACTACCGCGCGCATGCAAATTAGCTAAGTATTTTGTAGTTCTAACACTACAGGGCTCTAAGGCCCTCTTCAGCATTGTGCTTTCTCTTGGGTGGGTTGCACGACGCGCTTCCCACCCTGTGGTCCGCGGGGGCGCCCGCCTCAGCGCAGACCACGCAGTGCGGGGCAGCGCTGCAGTAGCGGGCAGTATGGCCCGTCTTGCTGCAGCGGTAGCATATGAGGCTCCTGTCAACCTCCGCCTTGCACTTCACTTTGACGGGCCCGATCTCCAGGCACCGGAAGCATCGCAGTGGGCGAGCGCTGAGCAGCTTTACTTGTGCAAGCGCCCATCCCATGCGCAGACGTCCCGTCAGAGCCACCTTTCTTGCTGCTGCGATAGGGCATCTCAGCCATACAGTTCCCAGCCCCGATGGGCCGACAACTACCTCCCCGGACTTGATGTCTGATGCTGCACAGTCACCCTCCCGCGCGACGGGCGCTACCACCTCTCTAGATATAACCGAGTCATCAAGGCCAGAAATGCGCATTTCTGCGCACTTCATAGGCCTGGAGAGCTGGACAACGGCGGGATCCGTCACTTCCCTTAGCCTTTTTGCGAGGGCGTCCGCTTTTTCGCCACTTTGCGCACCAGGGATCTCGAATATACGGGCGTCCGTGACTGTCCGTCGACACCGGACACCCGAGATCTCCAGGCTTTAAGGTCCATTTTCTGCTTCGCGTAGCTGATGACTGTCGCAAAGTCTGTCCCATTCGCTTTGGCAGAAGGTTGCCGCAGGGTGAGCACCACCGCACTCGTGCGAAGCGGACGGAGCCTTGGCGTCTTCTTTTTTTTGTAGTGGTTGTTGTTGTTGTTGGCCGCGGTCTTTCCTCTTCTTCGCCTTTTTCTTTTTTCGGACCATTTCCGTCCATTCCGTCGACGGAGTCGGCTTCTCGGGCGCCGGGGGTAGCGGAATGGCATAATGGACGACATCTTGACATCTCGGAGCCTATGAAAATAATCGATTTATTAATTATTTTTGTTTTTATTTTTATGAAACATTCATAGTATGAAATTCAACATAAGTAGTATATAATTGGTTACTCTAGATCAAGGAAATCTAGAGCAATCAATTATATATATTCGAATAGATTAAGTTAAGTACCTAAACATTATTCATTACTTCTATTCGAATATTTAATCTATTCTATATTCATTATTCGAAAAGGTCAAGTTGAATTTTTGCGTTGTTTATTCAAGCATTGGGTGTAAGTATTTTATACCTATTCGAATAGATTAAGTTAAGTACCTAAACATTATTCATTACTTCTATTCGAATATTTAATCTATTCTATATTCATTATTCGAAAAGGTCAAGTTGAATTTTTTCGTTGTTTATTCAAGCATTGGGTGTAAGTATTTTATACCTATTCGAATAGATTAAGTTAAGTACCTAAGTATTATTCGTTACTTCTATTCAAAAATTAAGGGTAAGCTAGAGGAAAAAATTAAACAATAAATTACAGATTTACCAGTACATTTATTAATAAAGTATGGTTTCTAAGATTCAAAAAGGTTATCAATTTAATAAAATATTCATTACATAGCTTTATTATCTATGTTTCTTCAAATAAAGTTATATTTTTATTTCTATAAACAATTTGATACAGTGAAACATTTCTATTCTAGGTATCTTATATTTATAACAATGTGAAATGCAAAGGGGGGGCTTTATATACTATTTAGTCCAGAGATGACCCAGAACGTCCCAATTATACCACGAATAGAACAGTACCAGACCCTTCGAAACAAGCTCAGTTTATTGTAAGTATCGCGTAATGCTTTTAGAAAACTACCTACTAGGCTGGTATGAGGTCTATATAGTATTTATCTTTTCTAATTACTTGAGCCGTTACTTGTAATCCTGCATAAAATATTTGGAACTTCTTAGTTTTAAAATAACTCTGTGTTATGAGCACACCAGTATAGTGCTTAGCGTTTAATATTTTGACGTCATGACGACCGTACAGCTGACATTTATCAATGATAACTTCAACGGCATCACCTACGTTGATATTCATTTGATTGAATATTTTAGTACCTATGATGTTACTTATCAGACGAGTACACGAGTCAAACTAAACTTATGTGACAGTTATTTTTGTTTTATAGGTCGTTATTAATTTCATACAGCAAACAAGTATTTATAGATTTAATTTGTTTATTTACATAAAAATATTATTATCTATACACCACTCATTCAAACAAGATACATTTTTAAAAGCGCATTCTTTGGTATGGTATATACAATTATGAATATTAGACGACATTGAATATTTCTCACTAAGTGTTTTCAAATTAGGACAATTATGATCTTCTAAATTATATACACTATCACTTTCTATTATCTCCTTCAACCAGAGCACCTTTTCATAACCTTTTGTATAAATACGCTTATTTTTACAGAAGTCTAATATCAAACTTTTATAATTAAAGTACGGCACATATCCCTCATTCCATAATATTCCCCTGTTTTTTTCTATCCATGACACTTGTAAACGTTCTTTCTTTGTTAAATTGTAAAATGGGTAAGGTGGTTTAATCAACAACACAACGACGCCCTTTTTGCAAATAATTGCAATTTCTTTCGGTATAAATGTATTTTTTTCGTTTTTAAAACCTTGAACATCCATAATCATGTTCATGATAATTTTCGGACTATGTTACTCAAAGGTTTATACTCAATAAGACGATCGTTTATGATCAGGCAGTAGGCCGTCGTATTCTCAGGTATATCTTTTGAAGACTCGATTTCTAAACGAACGTCAACTGGTCCGGTTTTAAGTGAATCATTTTGTCTTGAACAATCAATAACGAACAGCGGGGCTGTTTTCCCGAATTTATTCAAATTAAGCAGGGGATCGATGTCAGCGTTGTAATAAGACTGACGAAAGTTAGCATACATTTCGTATAATATACCATACTTCTCTTCATCAAATTTCAAATTAAGTGAATCATAAGGAAAGTACTGTGAATTTAAAAACAACTTCACATTTGTTATGTTACAATGATCAAATTCAGATGAACTCCTGGATCGGTTTAGTTTTCTATCAGTTTGAACACCAAATATAACATATCTTGGTTTTTCTAATTGAGAAGCAGTTTTGACCGACAAAGAGTGTTTTGTTGTTTTAGGTAAAAGCGGATATATTCATATAAATCCCAATTGCATTGGTCGATCTTTTTCCAAATGTTTAAGTAGTAATAATCTATTACGATCTGAAACTCTAACATGTGGTACACGCCATTGAACCTTTTGTATATCTATTTCTACAATATCATTTTGATCAATTATAACACTATTAAGAATGGAATTGCTTCTATGAAGTATAAGTTCATGTCTACAATTGACAAGAATGTTGTTATAATCTTCTGCAAACCCTAGCACTTTATTAAGGGGTATAATAACAGAAAAATTACCATTTTTTTTCGTGGTTCCATTTAAATTCCACCCCCACAATGCTGCCCTTTTACTTTCTCCTTCATTCATCGATATAAGAGATTTAATAGTAGTTGTGATTCTAGTATTTTTAATATGGTCTATTTCAACACCATTTAGTTTGTATTTTATATCTTGAAATAAAAACAATATTGAATATTGAATTATTTATAAACTTAATATCTTTCGGAATTTTTTTTCCTTCTGTATCCAGTCCAAATAGACGAGCATATCCTTCAACGTAAATGGAGCTTGCAGATGGTAATACATAAACGTCTTGCTGATGAACAGGTATTCTGATTTCATCGTTTTCTTTAAAGCTATGATTGTAGGGATTGTAACTATGGATCTCGTAGCTTTCAATAGAATTATCTTGCTGTGGTGGATCGGTAATTTGCAGCATTTTATTTTTTTATTTTGAACCCGAGAGAATGAAGAAAGTTTTTATTACTTTTGGTTATTTTATTTGTTGTACTTAATCGACTTCTTCCTTTGAACACTGGAAGCTGAATATTCGTTTTTTGTCCATTGACGTTACTTTTATTGAAAACATACATATTGATTAATGGTATATTTATGATGTAAAGCGTTTATACAATGTACTCAACCAACACCCAAGTCTGAACACTGTTAGCTAATGAATGTGCTAACCTGGTTTAGCTTTTCATTTTATTATCATTGTAGCAACTGTATATAATCCACTTATTTAATTATTTATTAAGTATCGATCTATTTTTCCAAAATGATTTTAGAAATTTTAAACATAAATGTCCACAATTGTATAAATTATTGCCTTGTAAATTATCATAATTATACTGAATATTCGTTCCCACGTATGTTATGAATTCCTTTGACGGTTTTAAATTACCGTAACTGTCAAAATATTCAATATAATCTTTCATTTTTCCATAGGCTACCCAGTGAGTACCGACATTTCTAGATGAATCTAAATTAATCACACCACATTCCATCAACCACGGCATTTCTGGTAATTCATCTCGCATAAATACACCGCGAAAGTGAGGTATATTTTTCGTGTGCTTTATTATATCGATATTAGTTAGAGCTCGTTTAGGTAGCCTGGTATCTAGTTTTTTTTATTCGAAACATAAATTCCTAAACCATGCTTGTACGGTTTAAGATGTAATCCTTTCCCAATACACATTGCCTCCATCTTCATGTTATGCTTTTTTGATTTCGCAAGTTGTTTTTTAGCCATTTTATAATAATTGATAGCTTTGGTGATTCCAGCAACACCTCCGGCCAAACTCCCTGTAGCAGATAAACCGGCAAGAATAGGAATTAATGGTAGAAATCCACCAGTTTTAGGTACAGGTATCACTCTCGGTGATTGTATAGTTATGTCAGAAGCAAATTCTTGAGCAGCTGCGTATGCTAATTCCGTTATCAATTTCTTGCATTTTGGTTTCAGATTTCGGATATGTTTTTTAGTATGCGAAACAATATTACTAAAAGTTTTTTTCAGGCCAGCTCCAGTTTTCTGAGTAGGTGCTAATAAGGTTGTATTTTTATTATGTGCTTTGTCTTTACGATTCTCTGGCGTGCGTTTCATTTTGATAATATTGGTATTAAAGAAATAATGTATGTAATGTCGTCTTTGTTCAGTAAAGATCTAAATACAAATGGACACATTAAGTGTAGATAGCTTATTTAAGCAGTATTTTACACCTACAGACGATTTGTTTTATCAATCCAACTGTTTTCGCTTGACGGAAGACCTAGCCACTTAACATATACTCTGTTTCCTTTGCTTTTCAAAACTTTTTCAACAAGATAAACATCAGGGTGTGCAGTTTTCTGAATTTCTTGCCTGTAGAATGCTCCTAAAATGGGTCTAGACTTGGCGTCTTCTAATATATATGTAGTGGGGTTAGTATGTTGAACTTTCGTTAACTTAAATATTTCTGTAGACCAATTAGGTGTAAATCCTTTTTCAAAACATCCTTTTTATTTACTAATTCTTACGAAATCCCCGACTTTACTACGACTTTTACTATTCCTCTCCACCACTCAAAGGTTGACTGGCAGAGATCCCTTAAAGGGATAAGTCCGCCTTTGTACTCAAATGTTATTGTTGTAACTTGTGTTTTATCCTATTTTTTGTACAATAAAGTGTTTACTTACTTACTTACTTTAAATATTTCGCGATTTGGTATTTTCTTAGATGCATTGTTAATGTATCTTCGCAAAACGGTTTCTTCTTTGTTACTATGATTAATTGCAACGGGTGGTTTCCCTATGGTTCTATGGATGGTGTGGTTGTATTCGAAAACCTTCTTGTTAAGGGTCCCATCAATCCATGTATAATTTCCTTTCAAACTAAACTCCTTGTACAGCTTAGTTTTGAGAGTTCTTATAAGTCTTTCTACGATTGATGCTTTTTTTGTAGAATAAGTAGAGTAATGGTTTATATTATACTTCACGATTATTTTTTTAAATTTGATATTATAAAATTCTGTACCCATATCCGTTTGTAAATTTTTTGGATAACGTCCATTTTGTAACAGTGTTTGAAACTCTTTAGACACGATTTCTTTAGTTTTTTGTTTCAGTGGGAATGCCCAAGCATATTTTGAGAAACAATCAATAATTACGAGTATGTATTTATAACCAGCGTTAAATTTGGATAAAGACTGCATATCTATCAGATCTGCTTGCCAAAGGTCATCTATATCTCTTAATATTACACTTCTCCGAGGGAAGTTTATTCTCGCGTTTTTATGAATTTAATTAACAACGTTGGATTTGCTCATAATGCTTGTTCAATTTTCCTTCAAGTTCCTTTAAAGCAATGTCTTTTTCGATATTTTTTACACGATATATTAAAGTCATAGTCAGCTTTTCGAAATGTGCTAGTTTGTCAGAATTCTTTTTAAAAATTTAAATTTTGTCAACATACGCTTTATTAACAACATCGGATACTTCACGTTGATCTACAGATGATATTTTAATTACCTCCACTTTATAACTATCAATATTAAAATTGTCTTTTCCCTCGATATTCATGTCTAATGTTCATTAAACTACTAAACGTAATGACAATGCTAAGATATATTTTATTATTTTATTATACCAGCCTCCTTCAACTCTTCAATAATTGATATAATCTCATTGTCATGATTGCTGTTACCAGCACTTTTAGATGCAATTAAAAGTTTCAATCTTTCAATAAGTTCGTTTGGATCATCCCAATAAATGTAATCCGTGTTGCTCTTATACCGTTTCAATTCAGGCAAGTGTCCACCTATTTTTAATTTCGGTAACTGTACGGTGAAGTCTTTATTTTCGTCATTTATTTGTGAAAATAAAAGCTTGATGATTGTACATTATTTTAATCCTTTGTCACCTTTTAATTGTCCGTTCGGGTCAAAGTCCCGTTTGTGTGCGTTTGTGTTAATTAACATTTCTTTGTATTCAGCTTTGTCTTTTTCAGTTACAAGCTTAAGATCAGGTTTATTACGCAATAAAAGTTCTTTCAAACCCGCAGTCAATTCATAAATTTTATTGTTGACGGTAATCACATACTTTTTCCCCAAAGTATTATTTTTAAAAGATAAACTTACAACAGTATTTCCCATTGTTTAGTACAAAACATATAGTTTTTATATGGCAACACTCCTTGCTGAGAGGATTAGAACGGCGAAAGCACGCTCGCACTAAAAAATATTTGTAATAATATAATAAACGTAAAGTTTGATCAAATTGCTACGCATTTTGATTTGCACACCCATCATCAGGTTCTTATCTTGACTATAAATACCAAATGGTACGTTGACTTGTTCAAAAATGTCCATCATGTCTTCTTTTTTCAAAGATAAAAGAGTATCGTGACTGTTACTTTGATTTGGTGAACTTTTATCATTATCATTAGTACATCCATAATATTCTGAATGGTGATTAGAATCAGCATTAATTACGTCTTCAATTTTTTCATAGCCTAAAGAAGAGTTCAAATCCTCGTGAGTGTTATTTTTATTTATTTTTGGTGTCATGTTAAAAGCAGAGGCGGGTGTTTGATTCATCTTGATAAGAGTTTCTAGAGGATCAGTAATAGATTTAAATGCTTTTTTGAATTTCAGATCAGCTTCATCATCTTCATTTTTAATCATCTTTATTTTGTTCTTTATGTTGTTTACCGATTTAATGAGTTGCGCTTTTAAATCGATTTCCATTGTATTTTCCATGTAATAATATCACTGCCGTTTTATACAGACACTTCTCTTCAAGTGAGATTTTAAAACTAGAAACTATAATATATCAGAAAGTTAAAAGTAAACAAATGTGTCAAATCCTTGTCTATATCGTCCGTTATTTATTGCGCAATCTTTATTTATTAATAAAAAGTTCAATGGATCTTGCCATACAGTAGAACACAACCGGTTAAATTGAACCCAATCTATATCTGCATTGACATGCTCATTGTGTATATGTTTTAAATGTGTGTCGTCTTGCTTGAAGACAATTAATAGATTGACATTATCTCGTAGTAACTGCTTGGGTATTTTCGAATAAGTTTGAGATAGATAAAAACAGTCAATTTGTCTATGTCTTCCCATAGCAAAGTGATTTCGAATGTTCATTTGATTTTCACACGCAACGTCATCAAAAATCTTAATAGAATTTGTGAAAACATCATTAGGATGAAGAACTTCTTTACTGTTGTTAAATAAAAAGAATTCAGCTCCTGGAACTCTCTGCATAATTTGTCTTAAAAAAACGTACTTTGGTTGGAAGGCAGTCTTTGAATATAAATAAATATTCTTAAACATTAAACCATTTTCATGTAACAGTAGATTCAGCATAACATTAGTTTTACCACAGTTAGAAGGTCCACATATTATACAACGGATTGTGTTGGGCAACAGGGTACTATGTTTTACCTGATGCTTGGGATTTTCTAAATTTATAGTTTTCACTTCTAAAGTTTGTGCTTGCTTTACGAACTTCATGGTAATGAAGTTAATTGAACATTGCTAATCTCTATATACTTAATAAGTTATGTACTTTAGACGGTGTGTGTGTGTGTGTGTGTGTGTTTTGGGTGTGAAAATAAAACGTGTCATATTTTTTAACTTAATATATTGAAACTTATAACAACTTTTAAAAAATCTTATATAAACTATCTTTAAAAGATAAACTTATTAAATAAATATTGGTCATATGGCATCACAATGCCCCCATGGCAACGTATCTATTTGATTTGCAAGAACCTGTCTCTTGTCATCATTTCTGTTCAAAACCAACTTCTTGACTTCTTGGGAATATATAACATGCTTCATAGATTTAATCATATGCATTTTACATTTAAGTTGCTTATTATTCAGCAGCGTATTTTTATAGTTGTTTAATTCAAGTCGTTTAGTCACAGCCTTAGCTTTTTTTATTTGTACTTTAACACTTTTAATACAGTAAAGTTTGGCTCTAAGTCCTACGAATTCAGAAATTACACTCCCTCCCATTTCATCTTTGAATAACCCGGGAACTTTAGCATTTACGATTGGCAAATTGTATGGATTGTCAGCTGAAAAATTACTTGTATCGAATTCAGACAAATGTTTGGACATATCTTTATAAAAATCGTCAGTATTTACTAAGTATAGTAAGCTGTCGGTATCAGTATAGCACAATTTAGCGTGATCTTGGTATTTATTTTTAATGAAATTGTAATGGAATTTATACAAATGAGTTTTAGCGTATTCAAGAACGCTGAAACCAGTATATATAGGGCGATCAAGTATTACTTTATCGGGATTTAGTTGAATTGCAGCAAAATTTTTAGAAAATATAGATATGTTTTTAAAATTCGGTTTCGCGATTAACCTTTCAGCACCTATATTTTTATTTGTCCTGTTATTTTTATCAACCCATTGTGTAACTAATTTTACAACCGCTTGCTTACGTTTGTTTTGAATAGTTTTGCCGAATATAGCATTGTTCAGTAATTTGAAGAAGTCTTTATAGAACGCTGATTCTGCATTCTGACGTAACTGAGTATTTAAGTCGATGTATTTTTTTTAATAATTATCCTGACGAAATCGGACGACGCGATGAATTCTCCTTAATTCAAGACCCTGTTTTAGGCATTCTTGCAAGTGAATATAATGAATAACGTAATTGAATTTATCATGTAAATTAGCAATCAATTTAGGTGTTTTGCCGCCCGGAGGTATAATTTTTTCAGGCGCAAAAGGCAATTCACTATGTGCGTTGTGCGAACGACCGCTATACGCTAAATCTACTTCCAGAATATAGCCCAAATCGTCTTCATCTCCAACACTGAGTATATCAAAATTATTAATTTCCTCTTTTGTTAAAAAACTGAAATCTGATATGGGCATCTTTTTCATCATGGCGTAACCATACAAATTATTGCAATCTAAATATATTAAATACGATGAAGGTTTCCGATCATCATATTCAGGAAGATATTTATTGTTTGCTTTCGCATGCCTTAAAGAGCATTGAGCAAGCCCGCCCCTTATTCCGCTCTCTAGCAACTGGTACATTTCTAAATCACCAATTAATTCTAGACGTACTTTAGTATACAGTAACATTGCATCCCAACTCAAACTAGGTGACGTGACGTAATAAACAGGATCTAGGCGATAATATTTTAAACAAGTGTTTCTAAAATTTTCAAAGACATCACATAGCAACAAAACATCACATTTTAAATATAAATCTGTGTACTCTCCAAGACAACTTATGCCAAAAGTAGTCCAAACATTTTGAGCTAACATGTATTCTTCGTCGGATATATGCTCTTGAGTAATGGTGTTATAGAAGCAATTCTTGGTTGGAAGAGAATTTTCATTATATTTAGACCATGCATCAATATATTCGTAGGGATATATACCTTTTTGACGAATTAAGTTTATATGAGTCTTATTGTTTTCGAAACAACTTGAAAGATAAACAAAGTCTTCGTCGTTCAATGTTTTACTTAAATTGTCTAAGCTTGAACTCAAAAACTGAAATGAATCAAGAAATTTTATTTGCATGCTAAAATTTGGGTCTTTCGTGGGTAAAAATTTGGTTAATGTTATGTATTTTTCTTTTGTTTTCGGTATGATTTGTATTTCGCCGGGATATTCTGCTAATTCTTTTATGAATAGGTGGCAATCGTAACCTGATAAATTGTGAAAAACCACTGGTACAAACGGACATATTCGAAACAACAGGTTACAATGCGAGTGTGCTGCACCTCTAAACTGGGATGTAATATGATCGTGATCCGCGACTTTATCATCAAAGAGTAATTCTTCGCAGATGTGACATATTTTAGCATTTTGGTACTGATTCATGTCCTCAGTTGTTAAAGGAGACATTTGCTTGTTTATTCTTAACAACTTATAAATTTCTTCAACTTCTCTTATTAAACTTTGAATAAATTTCTTGACGCAGTCTGGACCTCTATACGATACAAATTTATTCAAGTTAGAGTCGTGTGAGCAACAAATATAGAAAGTAAAACAAGAAGGTTTATGTAACTTTGTTTTCTTAGTGTTACCAATATTACGATCTGAGTAATTATTAAGTATGCTTTCAAAATCAGCATATATCACAAAATTAATTTTTTACTTTCTCTCAAAATGCTTAAAACACATTGTCGTGTTCTTATCAGGTAATACAGTAAGGATCTTAGAACATCTATGAGAATTATACTTTAATTTACTCGAATAAAACTGCAAACAAGCCTCACATAAATACATTTTACCTCTATGATGCGATACTTGACTTTTCACTAGTCGTAGAAGATCTTTAATGAGGCAATAGTGTTGTTTCCCATTCTTCTCAATAAATAGTAAATTAACATGGTTTATTTGTCGTGATTGAGTACTGTATAAAGGGCCAGTCACATTGTTTTTATTATCTAGACCATAAATAGTTATGCTTATACTTGAATTATGCTTTTCAAATAATTTTATATCACTTATGGAAGGCGGGAATGACATACTCTGAACATTAAACACTGTAGAATAATGTGGATATGACTGTGGTCTGCATACGTTACTTTTAAATGGATATAGAGCAGCTATAATAGACCATAAGAAACAATGATCATCTTTGTTTTGTACATTTATACAACTTTTTGTATTCTTTATTTTAGGGGGCAGATCTATAAAAGAACCGCCTCTCAAAGGACTGTATTTATTGATATTTATTTCCAAGTGACTTATTGAAAGTAACGTCCACCCTGATTCGCAATGCTGAAATTCAGCCAATTTATCTTTTATAGAATTTACAGCATCTGTATAAAATTCACTTAGATCTCTGCTTTTATAAATTACCTCATATTTTGTATTAAATGACTTAACTTGTTGATCATTATTCTTTGGCTGTATAAAGCTTGCGTAAAACTCGAAATTAACTTTTATGCATTCATGTTTAGATAAAGACATGTTTATCAGTCTTATAACATCCTCAACATTGCTTTGCAAGAATGCTTCTGGTACGAAGTACTCAACTTCTTGCGTAGGATTTAATCTATAGGTCATTATTATTTTTTTAAAAGCTGTAGCAATAATTTTAATATTCTTGAATTCAGTCGTTAATAAACAATTCGATTTATGCAAGTTTGTTTTAACATGATATTGGTACCGACATCGCGGTAATGTAATATGACATTTATCACAATTAATCGTATTAATATCATTTTTTCTTGCCACTGTTGTGACCTCTGACTGCATTGGGGGGGCTGTAATAAAAACAATAACACATAATCATATTTATATGATAAAAGTCAAACGATTTATTTAAAAGTCTACCACTAGTAAGTACAAGATAGGTATGATGACTTTAAATTCTTTTCTGGTCGTTGTGATGAATTGGGACAGCAAATCCCATGCTGGTGTATCAGTATCAGTTTTGTTTTTAATAGTAACTACAGCATGGCGCCATCGGTTCATCGGCGCTATGTCTTCAACTTCACTGCATTTGTACACCTTGAGCTCTATGTAGTGAGACCCGAGCTTCTCATTAACCGCCTGCCGACTAAAGCCGTTGGCTACTCGCCTAGTCAGATAACATTGTAAGGGTTTCTTATTACCGCTCTCCTTATTAACTTCGGGCGCCTCATCTTCGCTGTCAGTTCCAAACAGATCATGCATAGTAGTTTTTTTGACCGAAGTGATTGGACGAATACTTGGTTTCATTTTCTTGGAGCTTGACACTGAAGAAGTACTTGGCTTTGTCGATTCAGCATGCTTCGAAGACCGTGAATCTTCACAAAACGATCTCTTCTTAGCTTTGCTGTTTTTCTTTAAGACTTGTGTTTCCTCCGCCGATGAATCATCTTCAGAGGGGAAAAGAATGTCAGCATTCACATCAGACTTGGACCTGTAATAAATACACAATAAAATTAGTAAATAACTGAATCATGATAATAATTATAATAGGAACATTTACGTTCATTGCATTTTTGGAAACAATAGCGTTTTTGGAAAAACATTGGAAGATACAGAAAAAAGGGTTGAAGTAAAATTAATCAACACTTGGAATGATGTAAATAATATGACAAAAAAGAAAAGTGGTGCTAGTGATTTGATAAACAAACCAAATTTTCATCGTTTATCAATTTTAACTGATAGCTTGGTAGCCATTCAAATGAAACCGGAAAGTGTTGTACTGAACAAATCGATTTACATCGGCTTTACAGTGCTGGAGCTGTCTAAGAGCCATATGTATGAGTTTCACTATTCTATAATTAAACCCAAATATGGTGAATGTGTCACTCTCCAGTATACGGACACAGATTCTTTCGTTTACACTATTACAACAAAAGACTTTTATAAAGACTTGCGATCATCATTTTTAGATCACTTTGACACCAGCAATTTCAAATCAGATAATGAATTCAATATTCCATTAATTAACAAAAAGGTTCCTGGTCTATTCAAAGACGAGCTTAGTGGCAAAATAATTTCAAGCTTTGTTGGATTACGATCTAAATTGTACTGTATTACAACGAATGATGAATTTACTATAAAAAAAGCAAAGGGAATCAAAAGGCCTGTAGTTCGCGACCTTACCGTTTCAGATTACACTGACGTGCTTCTGGGTGAGCGAACAATACGCCGAAAACAAGTGTTGTTCAAATCAATTAAGCACGAAATATTTACGCAGGTCGTTAATAAAGTAGCATTGTGTAATAAGGATGATAAAAGATACATTGAACGTGATAAAGTTTCAACTCTGGCTTGGGGGCATAAGAAAATAAACATGTAGCTTCACACTATGTAACCAGTAGGTATAGATTTAGTAGCATTAAAATAACGTTACGTTAAGGAAAATGATTGTGAATAATTTTAATAAAACTATTTACCATAATATCTAATTGTTTTATTCAATTTTTTTTCTAAATCTTACTGTTGTTCCTATCACCCTTTCCTATATCACTAATGTAGTAAGTAAATAGGGTTGGGGTAAAGTTTCTATGGCAAACTGATATTTAATTAAAATACGTAACAAGATTGTACCTATTTTATTTAAGGGTCTCCTTAAAAACATTAGTTTTGACAAATGCCAAAATTAGGTAGGTATTTCGGTGTTGAATATTTATTAATGAGAAGTAGTATTTTATTTTATTTGGTAAAAGACTCAGATAATAGGTTTTGTCTTCTTCTTACTAACGGAAATGTCAATGTGACAAAAAAGGATAAACGATCTTTAACGGAATTTTAATTAAGTAATATGAATAATAGGGATAATTATTAAAAGCTGCTTGATACTTTCTTACACACTATTTTAAATATTTAGTAGGTACGTAGGTAAGTTCCTACACGAACAAGCATGTTGCAAGTATAAAACTGCTGACGCTTGCATCGGCGGCGTTTCACAGCGTAAGTATACTAATAGAGAGTGCATTGTTTTACATTTCTATGTATAATGTGATATTCAGATAATGCAGTGACTAGTATTGCCTCATATTCTTTGTATGAAGTGAATGCTCTGGTTGCAAAGTAAGCTATAGACATTATGGTAAATAATCACTTGTCATTTTATAATTCAAGTTTAAGCTTGTTTATTTGTGCGCACATCGTTGCCCAAACAATACGTTTCTTTACCTGAATTCGCGACGCTAATTTCATGATGAGCTGCAGAATACCTACAAGCCAAGTAAGTTCATTTCTAAAGAAAAAACAGATGTGTGTCTAGGCTAGGTTTAACACGTTAAGTACTTTGATTTTAATCAGATTTTTTATTTCAGGAACTTCAAGATAACATAGACATAAATGATCAATTAGCTCAAGATCCATTAGCTGGTTTCGATGAGATGTTTCCCGAGTTGAAGAATAAGACAGCCCCAGAAAAAAAGAAGAAAAGCAAGACTACAAAGAAAAAAGATACACTCAAAAATATCTCTTTTGTGAAAAACAAAATATTTAACAGAGTGCATCGCATAATAAAAATACAGATTTTAGATGGCTCTTTAGACTCTTCAACGAGCGGCAGCAAGGAGTATGATAGTGACAGTGACAATGTGTTAGTGAGTGCTCAGTATGTGTGTTGTGACCCTATAGACGAAATATTAGATCAGACTGAAAATATTATTAAAAAAAATTCTAAATCTCTTAGTGATAGTATTTATGATATGTAATTTTTCTTTAATTGGTATTTAGCATGTAAGTGTTTTCGTAAATAAAATATGCATAAATAATAAATCAACTTTATTTATTTCTCTCAACTAAAATAGTACGTATGTATACATTTACAAAATTAAAATTTAAATGACAAACTTATCATTATCATCATACCATTTTTTTATGCAAATAACATTTTTTAAAGCACAGCTTTTGGTATGATATATACAATTAAATTTTGATACGTTTTTGCAGTAAGTGTCGGACAATATTGAAAAATTAGGACATCCTTTTTCTCCAATATCAATAATTTCACAATTTTCACATAATTCTGCTACCCATTTATTTTTTTCTAAACCTTTTAATAAAATGGTCTTGTTCTGTAGAAAAGCCTTTATAACGCGTCTGAATTCGCGATAGTCGATAAAACCTTCGCTCCATCGAATTCGCCGATTTCGTTCTAACCACAAAACCTGTCTCTTTTCCTCAAATGTGAGACGAGAGAATGGATACGGCGGTTTAATTAAAAATACTTGAGTATATTCTCGCGTAGATAATGCCAACTCCTTAATTATAAAACCATTTTTGAAGTCTTTGAATCCTTGTACATCAAGAAAGATATACTCTTTACTCATGATATTTTCTTTACAATATTAGTGAGCGGTTTGTACTCTATAACGCAATCATTAAGAATGAGGCAGTAAGCAGACGTTTGATCAGGTATGTCTTGTTCGCTTTCTATTTCAACTCTAACATCTATGGGTCCAGTTTTTAGCGTTTCGTTTTGGCGAGAGCAATCGATAACAAATAATGGAGCTTTTGTTTTAAAATTTGTAACATCTAACATCGGTTCTGCCTTGCGACCGTAAAAAGACTGTTGGAATCGAGCATATTCCTCGTATAATAAAGCAAACTTATTATCACTAAACCTCGCATTAAAACCTTCATACGGATAATAATTAGAATTTAAGAATACTTTGATCTCACGTATATTACAGTGGTCAAAGTGTGAACCATTTTTAACTGCGTTATTCTTTCGATTTGTTTGGAAAGCTATTATAACGTATCGAGGACGTTCAATTTGTGACGAAGTTTTAATTGACCATGTATGTTTTGTACTCTTAGGTAGTAGTGGATATTCATACATATCCCAATTTCTAAAAGCTACGTATAATGACCGATCCCTTTCTAACGTTTTTAACATATTAATTCTTTGTCGATCTGACACTTTAATGTGTGGTACACGCCAAACTATTTTGTTGATATTAATTTCATCTAAAATCTCGTCGGAGTTAAGCTTAACAGCATTTAAATTAGTATTGCTTCGAAGAAGAATTAATTCATGCTTGCAGTTAATTATTATTTTGTTGAAATCTTCCGCGAACCCTAGAATTTTGTTAAGAGGTATCGAAACAGCAAAGTTTCCCGATTCTTTTGTTCCATCAATATCCCATCCCCACGCTTTAGACATTTTGGATTCATTGTCGTTCATAGATATCAGTGACTTGATAGTAGTCGTTATACCTGCATTTTTAATCTTGTCTATTTCTATTCCATTTAACTCATAACGGATATCTTGAAAGAGATACAGGAAAGGGTTATTAGTAAACTCAAAACTGGTAACTTGTTGCTTTGTGTCTTTTTTATACACACTAACAGTGCCTTCTAAATACAAAGTGCTTGCTGAAGGTAATACGTACAAATCTTGCTGGTTGATAGGTACACGAATTTCATCATTTCTGTTAAACGTAGTTACGTATGGTTTATAAGAATGAATCTCATAGCTTTCAATGGAATTATCATGAAGAAGAGGATCAGAAATATTAAGTATACTCATTTTAATAATCCGATAAGTTTTAAAAATCTTCGATTTTCTTTTGTTAACTTGGGTTTAATTGGTGGTGATTGTCGTTTGATGATACGAGTAGCACTGGTGCTTTCATGATGTTGTACTGTCTTTTTATTAAAATCTATCATTGTTTGCTCTTCAGATGCAGGTACAGTTGAACTTCTTCACCACGTAGATTGACTAAATTGTTATTTGCGTCTAATATTCGAATATTAATCGAACTAATTGTATTTTGATTAACAGGAAAATAAATTATGTTTTTAGGCACTTCTATTATTCTGTATCCTGGAGGCACATTAGGAACAAATTCATGAATTATATGACTAGATCGTCCATTCACAAAGGAACCGCTTACTATGTCACATTCGACCCGTAGAATGGTTGTAGATAATATGTTGACAGGATATTGAGATTGGCTTAATATATTGGCCTTAATTGTTCTCTCACCGAAACCTAATGTACTGCCTATTGAATTAACTTCTCCAAAATGTACGTCTTTAGAGCAAAATATTGAGGTTTTTAAAGTATTATTATTACACGTTAAGTTAAAAGTACAATCTTTTAAGTTTTCCTTCAAATAATCATTGATATCCTGGAGTTCATAGGATCCTTCTGGTATTTCAATAACCTCACCATTACCGTAATGAAATTTATTGTTCCTATGATCCACGTTAGGAATAGAGTTATACGAAGCAAAATACAAAAGTCCACAGTCGTATTGCCCCTCGAGTTGCAGAGGCGGTGAATAATTGGTTGACAAGCACGTGGAAAAGCCAGATACAGACAATGTGACAGGCATGATGTTAATGTTTGAGTGGACTATTTTACCCTTTTTAAATGTCTTTATTTAATTAATGCCTTTTCCCAAAAGTTCATTAAATATTTTAGACACAAGTGACCACAGTTAACTGTATTAAGCCTTTGATATCTTTGACAATTGTACCAGATGTCTTTTGCTTTTAAATATTCAACTAATTCTAGTGGTGGTTTTAAATTACCATAACTGTTAAAATACTCGCAATAATTATTGAATTTTGCGTAGGCTACCCAATGAGTTCCTTCACTTTTAGAACTGTCTAAATTCACTATACCACATTCTAATTGCCTAGGGTGTCTTGGCAAATTATCTCGCATGTAAACACCACGAAAGTATGGTATATTCCTTGCATGCTTCAGTAAATCTAAATTTGTTAGAGCACGCTTAGGCAGCCTACTATTCAGTTTTTTTTATTTTAAAAAAATGTACCGTGACCTTTCTTATAAGGTTTAATATATAAACCCTTACCTAAAGCTATAGATTCCATCATTTTGTTATGACGTTCTGACTCTTGAAGATTTTTCTGAGCGGATTTGTAATCTTGAACAGCTTTTGCAATGCCCGCCGCTCCGCCTGCTAGTGATCCTAATGCTGATAGACCGGCAAATATGGGTATAAGGGGTAGTATGCCTCCAGTCTTCGGCACGGGGATTATTCGAGGTAAACGTACTTTCTGTTTCGATAGCAGCTTTTTTGCTGCTGAATAAGCAGAATTTATAGCATAGTGATGATTTTTTGATTTTACCTTTTTTAATTTAGTGCGAATTTTATTCACTACTGATTTAAATGTTTTCACTCCTGCTCCTGTTCTCAATTTAGTTTTCATTACTTTGTTAACTAACCAAGATGCTACTTTTTCTCCTCTACTAGAGTCTTTTGATCGAGTCCTTTGTTTTGCCATTTGAAGTAAATCTAAGTCGGCTTTATGACGTTGCTCCAAACTATCAAACTTTAAATATGCAATATCGTGTTGCATACAGGCTTCGTCAAGTTTATTTATTCCTCTATCTCCACGCAATAAGCGTTCTCTTATCTTTGTACCTGGTCCGCAGTAGTTATACCCTGGTAAATGTAACTCAAATGGTAAGTTATTTATCAAGTTATTTACCAGTCCTCCTCCTCTCATTGCCTAAAATATAATGCTGATTGTTATACAAACCAGCAAACTTTATAATTAAACTATTGATGATTTATTGATCCAACTATTTCCTGAGTCACTTAAACCGAGCCATTTGACAAAAAGTTTGTTTCCTCTTTTCTTGATAACTTTTTCAACTAAGTAAATATGAGGACATTTTGTTTTTTGAAGTTCCTGCTTATAAAATGATCCCAGAATAATTTGGTTCCGACTGTCTTCAAGACTGTATGTAATCGGGTTAGTATTATTTATTTTTATAATGTTAAACAATTCAGTGGACCAGTTTGGAGTATACCCTTTGTAAAAAGTTCCTTTGTATTTGCTTATGCGAACGAAGTCTCCTATTTTTAAATTACTTTTATTGAATGTAGGTAATTTCCTTGAACTCTCTATGTTTTTCATAACGCGCTTTTCGTTCAACTTGTTAACTTGACTTGGTTTTTGTTTAATAGTTCTGTGTACTGTGTTGTTATAATTATTAACTAAAGTTTTAAGAGGTTCTCCAATCCAAACGTAATTTCCCACAAGACTGAAATATTTGTACAGTTTATTTTTTATTGTCCTAATAAATCTTTCTACGATTGATGCCTTTTTCGTTGAGTATGTAGAATAATGATTTATTTTAAATGTTTTCATCAGTTTACTAAATTCTTCATTGTAAAATTCTTTACCTAAATCTGTTTGTAAGTTGTTTGGAATGCGGCCTAGAAAAAGAACTTTTTTAAAAGCGTTCATTATTTCAGATTTGCATTTTGTTTTAACTGGTACAGCCCAAGAAAACTTAGAAAAAGCATCAATAATAACTAAAATAAATTTGTGTTGTTTATTTTCATTTTTGATATTCTTTATGTCAATTAAATCGGCTTGCCACAAATCATCGATTCCCTTTAGTACCACTGACCGACGTTGAAAATTTTTACGTGCCGTTTTATGTATTTCATCTACGACTTGTTGTTTGCTCATTTCGTTTTATCACTTTTATCCACTTTTATTTGTTTACTCAATTTCTCCTCAACTTGTTTCAAGTGTAAATTTAAACGTTGTTGTTGCAATATAATATTCGCTATGTTAGTTTGTACAACCTTATTGATTTGATCGACGTAAGCTTTGTTAACAGCGTGATCAGGAGCCAAGGGAGTTTCCACTCCTTTTAACCTTGATGATTGTAAATTATATTCACCGTCTGCGGATTTAGTTAAAGCTTCATCAAATAAAAACGTTTTACTGGACAATCTTAAACGTTTATGCACGTGATGACCAAATTTGTCGATATTCATGTTACTGTTAGCCTTAATCAAAATATGGGTGCATACTGACAGCGCAAATCAAAAAACCTGATTTTATATATTTATTTAATTATTCCGGTTTCACGTAACTCTTCTATTATAGATATAATTTCATTTTCCAACCCTGTGTTACCAGCATCTCTGGAAGCTATTAAAAGTTTTAATCTCTCAACCAACTCATTCGGATCATCCCAGTAGACATAGTCAACACTAGACTTAACTTTTTTCATTCGGGGCAAAGGTAATATGGGTAACCCTTTACCCGAATGAAGGTTTTCCATACTTTGACTCTTAAGAGCTATTTGAAAGAGGGGTTTTATTATGCGTAAGTACTTTAACCCTTTATTACTTTTTATTGGTTTACTCGCATCAAAGTCTCTCCTATGCGCATTGGTGTCTTGTAAAATTTGTTTATAGTTGATTTTGTCTTCTATTGTTATCGAATCAAATTTAGGCATTTTTTTGTACAGCAATTCATTTAACCCAGGAGTTCTTTTATATTTACGCTGACAAACGTTTATTTCATCGTCTGAAATAGATATTCGTGCTGATCCCATCATAAGTTTACCTCGTTCCATCCTTACGCCAAATGGTACATCATCAAAAGATTTTGGAGGATGAGAAACAGGAGTACTGAATTTGTTCTGTGATGCAGAGTCACTTATCATCGCTTCACTCAAATCTCCGTCTTTGTTTGATAACGTATCATTTACGCAGTTAGCATTTTCTTCGAATTCTTCAGAATGTGATTGGTTGTACTGTTTGTTTTCTTTCTTATCATCGATGTCATTTTGAAAATAAGAATTAAATGTAAAATTATCATCTTGCTCGTCGTTGGTATTGTCATTCTCATACTTAAACTTTTTTATTGTGTTTTCCCAATTAGATAGATTGTCACTCTCATTTTTATTTTGCGCTGCTAATTGGTTAAGTGGATCTGTTATCGGTTTGAAAACACTTTTAATTGCATTTTCACTATCTATTTTCATACCACGCATCAGTCCCACTTTCCTTTTGACAGCTTCAGCCGATTTTACTATTTCTTGTTTTAACTTCGCTTCTGTATCCATATTAAATACTATGTATGTTTGCTTGTTGATGTTAGAGTTAAAAATGATTAATTACCTTAAACGGATGATCTTATATGACGGTTTATATTAATACAAAAGTATCAAAGTTCATTCTGTAACATCCCTTATTCTTTTCACAATCCTTGTTTATGACCAGGTAATTATACGGAACATTCCATATTTTAGAGCACAATTCTCTAAATTGAGTCCATGGCATGTCTGTATTGACATGTTCATCGTATACATGTCGTAAATTAATATCGTCTTGTTTAAACAACACAATCAGGTTTGCATTATCTCTAATAAGTTGTTTTGGTATTTTACTATATGTCTGGCTTAAATATAGGCAGTCTATATTATTATGCCTTCCCATTGCAAAATAGTTTCTTATATTATTTTGATTTTCGCATGCTACATCATCAAATATCATTACCGAATTTGGTTTGGCATCAGATGGCATCAATACTTCTTCATTGTCATGGAACTTAGCAAAAAATACATTTGGTACCAATTTGAAGACATTTTCCAGAAAAACATATTTTGGTTGAAATAATGTCTTAGAATATACATAAACATTTTGAAAACGTAAACCATTTGCGTGCAAAAGCAAACCAATGACCAAATTAGTTTTACCACAGTTAGATGGTCCACAAACAAGAGCTCTTACTGTATTTGGAAGTAATTTTCCATGTCGTATTTGTGTATTGTTAGTGATGGGATTAAAAGTTTTTAATTTTAGTGAATGCGGTTGTTTTATAAATTTCATCTGAATTACTTTTGCAGCGGCATATTCAGGTAAGTATACGGTAAGACTGTTTAAGATGTAATGATATTTCTATACTATTCTAGAGCTATATATTCACATTAAATCAATTAACTAGAAATGTGTCAGTGTCTCAATCAGTCCGAGTTATCAAGATCGAAAAGATATAAGTAGAGCATTTTGGCTTTCTTTTCCCTCACGCAATTTCCTTAAAATAGATTGGGCATTTCTAGATCCCTTTCATGAATTACTCAAAATGTGATGGGCATTCTAGATCACTTTCATGAATTTCCCTCAAAACACATTGGGCATTCTAGATCACGGAGATCAGCGAGCGAGCCGGACAGGCGAAGCGAGCCGGAGTGATCTAGAATGCCCAATGTGTTTTGAGGGAAATTCATGAAAGTGATCTAGAATGCCCATCATATTTTGAGTAATTCATGAAAGTGATCTAGAATGCCCAATATATTACTACTGGCCACTAAGGAGATGTTAAATGATGCGGAGAACGGTGGGGTGGCGGTGCTGATCCTACAGGAACCCTACGTGGGCTCAAGTGGGATACTCACCGCTCCTCACCAGGTCATACAGCAGACTCAGGGTGAAGGCCCGGTAAAGTCTGCTGTAGTAATTCTTGACCCCAACATCCAAGTCAAGCTAGATCCAACTCATATAACGAAGAACATTGTATCCGTCTTAATCTGTTCCCATGGTTTTGAGCTAATGATTGCCAGTCTGCACCTCGAAGGAGATCGTCCCATCGAAGACCACCTGCGGAAGCTGAAGAGAGCCCTGGACGTCGCTACTACGAAGAACATCATCGTACCAGGCGACGTCAACGCCGCGAGCCACTGGTGGGGATGTCATGCGGAGGACCGGAGAGGCTCTGATCTGGTGGACTTTTTCTCTGAAGCGGGTTTAGATGTTGTCAACACGGGGTCGGTACCGACGTTCTACACTCATCGGGGGGGGGGGGAAACTCTACTCCAGCATTGTGGATGTCACAGCATGCTCAGCAACGATGCTCAACCGTATCAAGAACTGGAGGGTCAACGAAGACGACGCAGGACTCTCCGACCACCGACGACTGGAATTCACGATCGAGGTGGAGTTGAGCAGGGTGGTGGAGGAAAGCCGGACAACGAGGATATACAACACCAACAAAGCTGACTGGTTGCGCTTCGGGGAGTCACTCCGGAGTGCGCTACGCGAAGCTGAACTATCCTTGGAGAAGGTTGACTCCATCGCCGAGCCAGAAGAACTTGAGCGCGCTGTGAGGAAATTCATGGAGCTGGTGGCAGGTGCTTGTGAGGAGGCCATCCCGAGAGTGGGGAAGAGAAGAGGGGGGAAGGGGGTGCCATGGTGGATAGCGGAACTCGATGAGCTGAAACGACGAACCAAGTCGCTGAGGCGGCGCATATCTGTGGCAAATCCCCGGAGAAGACCCTTCATATGTCAGGAGTACCTGGCAGCCCGGGAGATCTACAAGAACGCCATAGAGAACGCCGTCACATCGAGTTGGAAGACCTTTTGTTCGCAGCAGCAGAAGGAGGACATTTGGCACACCTCATACAGAGTCATCAAAAACTGTATGAGGCCGACAACCAGCCAAGAGTGCCTCCTGAAGGAGCCTGTGAGCGGGAGAGTGAACGCGAAAGAGTCCGCTGACCTGCTGGCGAGAACCTTCTTCCTGAAGGACGACCCCAGCGAAGACACGCCGGAGCAAGAAGTGTGCAGGAGAGAAGCTGAAGAGTGGAGAATCCGGACACAACTGGAACCCATGACCGTCCGCCCGTTCACTGAGGAAGAAGCAGAAGCGGTGATGGGTGGGATGAGTCCGAAGAAGGCGCCGGGAGTGGACGGATTTACATCTGACGTATGCTGTCGAGCATTTAGGGCTAGCCGGGTGATGCTGGCATTGTACAACGCGTGTTTCAGGATCGGCTACTTCCCGAGGATCTGGAAGGAGGCGTGGATACGTGTCATACCGAAGCCCGGGAAAGACACGTACACCAAACCGAAGTCACACCACCCCATCGGACTACTCCCTGTACCTGGTAAGATCCTGGAGAAGATGGTTTTTAACCGGATCTCTTGGGGACTGTACAGGGAGAAGAAACTAAGTTCGAAGCAGTATGGCTTCATGCCGTAGAAAAGCACGGAGGACGCGTTGTATGATGTCATTACATACGTCAGAAAAGGAGTGAAGGAGAAGAAGATCGTCGCCATCGTATCCCTAGACATCGAGGGAGCCTTCGACGGTGCATGGTGGCCTGCCATCGTGTGGTAGCTTTCGGGCAAGGTGGAGGAGCTCGGAACATTCCGCATGGTGTGCAGCTACCTAGAGGACAGGACCATCGCCCTGAGCTACATGGGAGAGTGGATAACATCGGACACCCGGCGCGGCTGTATCCAGGGATCAATTGGAGGACCCCTTCTGTGGGACATACAACTCGATCCACTTCTGCAGAGGGCGGAATCCCTGGAAGCCGAAATTCAAGCTTTCGCCGACGACATAGTGATGGTTGCAGCAGCTTAAACTACTCCGGAACTCGAGAGAGTGGTTCACGCGGCGCTGAAGGAGATCACAGATTGGGGACGACATAACAGAATGAAGTTCGCACCACATAAGACGCAATATACCATCATCACAAAGCGTCTTAAGTACGAGAAGCCTGTCTTCCAAATCGCAACCGGCCCTATAGAAATCTCCGACAGCGTCCACCTGCTCGGGTTGACGATAGACCGGAACCTCGGGTTTGGGCAACATCTGGAGAGGAAGACTGCGAAAGCGGTTGCCCTCTACAAGGTTGTGGCCAGAATGGCCAAGGCGCAATGGGGCCTGAACCCGGAAATCCTCCGAACCATCTATATCACCGTAGTCGAACCCACTATGTTGTACGCAGCTGGAGCTTGGGGTGTGGTCCTGGACCGAGTACACGTCAGGAAGAGGTTAGATAGGGTCACGCGATCGTTTGCCATCAAGATCGCGAAGGCCCATCGCACGGTTTCCCTGACGGCGAGCACGCTGTTGGCCGGAATCTTGCCCCTCGATCTTAGAGCCAAGGAGAACCTGTTCCTCTACGAAGTCAAGAGAGGACGTCCGCCTGAAGACCTACCGGACCGGGAACTCCAGCCGAGAAGAAGACCCATCGACATGCCGCATCCTGCAGAGCGAGAGACCCTTGGGTTTGGACTCATCACAACCCAAGAGGAAGCCTCCCAGGTAGAAGAGAGCGGCGAGTTGATGTGTTACACGGATGGAAGTAAGATCGAGGGGAGAGTTGGGGGAGCCGTATCTGTCTGGAAGAGTGGAAGAGAAATCCGAAGTGAGGGTTTCAGGTTGGAACCCTACTGTACGGTATTCCAGGCAGATATGGTGGCGATCAGCAGAGCAGTGGAGCTGACGGCGGGTAAAGGAGAGAAGACCAAAGTCAACATCCTCAGCGATTCTAGGTCATCGGTCCAGTGCATCAGTTACCCCGCTACACTCAATCCTATAGCGGGGGGCATCCAACGGGACCTACAAGCTGCTGGCGAAGCCGGATCCGAAATCAAGATCTATTGGATCAAGGCTCACGCTGACATTGTGGGAAACGAAAGAGCTGATGAACTGGCCAAGAACGCTGCGCTGAAGAGCAAGAAGTCCCTAGCTTACGACAAATTTCCGTTGTCCTTCGCCAAGAGAACCATCAGGTTGAAGACCATTGGCGAGTGGCAGAAGAGGTACTCGGAAGCTGAGACGGGCTCAGGAACAAGGCTTTTCTTCGAGGATGTTAAAGTCGCAAAGAAAATTTTGGGGAAGGTACAAATTGACAATCTGATGGCTCAAATCCTGACTGGACATAGGGGTCTCCGGCAGTATCCTCACAGGTTTAAGCTGGCCCCGTCCCCGTTCTGTGCTTGCGTTGACGAATCTGAGGAAACTGTGAAGCATGTGCTTACACAGTGCCCCAGATTCGCCAGCGAGAGACTCGATTGCGAGCACAGAGTGGGAATGGCTATCAGCGAAACCAACCTGAGGATACTGATCGGAGATGACCGCGCAAGAGGGGATCTATTGGAATTCGCGAGACGAATAATGCGTCGTGTCGCGAAGTCCAATGGATCCAGCATGAAATAGATTAAGGAAATGACTGTTGAATCTAATTCTTAGCTTAATATATCTGTGTCACAATTTTTTCTGCCCTATTGCTCTAGAATAAGTCTGTTTTGTTTTTGTTTTGTTTGAATTAGTAATTAGATGTAAGTGACCACCAAATCTGTACTTAAGTAGATTAAGCCCTGACGTATGCATCTCCCTCACCTCAGCGAGTGCATCCCGGACGGAGGACGAAACCAGAGCGGCGCGAGGTCCAGTGGAAGCCTTGGCGGACACCAAACAGGGAATCGAGACAAAGTTTCTTCCCTGGCCCTTCAGCACTGGCTGGGGTAAGGATCCGTCGGAGCCAAAACTGAACCATCGCAAAAAACCTGGAACGTCCAACCGACCGGGATGCACTTGTTGTCCCTCCCCCTTTTAGATAAAATTAGCCATGTTAGTTTTAAGTCTTCTTTATTAGTTTAAATTTCAAAATTGACTCACTCAGAAAATTTGGTATAAGAAACTCAATGCGGTGGAAGTGGAAACGAAGAGATGGGCAGGCTAGGAGACGAGCGTAAAAGAAAGACCTCAAACGCAAAAGAACCAGCGCCAAGGCTAGCCCCACCCAAAAGATGACCCCAGAAGTCACTCAAGCGGTCAAAAAAGATCTCCGACCCACCCTTCCACTGCGGGGAAATAGAGAAAAAGCCCCTTAGTTTTAACATATGCATGCGTCAGGGTACCTCAAAGTACCTTTTAGTTTAAGTTAAATTGTATAAGTTCGGGCAAGCGTCGGTCAATGAAAAAACCAATTGGGAAAAACGAAAATGACCGACCCTTGCACCCCACAGGGTCTAAACGTGAGAATGAGCTTCTCTCACGGCCTTCCAGCACTGGCTGAGGTAAGATCCTGTGGGTAATTAAGATTCCTTCCCTCTCCTTCCCCTAATAAAGTCTTTTAAAAACAATAGTTCATTTCTTCTGTGTCAGTATAAAACCCGGGATAGTCAGTACCCGGGATAACCCACAGGGGTGGTAGGAGGTCTGTGGCTTCGAAAAGGGACGAAAACACCTATCCCCGAAGCAACAAGCCTCCTAACACCCCAACTAACAAAAAAAAAAAAAAAACAAGAGTCGTCTGCCACCCGCCGACCGAGAAGCAGCTAAAACCACACGCTCCGTCTTTAAAAATTCGCCACAGAGGCAATTTTAGTGATATCGCGACGCGCGAAACGTCCCCGAGCTCGGGTTGACGCCACCTAACTGGATTCAGTGTCTGTGATATCGCCAGTGTCTGGAATAAAAAGTTTTTGTGACATAACCTCAAAAATTTAGGTTATAAGTGAGAATTTAACTTTGAGCGCGTGCGGCGCCCGATTAATCGCTATAACCCCTATCTTGCGAAATCATTACCGGGTGCGCACTGCAAAGCGCCACACTTTAAGCCTGCTCCGGGAATTTTCCCGTTAGCGGTTTTCGAGGAAAAGCCGGAAAAACAACTTCCACGTGGCAGCGTGGTCAGACTTCCCGTCATCCCAGGAAGCTGGAATTTGCAGCAACGACAGAGGAGCCTACGCACACAGTTTGCCGTTAAGAAAACATTTTATCACTTTTAGTTTTTGAATGAAAAATTGTTAAAGTTGAAAACTTTGAGACCTAATAACCTAGTCATTTTTGAAGACGCGCGGGTTTTTCAATTGTTGTCCCTTGCGCGCTTATCTTCTCTATCTGCTAGTCATATTAGAATAATTTTTGGCAATATTTTCCCTTCATTAAAATTAAAAAAACGGAATTTCAGTTTTTCAAAAAAAAATTGTACTAGTCAGTACCTAACCTAACCTAAAAAAAGAAAAAAAAGCAAATAGCCCTCCCATTTGAATCGATTGCGCTGGGTCCTGAGATCGTATTTCTAACCGTTTCAGAGATAGCTTTTTGTAGTGCGTGTCCTAATATCATTCCCTAATGGCTAATTAACGTTCAACACTCGGTGCTAATGACCCCCCCCCCCGGTGACTCTTAATGATTTGCAAATGTCATTAGGCACCCTAATTACGTCCGACTCACATTACCTAATAAATACCTAAAACACATAACATTCATGTGATCTTATCTCTTTTCGCGTTCTCGGACGGACTTCTAATCTGACACTACCATGTTTAACTAAATTCCAGTGTGAACTTGAACTGGCTGAAAGGTCTGGAGTTAAGTCGAAAGCTATCAAACAATATCCTCCGCCGTAGTCTTGTCTTGCTATTGAATTACCTTCATTCAAAAAGTGAATGCCCGTACCAGAAAACAATGTATGGTAAGTTGATGTGATCAAACCATCTTTAGACGAGGGTTGTAATGTTTTTGAAGGAATCTGTTGTCCATCAACATATAAGCTAAATAAACTTATCCCATGATTATCAAAGTTAAAAGGATTTTGTGTCATGCTGCCATTAAATGCGGAATTCTTTACAAAACCTATAATACATCTCTTAGGTACCTGTCCTAGAAATATGTTATCTAAGGTTTTACCTTGAACCCCCGATGGAATAGTCAAAACTTTAACTTCAGCCCGAGTGATAGGATATTTAGCGGTTGTCGTCGCTAGGACCTTTTGATGCGCTATTAATACTGAGGGATTTATTCGAGCCTTACGAATAATGAGGCTAGCATCAGTAATTTTAACTTTTATTTTTACGTCTGCTGTATTACATATAAGATTCCACACCATTGATTAAAAATTTGTCTTGGTTAAATACATCACCATGTAAATGACCAATCATATCAATCTCTTTGTTCAATTTTACTAACTATTGTCTCTTCGTAAATCCTTTATTGGTTCCATCTGTAGCATCCATTTTATGAGGAGTATCCTCATACCATAACCCACAGGTCAGATGAGAACTTTTTGCTGCTGGACCATAGTTAAGCAGAGTTTGTAAATATGCGCGATATGCGTATGTATTATTTGGTGGGGATATGAGTTTTTGATTTTAATATACATCTAACTGATTGAAAAGTGAATGAAGCCAATTATTAACCGGTGAATACTTTTTCCAATTTCATTTGAATCGGAACTCGTTACTTTGGCTTTGATGTAAAGCATGGTATGGGACAGGTCCACATAATCATCTCCAGTATCAGGTACTTGAAATTCTATAGGCCCATCATCACTTAATGATGAAATTGGTTTGCAATGTATCTACTGACCACTTTCTATGCTCGTTTGAGTTGATGGTAGAGCAAATAAGTCTAACTCTGACTTAGCACATTCACATGAGTGATTATGTAAAAACGACATTATTTAAATGGAAAAAATATCTTCAAATTTTGTATTTTTTGATGGTTTAGATCGTCGTGCTTGTTAGGCTTTACGCGGAATGATGGGATCGCTTGTCTTTCTATTTCTTTTATACCCTGAACCGCTCATTAGTGAATCGATTTTTTCATCAGCTTTCCTTTTCAAATTCGCACCAGCATCTTTAAAACGCGACTTAATAGACTCCTCCATAGGGTGTGAATTCATCATATCTGATAATAGTCCCACACCAGCATTTAAAGCTTCTTTCCCTACAGTTCGAAATCCATTAGACAACAGAGGCAGAACGGATCTAAATAAGCCCCCCAAGAAACTTCCGATTCCGTGTCCGCGTTGATGAGAGACACCTTTATACACAATTCCAACTCCAGATCCTGCCTGATGCGAATAATAATGCTGATATGGACAAATGCCATTAACGTTTTGTAGTGAGAATCACTACAACCTAACGTAATTCTTAGCTTCAATTTTAACACGTTAATATCTCAATGAATAACATGTTCTGATGTAAGACATAGGTACTCACAGATAGCTGGTCTCCTGATCTAACGAGTGGCAGGCAGATTTCAGGCCTGCAATAATCACAGAGGCTGTACTTTCAGCAGAAACACCATGTGTTATTGTCGAACTTCAAACTGACATTGCCACTAGAATAATACGTTCCCAGACACATGTCAAGTACCAAATTAACCGCGCACAGCCACGCTATCGCCCTATAGTCTCTGTTTTACACGACAAAGCATATTTCAGCAACTTGCAGTTACACAAACGTCAGAAATTTAATTATAACAGCAGTAGGTAGTTGTTTCGATAGAAAAACTTTGACAGACTTTGACTCAGAGCGTTCCGTTCCGCGGAACTTACGTTTCGTTCCATCGCACACTAACCGCGACTCATTGTACAAGCTCGAAACTTCGCCTTGCCATGAATTGTCAGGGACACCCGCCGCGTACTTGTATACAATTAAAACACGTCTGCGCGTAGCGCCGTGGTAGTTTGTTGAACTTGGAGGTCACGAAGCGGCTGACGAGAGTTTAACATCCCGTCAAACAAAACGCGTTCTTGAATTCCCTGGCCGTGATCTGTCACACTGACAGTCCGGCGGCGGCCCCCATCCTGGGTGGGCGCATATCACTCGTGCGAGTCATTTGACGTAAAAACGCCGCGTAAACAAGCGCAAACGCGGTACCGCGATGTAATTTCAACCGCCCACGCGCCCGCGTAAGCGCGTCGCACCAGACCCGATGTATGGGCAGGCTGTGAACATTTTTGTGACGTCCTCTGAGACGCAGTGCTGTGTAGGGTTTCTGAGGAGTGCGTATATGTGTCGCGGAGTGACGTGTGTGCATCGAGGAGTGCTGCCGTTCTCACCTTCCCCGTAGGCCTAAGCTAGCTGGCGGCTTAGTGTGCTCGCACTGATGCCAAGGACTTCAAAGCCTTCTAGTTTTTGACGCCGCACGCCGCGCGCCGCCGCGTCCGATCTCCCGCAGGCCTAGGCCAGTGGGCGGCACAGTGCATTCGTGCTGAAGCCAAGGGTTTAATAGCCCTCCATCACTGACTCCGCGCCTCGCCAAGACAGCGCGAGCCTTTCCCGTAGGACCAGAGTTCCGGCGGGCGGACTCTGCGGCAATTTTGCGACGCCAAGGGCTCCACGCCCGCCCGCGCACCTGCGCGCTGTGCCGCGTCTGCATCACCAGGGGCTACGTCCGACTGTCCCCCGGGCCTCACCTTGCTGTTGCCAGCAGGGTTTGACGGCCCGAGGGTCTCCGAACATACTCGTGCCGGCTACGGTTTCCGTAGCCTGGTACGACACACCAACACCGAGGTAGACCGAGGAATCCCGTAAGTGCACAGACAATTTTTCTTTACCGCTGGCCAGCGCGCGTGTGGACTTTTCACCACGTTATAGATTCAGTGCGCGTCGACCGATTTAGATAAGGCTTACTTAGTCCCAAGCGTGCCGGCTTGGTTTACAATAGAATTCTACAATAAATGTCATGTTGAATTAAATTGGCCTTCTTATCATTCTGTCGCTCCCACTAACCACACCAATAGAAGTTAAACCGGCTACGGCTCTTGAAACAAAAGTTCATTAGGAAGCCGCTGTACCTGTCCGAGCAACCTTCTATTCTTAGATAATCTATACCAGTAGGCTGTAGTGTAGTGAGCCAACTCTCCCCAAGTTGGATTAACCAGCTTGTCTATTTCCAATCAGTTTAAAACCTCGAACTCAATTATTAACTATTAACAACTAACAAATACAAATTTATTTATTTTTTGTTTTCACATCACTACAGTTTCTTTGGTTCATTTTATACGTCTGAAATGCAGTTTAACACACGATGTACCGAACTGGAATGGAACTTTACTACCGACGCTTGTTCTTATATCTATTTCAATCGTATCAAACTCTCGACGCATAACAGGAAAGTAGCGCGCTGGTGAAAATGCATGCATTTTGTATGCTCCGTAGATGTACTTAGTTGGATCTAGAGGTATGATTCGTAATAATGATGCCATTACGTCACATAAATAAAGAGCTGCGATGGCAATCCCAAGTACAGTATTATTATTGAAGTTTTACCCAATCAACCTTTAATTTAAATCAACAATCAACTCTATGTATCCCTGTTCACCGAATCAGCTTCATACGGGGTTTTATTTTAATCATCTAGTTTTGGGGGTTACCCGGGTTAGTTACTTTAGTATAGTCCTATATACTGATATTTACTCCCTACTTATAATATCTAGACAAGTGAATGGTGTTAAATTTCCCCCTTATCACTTTTGTTTTGGGATCCATTAAAATGTAAACATTTCGATACGGATTTGCTGCTACCACATATGGGCCCTCATAGAGAGACTCGATTTTTTTTGTGACTTTCTGTTTAGCATCTGATTTGTTTCATTTCCTAATTTTTACTAAATCCCCTATCTGAAACTGGATTAAACGGAATTTTTGATTAAATTTGTACTGACGTTTTTCTGCCGCTTTCCGTAGATTGTCTAAAACTCTACCCCTTACCCACTCTACATCCAGTTCATTATTTAATGCTCCAAGTTCCTTGTCAAAAATCAATTGCGCTATATTGCCATACATTACCTCACAAGGTGTGAAACCCGTACTTTCGTGAAACGTATTATTATATAACCTTTCCAAAGTAGGTAACAAGTAAACCCAACCAGCATGGTTCTTGCTACAATAGGTTCGAAATAACCGAGATAAATCCCTATTAGTTCTCTCACAAATGTTCGGACGTGGGTGTCTAACTGTGGTATGAATCACCCTAACCCCTAACTTGTCCATACATTCTTTCCACCTACGATTCGCATATTGTGTACCGTTGTCTGACAAAATAGCTTTTGGTTTAATTATTTCGCAGAATTGCTTCACTTTTCCGATAACAGAGACAGCAGTCGCCCTTCTAAGATCGTAAAATTTAACAAATTTGCTAAACGCGTCCTGTACCACCAAGATGTATTTCATACCAAATTTCCCTGTTGGCAGCGGGCCATACAAATCTGTCCATCACTATCTCTCCTATCTCTTTAGCAATAATAGACTGGCAAGCTCCTACATGTTTGATCGTATTACTCTTGTTGATTTGGCAATCATGACACACCTTTAAAACCTGTTTCACTCGTTTAGTAATGCCTTTCCCGTAAAACCTATCTCGAATATATTTAATTACTTTGTACGCCCCTTGATGACCCATTTCTAAGTGAACTTGCCTAATTACTTCATCCCTCAAGACCTCTGGTAAAAATATAACTTTGTTTTTAGATTTCTCGGGCAAAAAGTATAATATGCCTTCCTCAATGACACATCTCCTAGTTATTCTACCCAACTGGTCCGACCACCCCTTGTTCGCATTTATTTCTCGTAAAATTTGCTTAATTTCATCATCTTCACCTTGTAATCGTGGCATTTCCCTTAGTGCTTTATTCAATTCTTTGTTGGCTCTCGTTTCAGTGTAAAGAATCGATGGCTCCCTAACTTTGTCTTCCTGCAAAAGGTCTGCTTCCGGTGGGTATCGGGATAATATGTCGGCACCTATATTCTCTCTACCCTTTATATGCTGAACTTTATATTGAAACTGCTCTAGATAATTTATCCAACGTGTTACCCTAGCATTATATAATTTCCAATTTTTTACAAAAGTCAGCGCCTTATGGTCTGTCTGAATAACTACCTTAGAACCTCTCAAATAGGTTTCGAACTTTTCCATACAGCAAATTACCGAATAAAATTCCTGCTCTGTTACAGTCCAATTAAGTTGTGCCCCTTTAAAAGCTTTACTGTGAAACCCCAGAACTCTCATCTCCCCTTCATCGCCTAGTTGATAAAGAATACCAGCCATTCCTACGCCCGAGCTATCTGTTTGCAAATAATACGGTTTGTCAAAATCTGGGTGTTGCAGCTGGATAGTTGTTATAAACAGTTCTTTAATTCGCTCAAACACTTGCTGTTCCGACTCACCCCAATGCCAGACTTTCCCCTTTTTCAGAAGGTTGTATAAAAGTTGTGTATGCGTACTATACTGTGGAATAAACCTCCGATAAAAATTACACAGTCCCAACAAAGCCCTTAATTGTTTAATTTTTTTTGGTTCTGGGAACTTCTGTATTGATTTAATTTTCTCTGGGTCTGTCTTAATTCCGTCAGTTGAGATAATGTAGCCGAGCATCTTAACCTCCTTACATAAAAACTCTCATTTCTTTAAGTTACAGGTTAGCCTGGCTTTTGTCAATTTATCTAATACTACTTCTATGTGTTGCGAGTGTTGTTCCAATGGCCCCGTGGTAATAATTGCCAAATCATCCAAGTAATTAACGCAATAATCTCGCACTTCGAACCCTAAGATTGTGTCCATTGCCCTACTAAAACTTCCTACCGAAGTTTTTAAACCCTGCGGCAAAACGTTGTACACGTACGATTTTCCATTGAAAGTAAACCCTGTGTATTTCTTACTCTTTTCTGAAATAGGGATCTGAAAATACGCATTATTCATGTCAATAACACTAATAATTTTTGCCCCATGAAATGAATTTAGAACATCCATTTGTATAGGAGGTTTTTCTGTTTCAGGCACCATATATTTATTGATTTCCCTGGCGTCCAAAAGTACCCTAATAGATCCATCCTTTTTTAGTGTAAACTTCAATGGGCTGCAATAAGGAGTCGCTGACCTACTTATAATACTTAACTGCTCCATTTCTCTAAGTTTACTTTCAACCTTCTCTCGATACGCGTAAGGGACAGGATAGGTTTTTTTTACTAACGGTACATTTGTTTCCATAGTAATAACGTGCTCATAACAATTTGCTCTACCTAACTTTGAGGAGAATAACCCTTCGTATTTTCCGATTAATCTTTCGAAACTTTCTCTTTCGTCTTCCTGTAAATCTACTCCAGTTTTTATTACTCCTAGGAACTCTTCATACTCATTGTTATCTACATTCATCTCTATCTCAGTGCTATTTCCAGCCCATTCCTCTACAGTTTGTTGGAAAAAATGTACTAATTCCCTATCCTGCCCATGATTTACAATAACACCTCTCTCTGAATCTTTTAATGAGATTGTTATTCCTGATGTTTTCATCCAATCAAACACCAGTATTAAAGGCCTTGAAAGTCTTGGCACTACCAAAAACCCCATTTCATATTTAACTTTCCCTAATTTTAAAGGCAATAAAACCATCTGACGTATATTGTCGCTTTTGTGTCCCACAGCTGTATTTATGTGAAAAGGTTTGACAGGCATTATTGGAATTTCCGGGTGACGCTTGCTTAGTTCCTCCCATAACTCTTCTGAAATACAAGTTACGTCACTTCCAGTATCCAATAACCCTATCACTTTATACTTAAATATTTTTACCACTATCTCTGCTTTATGTTCTATTTCCCCGGTTAAATCTGGTTCATCTTCTTCAAAAACGGACTCTACAATCTGTGATATGTCTGTCTCTAAGCAAAATTGCTCGGCCTTTAATTTAAGAATGTCAATTATTTGTTGTGGTATTAAAGTATGAAGATATTCGCTTGTACTAACATAACCTAATCCTACTCTACCTTCACGCTCTAATCCTTTAGCCTTCAACGGATATTTCAATCCTAGCCCGTCTTTCCCTAACTTCTGTCCAGGTTCCCAACCCATTCGTCTCATTAGCTGTACTATTTTGTCCCCTATATCTGAAGCTGATTCGGGAACAGGATATTCAGCTTCGCTTAGTTTAAATCTTGACCTACTCGTTCCTTAGGAATATTGTCATCCACTAAATTAACTGTCGACTGTTGTTCCTTTTGTTTGTTTTCTGGTTTACGCCAATTCTGGTAATTCTGCTGATGTTCCTTCCTTTTCTTCTCTAAGATTTTATTTTGCGTCACCGATGTGGGATTAGAATAGTTGGGTGTAGCACTCTTATTCACATCATCTATAGTTCGGAGATACTCAGCTGTCTCAATGATTGTACCAATCTTTGAGGTTGCCCACCCCTGCTGAACGTATTTTGGGTGGTGACGAATAATATCCGAAACTAATTGTCTCTCTGGCATTTGAAAGGTTAGCTTCTGCGCTTTGCCTGCCAACTTGAGGAAATATGTGAGCATAGATGATGCTTTCTGACGATCGATAAAACCCATTTGCTATGTTCCTCCTTAGCTCGTTTTGCTCGTTCTCCCCCCAATATGTGGCAAGAAAATCCCTTTTAAAATCCTCAACACTCGACCATCTACCCTTATATATCCTAGCCCAATCCCTTGCTTCGCCAGTCAAGCACTCCTGCACTAAATCAAGGTATTTTCCTTCTTTTGACGCCCTCTTCAAATAACCCTCTAGATCTTCAATAAAAGTTACTGGGTCTGTATTTTTATTTCCATACTTGGGCTTCTCCAAATTTACATTTCGTACATTATACAGAACACTTCGACATAATTCTGAAGATTGGTCTATGTCTTGCCCATTTGCAGTATTATTATTATTTACAATCGGACCGTTTGACCCCTGTCCATTATTATCTCTTGATTCGCTGAAGCCTTGTTCACTACCTTGACCAATAGTTGAACTATTTTGCCTTTCTGTAGCAGCTGCTCCCCCCAACTCATGTTGTGGGGAACTAGCTTTCTTTACTTCGGCGCCCAATGCATCAATTCTATTGGCAAGTTTATTTGTAGTGTTCCTAACTATTCTTAGTAATTTCGCATTAGTAATGCCCTGGATACTCGGTCTAGGTTGTATCCTACGTCGTTTTGCACGCGGTGGAACATCTCTGGATTCTTGTGACGAAGGAGGCTCTACTTCTTGCGTTGGTTCTATGATAACCTCTGGCTCTATAGGTGTTGGAGGTGGTCTTCGCTTTTGTGCGCTTCTGGTTCCCATCATTTTCGCTTGCACTCCTCACTTAAACCTCACTATAAATTAACCACCGTATTTTATTGAATTAGGCAAAGGCTAACACAATAACCTACCAACCCGCAAGCGTATATGTTTTATCGAATTAAACAAAGGTTAATTCAACAAAACACACACCGGGAACTCGTATCGTTTATCTATAACGCGTTATTGTTATTTCAAATTATGATAATTTTCTTTCAACCGAACCAGCTTACGACGTTGTAAACCAATTTAAAATAACGCTTTTATTTATAGTTGGGTATCATTTGTAAAAGTTCCTACCCAGTAACTGACTATAACACCCCATTTATTGTTAGATCCTAATCATATATACCGTTTCAGTTAATAATAGGAAACGCACTTATGTGTACTTATCCCGTATGTGTGTAATTTCTAAATTACTTGTTATAGGTAACCTGTGCCAACTATTAATTACCACCAATCGTGGTATTAAACCTATCCTATCAATTATCCTGCCTAACCTTTTATGTAAATTAAACCTACCACTACCCCTGGAGTCTATTGCTACAGAATGGTATGCGCTGTTGGCTAAAAGCTCATTATGCTCTCATGCTTACTTATATCTAACACCTACCCTATAAGTCTACGTAATGTACCTTCAATAAATTTTGACTTATGTACCTACTGGTATACTAATTAGAGTTGAAAGAGTATTGTCATTGAAATCAACAATTTAACACGATGCGATATGCATCATACCCCTAAATATTGTATTATACGACAAACCTTTACCATACATACATATTGACTTGATCACACTAACTTAATGAGTGGTTTACAACACGATTCAGAATCAATAATCATACAACACATACTTGGCTAACTACACATAACGAATACATACGTAAGTATCTGCCTATTTTTATATACATCTATTTCATATGACACCTATTTGAAACCAACATACATACAACCATACTTGTCTCCCTGCCTTTTATAACACCTGTTCATCTGTACCACAAGTAGTATTCTTAGCATAATAACCAACAAAGGAAGCAATAATAAACAATGAAGCATTTTTTTTTTCCAAATACCAGTAGATACGTTAGTGAAAAGAAAAAATAAATAATACCATTACACAAATACAATTAAAGTACTTAACCCACTTATAGATGGAATACCTAGATCTACCATAGGTTACGATTGCATAATTATTCATTATAGTCAATAGTCAAATTAACAAAAATCTAATAATCTAAAACGGGACATCGGCCGCGATCACCCTACAGGTAATGCGGGTAGGCAGAGCCCGGTCTGCGCAACATTAATATCCACCCCCAATTCGCCAGTCTACCAGTGATCATAATAATAAACGCAACTAAGTCGAAATATCGAGAGCTCATCAAACTCATCAGGCAATCGCGGACAACCATCCTGCCCTTACCATGCCCAATGCAACCATCCGCGAATAATTTTAAACCGTTAACCTAAATCATACCTACGTCTACAATTCAAACAATAACTTGAACTAAAACAGTTATTTTAAATAAAATTATTCAAACAATGATAACCTGAAAAAGACCTAATTCAATTCATTTCATTCATTTTGTGACATGATAATAATAACCAGATAGGGTTACAAACATATATTAACCATAGGTAGGTAGTCTGTCAATAATCTTCCTACTACTTTTGATAGAACTCTTGGCTAAAGCTAACCTATACCTTAAACTTATCCCACGAACACTACCCCAATAAACATTTCCACAATCTAATAAACATCTAAGCACTATACCTACACCCCCCCCCAACCTTACAATCTTAAAACTTTCATTTTTAATTCACTTCCTACGTAAAGTCGAGGTGATTTTAAATCTCCTATATCACCTCCCAGCTTTAAATCCCTGTAGGTATAGCAAAATTATTACTTTCAAATGAATTGTTTTGAAACCCTATCCTAATAATACATAAAGCTAACATCTCACATGAATAACCAAACAATTTCTTCTCTGTACATGAAAGGGTGCAAACGAGCAGGCGGGTCTCCCAATGTAATGCAACTACCGCTGCCCGAGTGTCTATGGGCAACAACATTGATTATTTTCGCATGTAATTCTGAGTCAACCTTGGTTATGGAGGTAGACGTGAAAGTAACCTACCGAACTAGTTACAATGAATAGCTCGAAATCTATTAATACCTGAACTAATTCACGTTTCCAAAAAACATAAATGCTAAACCTATCTATACCTATAATCTACCTTCATTAAATGTTGCGCAACTATAGCTCATTATCAGCCTATTCACGTCCCACCGCTGGGCACAGGCCTCCTCTCAGAACAAGAGGGCCCAGGCCACAGCTCCCACGCGAGCCCAGTGCGGATTGGGAACTTCACACACACCATTGAACTGCTTCGCAGGAGTGTGCAGGTTTCCTCATGATGTTTTGACTTAACTGTACCTACTATAAGTCAAATCTTTTATCACTGAGAACTAAAGACTCGCTAAACGAAACATCATAAAAAACCGAAACTTAACCTAATTGCAAACTATTAGTGGACTTAACCAATATGTATTCTACCTACCTAAATCGGATGCTACATAGCCTGTGTATCTATCCTACCCATCAAAAGAGAATAATGAATCCTTAACCTGCTACATATAATAAAACTGAAGACTAGTAACTACAAATGAATACCTGAGTAGGTACAACAGAATGCTATTATAAAGCCTCTGTAAAATCTATAAGTGAAAACCTGTCCTACGCGTACCTACCCTATATTTTTATTTACCTACCAATATTGAACTAATTATAATCGATATAAACCTATGACTAAAACCAATCTTCACTCCCACTTTTCCACTCCACAGCAGCACTTTGTCCAACGATTGTTTTCAAACAAAACCAACCGTTGGACCCAATTAATACCTACCTACCTTAATAGCGTATGCAAAACTAACGTAAATTCTAAATAACGCTGCTATAAATTATGCTACCCCGCTAAATCTTAAAACTACAACCATCAACACAAGCTATACCATCATGCCCACGAACATACCCTGAGTGAGCCTCATGTGAAAAGAATATGATTCTACCTACACATTTAAATAAAGCCGTTGCAACCCAGGGTACACATCCTGGTCGCGGCAAACCACCACTTTGTAACGCCCCCCCTCCTACTCATTGTTTTTTCCTATTTTTTCTAAACTATTTTAACTGTATTAATAATATTAACTAATTTTTACTCGTACCCATTAAATACTTATTAAAAGTGAACCTTTAAAAGCGAACCTACCTTCTTCTACTTCCTACCCTCATTATGTTCTTATTTTTTCTCGCCCTACCTATTTATCATTATAACGCACTCAATTAATGCCTCGCCTACTGATATGCGTACTCCTAAGTATATGAAATCCTATAATTAAATATACGTGACGTGATACGTGATTTGGCCATGTGATCGTCTAGTGTATGCCTAAATAAATGATCCCTTCGTTGTGTCCGCATCCTACTGTAACCCTTGGAACGTTTAGTGAGGAGCAAAGATTGGTCTACCCTATTAGTTGAATAAATATTGTACTACCTACTTGCAACCTGCCTAGCGACTCGCTACCTAGAAATGTGTTCTACCTAACCCGGCATATATATTTACGAATTAGTTTCTTGAAATAATTGTTCTACTACCTAGAAATACCGAAGCTAATACCATGATTCCCTATAGAAAAGTATAATCTGAGGCTTAATTGGCAGAACGATTAACAACCGTAAGTATGGCTAGGAATAGATTATTTAGATAGCTGAGCAAGTAAATAAGAAGTCAATGGAGATTGGAGTGTAAGTAAGTAACATTTAGTTTAATAATAATAAACGACTGAGACGGAGTGGTATTCAAGACGCAACTGTTTAAGAAAATTATAATATCAGGTTTTGTAAAACAAAGGTATATAACAGCGTAAAGTTATTGTCATCAATTAGCAAGAGTGTAATGACGGAATGATATGTGATTCCCCCCCTTGTCCCCTACCAAAAGACCGGTTAATATACATCAGCTTGGGTTTCCTTTCAATAATAAACGATAGTTAAATAAACGAGCAGTTTCTGTTCACTACTATTAGGTGAGGTCACACTTTGTAGGTAACCCGCCAATCTAATGTATACTGGATGAGGAATTGTCCCCCGTCTTGTAAGTCGATGGCAATTTCGAGTAACCAACTTGTTAAAATTTCAACCAACAAGTCTACAAATAACCTGCTTATGATTATTATGCTGAGCTGACGATAGCTTCGGTTGTTCATAAAGGTAATTCAAGATGAGATAATGATGTCAAAGTTCCAAGTAAAGCAATTATTGCCCTCCAAGAACAACTGTCGAATCAGATGTTAACTTGTTTAAATGTATTCAGTCAGTGACTCTCAGTGCGTGTAGCGTTTCCCCATTTGGAATAAAACAACTACTGCCTAGTATGACTAAGACACAAAATAAACAAAAACATATTAAATGTCGTTGGTTAGTCCTCTACACAACCTCAGCTAAAGTAGTAATTGAAGGTACTCTCTGACAACATTTATTAAAAGAAGGTAGTTCGAAAGCCGTCGACTACAGACTTAAATAAATTGAATAATAGGCCCTAGGCGCACATATCAAACATAAAATTTATTAAATAGTTAAGTAGTCTTAAATGGTCAACTAAATAATCAATTAAGTCCCCACAAGACATCACCATCAACTAGATGTTTCAGACCTCCACCAATTAATCTACTACCAAATCTAAGTGACCAGCCCAACCAGACCGTAGTCCAACAGAACGGACGTGTACCACAACCCAAATAAGCTTAAACCCTCAAGCAAACGGTTCATAGCACAATAAAAACCCTAGCCTTCACCTTTCCCTAGTATCTGCGACAATCGAAACCTTTCCAATTATAAATTCTATTTTATAGCAATCACCTATTTCAGACCGTAACGTTAAATAAAATTCTACCCGTGTTTCAAAACAGTACCGCAGTGATTGTACGTCTAATACATGAGTTTAATTCGGTAAATGATCATCTCCATGAGATACCTGACCCTACGCTTCCCTAGTACTTTCAAAGAACCAAACCTATCATGTTATAACACCTATCTACTAGCATTCACATAATACAAATTCTATCGTTCCATAAAAATCTACCCACGTCTCAAAACGGTAGCCCAGTGATTGTACATCAACCAAATGAGCTTAAACCTTCAAACAACCAATTCAAAACACATTCCTACGTTTCCCTAGAACCTTAATAAACCACTACCTATCTATATTATGAAATCTACGCACTAGCATTTCCCTAAGGCAATCGCTGACGTCCTAACAATCTAACCATGTATCGATCTAGGCCCTAAACTAAAATGTGTGTCGTTAGCAAGCTAGAGGTAAAACTACCTCACATTTACGTTAATTGTGTGGTGTAAGTTCTCCGGTGTGCAATGGAGAACTTCTAAGCTAAGGCTAACTACGGGATCGAGGTGGCATCCTCTAGTGTACCTAACCCTATTTCCTACGCCATGTGTAATAACCCCATCCGCGGCCGAAGCCAGGGATGCAAGTGGAGTAGGGCGGAGAGATAATTGTGCGAATAAATAAATATATAGAGATAGACCAGCGTCACCAGTCCCATGCACTGACCCTGCAGATACACGGAGCCTGGGTACACGCTAGGAGGTAGTTTACCCCCCATCCGGATATTGCGCCGGAGGTAAGGTGCTGGGTCGAACCTCACGCCCAGTCGGACCCCACAAGGAGCCGTATAACTCTAAACTGTCGTATAGCACCGTTAGGTATCAGGTTTAGAGCCCAGGAACCTCGTCCCGTTCAGTCCCTACTTCAAGTGTGTCAAAATAATCTACCTTGTATTCTGTATACGTTAAACCAATAATCACGTCATGAAAACGACGATGATGAATGTAATTTCTCTGCCGATACCCGGACTCTCGCATCGGTTATAATACTAACGGCTAAAGGTGTCCTGGCCACAGAGAAATAGGAAAGACTAGGTTGACTCCAGAGAGTAGCCCTGGCAAGCCAAAGGAGGAGGTAAGGTAGGTAAAGACATTGGTTCACGAACACAGAACACAACTCACAAAATATAAACTTGATTTGAAAGTATTACGTTAAATAATTTCAACTAAATTAAAATAAAATCAATAAAATCGTCACCCACGGATATGAATTTACCCCAGCAGAGTAACGACGTACACTTGAAGAATCCCAAATCGAACCATCCCGTTCCTTGTGGAGCGGTCCTATTTATTCCTTTCTTGGTGCGTAAACTGCGTCTACGGCAGCAACTACGTCCGCTGCAGCATCTGAAGCATCTGTAACATCAGCATTATCTAAAGCATCTGCGTAATCTAAAGCATCTGCATAATCTAAAGCATCTGTAGCTTCTGCGGCATCAGAATCTTCTGCAACATCTAAAGCATCTGCGTCTTCCAAAGCATCTGCGACAACTACGTTTGCTGCAACAACAATAACAACTACATCTTTTGCAAAATCTGAAGCATCTGCGTCAACTAGGTGTTATTCAAATATCAACCTTATTCCTTAGTAAGTACGGTCGTGACAAAAACCTATGTCTACTGCAACATCTGAACCTTTTGCTCCATCTGCAGCAACTACGTTTTATGCAACTGCGTCTGCTGCAGCATCTGAAGCATCTGCAACAACAATAACAACTACAACTTCTGCGAAATCTGAAGCATCTGCGGTATCAGAAGCATCTGCAACATCTAAAGCACCTGTGTAATCTAAAGCATCTGTAGCTTCTGCGGCATCAGAACCATCTGCAACATCTAAAGCATCTGCGTAATCTAAAGCATCTGTAGCTTCTGCGGCATCAGAATCATCTGCATCATCTGAAGCATTTGCGTCTTCTAAAGCAACTGCGACAACTTCGCTTACTGCAACAACAATAACAACTACAACTTCTGCGAAATCTGAAGCATCTGTAGTTTCTGCGCCGACCAGGTGTTATTCAATTATCAACCTTATACCTTAGTAAGTACGGTCGTGACAAAAACCTGTGTCTACTGCAACATCTGAACCTTTTGCTCCATCTGCAGCAACTACGTTTTCTGCAACGGCGTCTGCTGCAGCATCTGAAGCATCTGCAACAACAGCAGCAACTGCGACAACTAAAACAACTGTAGCTTCTGCGGCATCAGAAGCATCTTCAACATCTAAAGCACCTGTGTAATCTAAAGCATCTGTAGCTTCTGCGGCATCAGAACCATCTGCAACATCTAAAGCATCTGCGCAATCTAAAGCATCTGCGTAATCTAAAGCATTCGCAGCCTCCGCGGCATCAGAATCATCTGCAACATCCGAAGCATCTGCGTAATCTAAAGCAACTGCGACAACTATGTTTACTGCAACAACAATAACAACTACAACTTCTGCGAAATCTGAAGCATCTGCGGTTTCTGCGCCAACCAGGTGTTATTCAAATATCAACCTTATTCCTTAGTAAATACGGTTATAATTGTTTTAAAGCCTCACACGGATCAGTTATTGTGCGCAGGGTAACCTACAACTAGTTTTGGTATCCTACCCTCAAATACATTCCGCTTGTTATATGAGGTATTGATAGTTTATACACCCATTTATACCTATCATTTTGGTAGAGACATACTGCCCCTTTTTACCAGTCTCAACTCAGACGATAATTTCTATCCCGCACGATTCATTTGAACGTATATTCATTTCTCGTTTCGCCCATAGAGATATACTTATTCGCGAGAAGAAGCCACTCCCGGATCTTATTTAGAAATAATTTAATAATAACTAAATTTGCATAATATTAACATATGTTTATGAATTATGGCGGTGATAAACACTTTGAACCGTCACACCACCCCCCAATGTTTGCGCAAGTGAGAAACTGTTAAACTGGAGAAAACATTTACTAAATCTCATATTCATAAATATATGAACATACAAGACTCATTAAATGATCGTTAATTTATTGGAATTTTTCCCGTGAGTGAATGTGGGTGTGTGGTGTGTATTTAAACCATTGGTTTACCACTAAAGTACACAAGGAAATTCGCAAGCTTTTGACTTATAAATTATGGACGTGTACAATTATCACCCTCGCAAGGCAGTCTAGTCCCAGATAGAGGAACTGGTTGTGAGGCAGTCTGCCCTAGTGGCACAGTATCAACCCTTGCACCCCAGTCTTGCATCTGCTTGTCGACCGAGAATGGAACTGTCAATACAACCCCTTCCAAAACCAGACTACGTTAATAGTTATTGGGTCATAACCCCCCATTAATCAATATCTCCACCCACAACCTCCTTCGATCACAATAATCACTAACCCTTTGGAGAGTGTGTAGTGCACTGGTGCACAGTGTGGTTGTTGAAAGCTTTGCATCTGCATTCGCTTTGAATGCTGCGTGTAGAGTAATGATTTTCCGGTGCCAGCTTACACGCTGATGTCAATTTGACTTAACCTATCACCTTCCGCACAGGAAAATCATCTGGAGTGTGCTGTTTTCAGAGGCTGAACGCTCATAAACCGTCATCATTACCTACAGAACCACTGAATTGCCATAGCCTCTAGCCCTAATACTACATACCGGTAACGTCAAGATTTTTTTATTTCTCTTACTGTCAACACATGTCTTAGCTAAGAAATCATTCATCATCATCATCATCCTTCCCCAAACTCACAAGCGCACGTACTATAACAATTCACCGGCTCCAACAAGATAACTAAGACTTAAACATTACCATGAACTAAGTAAAGTAAAATTTAAGTAAGGCTCTACCTATCTAAAACGAAAATCCGCGTTACCCAAATTATTACCTATTCTAATATTGACTACTTAAACAATCAGTATTCCACCCTGTCTACTAGCAGGTTAATTCTAAATCAACTCATTTTTTAAACATTGTTTTTCCTTTTCAAGAGTTTTAATGCCATTCCACCACCCACCAACCATGATCTAAATACACCATTGAACCCAAGACTATTAAACATACATATATACCTCTTCGAACCCAAACTACACGAAGTTTCCAAATGCGTTTTTTTTTTTTTTTTCCAAACCAAATAGCAAATAAGTGCTGCAACTTGTGCACAAACGCGCCACTTTAGCCAGGATTTTTATTTCTACCAGAGCCGCAGGTAAACTCGGAAGTCAATATATCATTGTGGTACCTGTGCGCCTCGTTGGTTGTTGCTCCGATTACTTTGGTCCTAACTAATGCCGCTACTTAGCCGATGACCTTGCATGACGCTCCCTTCTCCTTGATAGAGCAAAAAAAGAAAAACGAATGGCGTTCCGTTGTACCTCCCGTGTGACGCTCTTTTGATATTATAATATCCAGGAGGAAGGGAAAGGAGAAAACAAAACAAAACAACAACAAAAAAATCTACATGATATTATGGGAAGAACCTAGGTTTATTTAAACTCATTTTGTTATCTGTACCTTTAATTACATTTTAAAACTAAAAAAATAATAATAATAATGAAGTGGCATGGTAGTTTTTAAAAGATTTTGTAACACTTAACCAAGTGATATTAGAACACTCGTTCAACTTCCCTCTAGTCATAATATTGTTTTATCTTAGGTTACTTCTCGAATTTGTCGATTATGACACATTGACACTACAAACGTTTTAAATGTTTAACGCCCGTGCTATTCGTAAAACGGAGAGAAAAAAAAACTCTTCTTGTTTGAATTTCGAACACATCTGATATCTTTTAATATAATTTCTGCGAGTATCTGTCAAGCGTCTACAGACTTTTGTAACTAATTAATTATGTCTTCTTTTACGGAACTAATCCGAGACTATCCCTGTCTTTTTAGTAGGAATGACTTGGGTTTTTTCAATAAGACCATAAAACGTCGGGCTCGTGCAAATCTACTAGCCGCCATCAACAGCCAAAGGCGAAATCCAATTTTGGACAGTGAATTAAAGCGAATGATTCGCAATTACCAGAACCAGCTAAGACGTGCGCGCAATCGCAGAACCAATGTAAGTTACTCCTTGTCTCTTTAATTATTTTAATCATCACTAACCCTTTTTTATTTCATATTTTAAGTTATCCAAAGTAGTATAACTTGTTATATTGCACTCATTAGTTTAACCACTAGAACACACTCTTTAAAATATTTTGAAAAAAGAACAACGCCACCAGGTCGTCGACAGGAGTGGCGCCCGTGTTCGCGGCCCATATTACTGAAACTACTTTGTAGTTTCAGCGAATTAGACCGAAACATTATTATATTACGTCTATGATTACTTCATATTTAACAATTTATCTTATTTTTAGGCTATTCGTAACGGTAATACACCAACAATGCCAGGACCTGGCCCTGGGGCCGTTCCCGTGTCTGTGAGTGCTTTATCTTCAAAATGTTTTCTTCTTCATCACTTCAACAATTCGTATTCTTTATTCAAATATTTCTTTTACCCAGGTATCGAACATTCACAATGCCGCTACGCCAATAGCGTCAGATTTTAATTCTGACAGAAGCACAGAACCGGCAAGTACTTTAGTTGTTTATTGTTTGTATATTATATGTAAATTGCAATCTTAAATTTTTCGTGAATTTATACCTATGTTTGTATGAGAGAAGATTTGCATTTAATTTATTTTTTATTTTTTTCAGATTATTCTTAATGTTGCCCCACCAGTAGTTTTAGAGCCTAATCCTGAAGGAGGCAGAAGGATGGTAAGCGTCTTTGTTATGTAGTGTTCCCTCTTTTTTTCATTAATAGTTTTTAGCATTTCATTATGAAACCATAAGTAACCTTCCTTTTATTTTCCAGAGCCACTCTATTGACTCGATCGTCAATACACCTGCGCCTCCCATCTCTAATCTAGGGTTAATTTCTCCCTTCGGTTCACCATTCCCCTTTCCAGACTTTTTACGAACTGCTGACCTCACCTTGTTCCCTAACAGTCCTTCGCTAGAGTTGCCGCAAATCCAGGTGATTTTTTTTTCATTCTATCTATTAATATTATTTTGTGCTAGTTTTCGAACGCGACCCCGCACACGCACCAACCCCTCTCACTCAATTTCTTGAAACCACCATAATCCCGACCCCAGGTGTCCATTCACATTGACATGGCACCCTTTTGCCAAATTTCAGACCTTCAGTATCAAGATCCTCGGCAGCACATTACCTATCAACTACTTCAACGTCAGCAACGGCATAGTCCGTTATACATTGATAATATCATACAAATTAAATCCCCTAGATCATTGCACAACCTTAATATTATTTTCCTTAGCAGCATAATGAAACGACTTCACCCTTTGTTAGAGCGTCACACTCTAGCCACCAATCTTAGGCGAGCTCTTCTTTCCTAGCAGGTACGCTTTTAATGATTATAATTATATATGGGGAAAAAAAAAATCGCTGGCCCGTCATTAAACTGTTACATATGCATGCCTATACATTTGCCTCGAAACCCTTCAGCCAAACCCGTATTTTAACTAAGTCGTGCAATCTAAGTCACTTCCCATGCCTAGACTAAGTATATTTAATAAGTCCCTTTTGTGATGACATATATTTATTTTTATTTAGGTAATAATCGTTCGATCAACATCCCTATTGCGTAACGTTGTTTTATTTTTAGGCCATAACATTTCCTCTTGTTATTTCTAGGTTCAATGCGCGAGCTACCTCTACGTGCCACCCTAGTTTAATTATGGCCTTCTGTTGTGTTTCTTAATCAAAAGAATTTGTAATTTAAGAATAAAGATTCATTCATAACCTAACACTTTATTTCCCTACCTACAAGGAAAGGCCGCCAACTCTCCCCTCCTTCCATGATTATAACTCCCACCCTCCTTTATAAGTCATTATTTTTATCGTATACTTTTATGATTTCTGCTTTTCCCAACAAGGAGGGGGTACTTATAGTCATAAAAGAGCCCTTCCCCTAACCCAACTGATTCTATACAATGCGAGCTAAATTCTTATTTCTAAATGATCTCTATTGACTAAAATTAATCATCAGAGTACTTTCACTATCAATTTATTCTATTTCTGAATCAACTCTTTGTTTTTTTTTTTTTTGTCTTTAGGCCACACAACACAAAACTCTAAGACATGTTCTTTCTCCTTTCTCTAAGCACTATATTTGGCATTATTTTCTTTCCAATAATCAAATTAGTACTTCTTCCCATTATTTCTATTTAAAATAGAAGTTCTCTAGTAGTTATCAATATGTGATTTCTTTACTACCTCTGCTGAACTTAAATATTCCAACCTCAAATGATTTTCATAGTGTATGGCCTAAAGAGAGAAAAAAAGAAAATTTACAACTAACTTTTCAATCTAAATAGATACATAATTAAAACTTACAGTATTATTATTGAAGTTTTACCTAATCAACCTTTAATTTAAATCAACAATCAACTCTATGTATCCCTGTTCACCGAATCAGCTTCATACGGGGTTTTATTTTAATCATCTAGTTTTGGGGGTTACCCGGGTTAGTTACTTTAGTATAGTCCTATATACTGATATTTACTCCCTACTTATAATATCTAGACAAGTGAATGGTGTTAAATTTCCCCCTTATCACTTTTGTTTTGGGATCCATTAAAATGTAAACATTTCGATACGGATTTGCTGCTACCACATATGGGCCCTCATAGAGAGACTCGATTTTTTTTGTGACTTTCTGTTTAGCATCTGATTTGTTTCATTTCCTAATTTTTACTAAATCCCCTATCTGAAACTGGATTAAACGGAATTTTTGATTAAATTTGTACTGACGTTTTTCTGCCGCTTTCCGTAGATTGTCTAAAACTCTACCCCTTACCCACTCTACATCCAGTTCATTATTTAATGCTCCAAGTTCCTTGTCAAAAATCAATTGCGCTATATTGCCATACATTACCTCACAAGGTGTGAAACCCGTACTTTCGTGAAACGTATTATTATATAACCTTTCCAAAGTAGGTAACAAGGAAACCCAACCAGCATGGTTCTTGCTACAATAGGTTCGAAATAACCGAGATAAATCCCTATTAGTTCTCTCACAAATGTTCGGACGTGGGTGTCTAACTGTGGTATGAATCACCCTAACCCCTAACTTGTCCATACATTCTTTCCACCTACGATTCGCATATTGTGTACCGTTGTCTGACAAAATAGCTTTTGGTTTAATTATTTCGCAGAATTGCTTCACTTTTCCGATAACAGAGACAGCAGTCGCCCTTCTAAGATCGTAAAATTTAACAAATTTGCTAAACGCGTCCTGTACCACCAAGATGTATTTCATACCAAATTTCCCTGTTGGCAGCGGGCCATACAAATCTGTCCATCACTATCTCTCCTATCTCTTTAGCAATAATAGACTGGCAAGCTCCTACATGTTTGATCGTATTACTCTTGTTGATTTGGCAATCATGACACACCTTTAAAACCTGTTTCACTCGTTTAGTAATGCCTTTCCCGTAAAACCTATCTCGAATATATTTAATTACTTTGTACGCCCCTTGATGACCCATTTCTAAGTGAACTTGCCTAATTACTTCATCCCTCAAGACCTCTGGTAAAAATATAACTTTGTTTTTAGATTTCTCGGGCAAAAAGTATAATATGCCTTCCTCAATGACACATCTCCTAGTTATTCTACCCAACTGGTCCGACCACCCCTTGTTCGCATTTATTTCTCGTAAAATTTGCTTAATTTCATCATCTTCACCTTGTAATCGTGGCATTTCCCTTAGTGCTTTATTCAATTCTTTGTTGGCTCTCGTTTCAGTGTAAAGAATCGATGGCTCCCTAACTTTGTCTTCCTGCAAAAGGTCTGCTTCCGGTGGGTATCGGGATAATATGTCGGCACCTATATTCTCTCTACCCTTTATATGCTGAACTTTATATTGAAACTGCTCTAGATAATTTATCCAACGTGTTACCCTAGCATTATATAATTTCCAATTTTTTACAAAAGTCAGCGCCTTATGGTCTGTCTGAATAACTACCTTAGAACCTCTCAAATAGGTTTCGAACTTTTCCATACAGCAAATTACCGAATAAAATTCCTGCTCTGTTACAGTCCAATTAAGTTGTGCCCCTTTAAAAGCTTTACTGTGAAACCCCAGAACTCTCATCTCCCCTTCATCGCCTAGTTGATAAAGAATACCAGCCATTCCTACGCCCGAGCTATCTGTTTGCAAATAATACGGTTTGTCAAAATCTGGGTGTTGCAGCTGGATAGTTGTTATAAACAGTTCTTTAATTCGCTCAAACACTTGCTGTTCCGACTCACCCCAATGCCAGACTTTCCCCTTTTTCAGAAGGTTGTATAAAAGTTGTGTATGCGTATAGTACGCTGTGGAATAAACCTCCGATAAAAATTACACAGTCCCAACAAAGCCCTTAATTGTTTAATTTTTTTTGGTTCTGGGAACTTCTGTATTGATTTAATTTTCTCTGGGTCTGTCTTAATTCCGTCAGTTGAGATAATGTAGCCGAGCATCTTAACCTCCTTACATAAAAACTCTCATTTCTTTAAGTTACAGGTTAGCCTGGCTTTTGTCAATTTATCTAATACTACTTCTATGTGTTGCGAGTGTTGTTCCAATGGCCCCGTGGTAATAATTGCCAAATCATCCAAGTAATTAACGCAATAATCTCGCACTTCGAACCCTAAGATTGTGTCCATTGCCCTACTAAAACTTCCTACCGAAGTTTTTAAACCCTGCGGCAAAACGTTGTACACGTACGATTTTCCATTGAAAGTAAACCCTGTGTATTTCTTACTCTTTTCTGAAATAGGGATCTGAAAATACGCATTATTCATGTCAATAACACTAATAATTTTTGCCCCATGAAATGAATTTAGAACATCCATTTGTATAGGAGGTTTTTCTGTTTCAGGCACCATATATTTATTGATTTCCCTGGCGTCCAAAAGTACCCTAATAGATCCATCCTTTTTTAGTGTAAACTTCAATGGGCTGCAATAAGGAGTCGCTGACCTACTTATAATACTTAACTGCTCCATTTCTCTAAGTTTACTTTCAACCTTCTCTCGATACGCGTAAGGGACAGGATAGGTTTTTTTTACTAACGGTACATTTGTTTCCATAGTAATAACGTGCTCATAACAATTTGCTCTACCTAACTTTGAGGAGAATAACCCTTCGTATTTTCCGATTAATCTTTCGAAACTTTCTCTTTCGTCTTCCTGTAAATCTACTCCAGTTTTTATTACTCCTAGGAACTCTTCATACTCATTGTTATCTACATTCATCTCTATCTCAGTGCTATTTCCAGCCCATTCCTCTACAGTTTGTTGGAAAAAATGTACTAATTCCCTATCCTGCCCATGATTTACAATAACACCTCTCTCTGAATCTTTTAATGAGATTGTTATTCCTGATGTTTTCATCCAATCAAACACCAGTATTAAAGGCCTTGAAAGTCTTGGCACTACCAAAAACCCCATATCATATTTAACTTTCCCTAATTTTAAAGGCAATAAAACCATCTGACGTATATTGTCGCTTTTGTGTCCCACAGCTGTATTTATGTGAAAAGGTTTGACAGGCATTATTGGAATTTCCGGGTGACGCTTGCTTAGTTCCTCCCATAACTCTTCTGAAATACAAGTTATGTCACTTCCAGTATCCAATAACCCTATCACTTTATACTTAAATATTTTTACCACTATCTCTGCTTTATGTTCTATTTCCCCGGTTAAATCTGGTTCATCTTCTTCAAAAACGGACTCTACAATCTGTGATATGTCTGTCTCTAAGCAAAATTGCTCGGCCTTTAATTTAAGAATGTCAATTATTTGTTGTGGTATTAAAGCATGAAGATATTCGCTTGTACTAACATAACCTAATCCTACTCTACCTTCACGCTCTAATCCTTTAGCCTTCAACGGATATTTCAATCCTAGCCCGTCTTTCCCTAACTTCTGTCCAGGTTCCCAACCCATTCGTCTCATTAGCTGTACTATTTTGTCCCCTATATCTGAAGCTGATTCGGGAACAGGATATTCAGCTTCGCTTAGTTTAAATCTTGACCTACTCGTTCCTTAGGAATATTGTCATCCACTAAATTAACTGTCGACTGTTGTTCCTTTTGTTTGTTTTCTGGTTTACGCCAATTCTGGTAATTCTGCTGATGTTCCTTCCTTTTCTTCTCTAAGATTTTATTTTGCGTCACCGATGTGGGATTAGAATAGTTGGGTGTAGCACTCTTATTCACATCATCTATAGTTCGGAGATACTCAGCTGTCTCAATGATTGTACCAATCTTTGAGGTTGCCCACCCCTGCTGAACGTATTTTTGGTGGTGACGAATAATATCCGAAACTAATTGTCTCTCTGGCATTTGAAAGGTTAGCTTCTGCGCTTTGCCTGCCAACTTGAGGAAATATGTGAGCATAGATGATGCTTTCTGACGATCGATAAAACCCATTTGCTATGTTCCTCCTTAGCTCGTTTTGCTCGTTCTCCCCCCAATATGTGGCAAGAAAATCCCTTTTAAAATCCTCAACACTCGACCATCTACCCTTATATATCCTAGCCCAATCCCTTGCTTCGCCAGTCAAGCACTCCTGCACTAAATCAAGGTATTTTCCTTCTTTTGACGCCCTCTTCAAATAACCCTCTAGATCTTCAATAAAAGTTACTGGGTCTGTATTTTTATTTCCATACTTGGGCTTCTCCAAATTTACATTTCGTACATTATACAGAACACTTCGACATAATTCTGAAGATTGGTCTATGTCTTGCCCATTTGCAGTATTATTATTATTTACAATCGGACCGTTTGACCCCTGTCCATTATTATCTCTTGATTCGCTGAAGCCTTGTTCACTACCTTGACCAATAGTTGAACTATTTTGCCTTTCTGTAGCAGCTGCTCCCCCCAACTCATGTTGTGGGGAACTAGCTTTCTTTACTTCGGCGCCCAATGCATCAATTCTATTGGCAAGTTTATTTGTAGTGTTCCTAACTATTCTTAGTAATTTCGCATTAGTAATGCCCTGGATACTCGGTCTAGGTTGTATCCTACGTCGTTTTGCACGCGGTGGAACATCTCTGGATTCTTGTGACGAAGGAGGCTCTACTTCTTGCGTTGGTTCTATGATAACCTCTGGCTCTATAGGTGTTGGAGGTGGTCTTCGCTTTTGTGCGCTTCTGGTTCCCATCATTTTCGCTTGCACTCCTCACTTAAACCTCACTATAAATTAACCACCGTATTTTATTGAATTAGGCAAAGGCTAACACAATAACCTACCAACCCGCAAGCGTATATGTTTTATCGAATTAAACAAAGGTTAATTCAACAAAACACACACCGGGAACTCGTATCGTTTATCTATAACGCGTTATTGTTATTTCAAATTATGATAATTTTCTTTCAACCGAACCAGCTTACGACGTTGTAAACCAATTTAAAATAACGCTTTTATTTATAGTTGGGTATCATTTGTAAAAGTTCCTACCCAGTAACTGACTATAACACCCCATTTATTGTTAGATCCTAATCATATATACCGTTTCAGTTAATAATAGGAAACGCACTTATGTGTACTTATCCCGTATGTGTGTAATTTCTAAATTACTTGTTATAGGTAACCTGTGCCAACTATTAATTACCACCAATCGTGGTATTAAACCTATCCTATCAATTATCCTGCCTAACCTTTTATGTAAATTAAACCTACCACTACCCCTGGAGTCTATTGCTACAGAATGGTATGCGCTGTTGGCTAAAAGCTCATTATGCTCTCATGCTTACTTATATCTAACACCTACCCTATAAGTCTACGTAATGTACCTTCAATAAATTTTGACTTATGTACCTACTGGTATACTAATTAGAGTTGAAAGAGTATTGTCATTGAAATCAACAATTTAACACGATGCGATATGCATCATACCCCTAAATATTGTATTATACGACAAACCTTTACCATACATACATATTGACTTGATCACACTAACTTAATGAGTGGTTTACAACACGATTCAGAATCAATAATCATACAACACATACTTGGCTAACTACACATAACGAATACATACGTAAGTATCTGCCTATTTTTATATACATCTATTTCATATGACACCTATTTGAAACCAACATACATACAACCATACTTGTCTCCCTGCCTTTTATAACACCTGTTCATCTGTACCACAAGTAGTATTCTTAGCATAATAACCAACAAAGGAAGCAATAATAAACAATGAAGCATTTTTTTTTTCCAAATACCAGTAGATACGTTAGTGAAAAGAAAAAATAAATAATACCATTACACAAATACAATTAAAGTACTTAACCCACTTATAGATGGAATACCTAGATCTACCATAGGTTACGATTGCATAATTATTCATTATAGTCAATAGTCAAATTAACAAAAATCTAATAATCTAAAACGGGACATCGGCCGCGATCACCCTACAGGTAATGCGGGTAGGCAGAGCCCGGTCTGCGCAACATTAATATCCACCCCCAATTCGCCAGTCTACCAGTGATCATAATAATAAACGCAACTAAGTCGAAATATCGAGAGCTCATCAAACTCATCAGGCAATCGCGGACAACCATCCTGCCCTTACCATGCCCAATGCAACCATCCGCGAATAATTTTAAACCGTTAACCTAAATCATACCTACGTCTACAATTCAAACAATAACTTGAACTAAAACAGTTATTTTAAATAAAATTATTCAAACAATGATAACCTGAAAAAGACCTAATTCAATTCATTTCATTCATTTTGTGACATGATAATAATAACCAGATAGGGTTACAAACATATATTAACCATAGGTAGGTAGTCTGTCAATAATCTTCCTACTACTTTTGATAGAACTCTTGGCTAAAGCTAACCTATACCTTAAACTTATCCCACGAACACTACCCCAATAAACATTTCCACAATCTAATAAACATCTAAGCACTATACCTACACCCCCCCCCCAACCTTACAATCTTAAAACTTTCATTTTTAATTCACTTCCTACGTAAAGTCGAGGTGATTTTAAATCTCCTATATCACCTCCCAGCTTTAAATCCCTGTAGGTATAGCAAAATTATTACTTTCAAATGAATTGTTTTGAAACCCTATCCTAATAATACATAAAGCTAACATCTCACATGAATAACCAAACAATTTCTTCTCTGTACATGAAAGGGTGCAAACGAGCAGGCGGGTCTCCCAATGTAATGCAACTACCGCTGCCCGAGTGTCTATGGGCAACAACATTGATTATTTTCGCATGTAATTCTGAGTCAACCTTGGTTATGGAGGTAGACGTGAAAGTAACCTACCCAACTAGTTACAATGAATAGCTCGAAATCTATTAATACCTGAACTAATTCACGTTTCCAAAAAACATAAATGCTAAACCTATCTATACCTATAATCTACCTTCATTAAATGTTGCGCAACTATAGCTCATTATCAGCCTATTCACGTCCCACCGCTGGGCACAGGCCTCCTCTCAGAACAAGAGGGCCCAGGCCACAGCTCCCACGCGAGCCCAGTGCGGATTGGGAACTTCACACACACCATTGAACTGCTTCGCAGGAGTGTGCAGGTTTCCTCATGATGTTTTGACTTAACTGTACCTACTATAAGTCAAATCTTTTATCACTGAGAACTAAAGACTCGCTAAACGAAACATCATAAAAAACCGAAACTTAACCTAATTGCAAACTATTAGTGGACTTAACCAATATGTATTCTACCTACCTAAATCGGATGCTACATAGCCTGTGTATCTATCCTACCCATCAAAAGAGAATAATGAATCCTTAACCTGCTACATATAATAAAACTGAAGACTAGTAACTACAAATGAATACCTGAGTAGGTACAACAGAATGCTATTATAAAGCCTCTGTAAAATCTATAAGTGAAAACCTGTCCTACGCGTACCTACCCTATATTTTTATTTACCTACCAATATTGAACTAATTATAATCGATATAAACCTATGACTAAAACCAATCTTCACTCCCACTTTTCCACTCCACAGCAGCACTTTGTCCAACGATTGTTTTCAAACAAAACCAACCGTTGGACCCAATTAATACCTACCTACCTTAATAGCGTATGCAAAACTAACGTAAATTCTAAATAACGCTGCTATAAATTATGCTACCCCGCTAAATCTTAAAACTACAACCATCAACACAAGCTATACCATCATGCCCACGAACATACCCTGAGTGAGCCTCATGTGAAAAGAATATGATTCTACCTACACATTTAAATAAAGCCGTTGCAACCCAGGGTACACATCCTGGTCGCGGCAAACCACCACTTTGTAACGCCCCCCCTCCTACTCATTGTTTTTTCCTATTTTTTCTAAACTATTTTAACTGTATTAATAATATTAACTAATTTTTACTCGTACCCATTAAATACTTATTAAAAGTGAACCTTTAAAAGCGAACCTACCTTCTTCTACTTCCTACCCTCATTATGTTCTTATTTTTTCTCGCCCTACCTATTTATCATTATAACGCACTCAATTAATGCCTCGCCTACTGATATGCGTACTCCTAAGTATATGAAATCCTATAATTAAATATACGTGACGTGATACGTGATTTGGCCATGTGATCGTCTAGTGTATGCCTAAATAAATGATCCCTTCGTTGTGTCCGCATCCTACTGTAACCCTTGGAACGTTTAGTGAGGAGCAAAGATTGGTCTACCCTATTAGTTGAATAAATATTGTACTACCTACTTGCAACCTGCCTAGCGACTCGCTACCTAGAAATGTGTTCTACCTAACCCGGCATATATATTTACGAATTAGTTTCTTGAAATAATTGTTCTACTACCTAGAAATACCGAAGCTAATACCATGATTCCCTATAGAAAAGTATAATCTGAGGCTTAATTGGCAGAACGATTAACAACCGTAAGTATGGCTAGGAATAGATTATTTAGATAGCTGAGCAAGTAAATAAGAAGTCAATGGAGATTGGAGTGTAAGTAAGTAACATTTAGTTTAATAATAATAAACGACTGAGACGGAGTGGTATTCAAGACGCAACTGTTTAAGAAAATTATAATATCAGGTTTTGTAAAACAAAGGTATATAACAGCGTAAAGTTATTGTCATCAATTAGCAAGAGTGTAATGACGGAATGATATGTGATTCCCCCCCTTGTCCCCTACCAAAAGACCGGTTAATATACATCAGCTTGGGTTTCCTTTCAATAATAAACGATAGTTAAATAAACGAGCAGTTTCTGTTCACTACTATTAGGTGAGGTCACACTTTGTAGGTAACCCGCCAATCTAATGTATACTGGATGAGGAATTGTCCCCCGTCTTGTAAGTCGATGGCAATTTCGAGTAACCAACTTGTTAAAATTTCAACCAACAAGTCTACAAATAACCTGCTTATGATTATTATGCTGAGCTGACGATAGCTTCGGTTGTTCATAAAGGTAATTCAAGATGAGATAATGATGTCAAAGTTCCAAGTAAAGCAATTATTGCCCTCCAAGAACAACTGTCGAATCAGATGTTAACTTGTTTAAATGTATTCAGTCAGTGACTCTCAGTGCGTGTAGCGTTTCCCCATTTGGAATAAAACAACTACTGCCTAGTATGACTAAGACACAAAATAAACAAAAACATATTAAATGTCGTTGGTTAGTCCTCTACACAACCTCAGCTAAAGTAGTAATTGAAGGTACTCTCTGACAACATTTATTAAAAGAAGGTAGTTCGAAAGCCGTCGACTACAGACTTAAATAAATTGAATAATAGGCCCTAGGCGCACATATCAAACATAAAATTTATTAAATAGTTAAGTAGTCTTAAATGGTCAACTAAATAATCAATTAAGTCCCCACAAGACATCACCATCAACTAGATGTTTCAGACCTCCACCAATTAATCTACTACCAAATCTAAGTGACCAGCCCAACCAGACCGTAGTCCAACAGAACGGACGTGTACCACAACCCAAATAAGCTTAAACCCTCAAGCAAACGGTTCATAGCACAATAAAAACCCTAGCCTTCACCTTTCCCTAGTATCTGCGACAATCGAAACCTTTCCAATTATAAATTCTATTTTATAGCAATCACCTATTTCAGACCGTAACGTTAAATAAAATTCTACCCGTGTTTCAAAACAGTACCGCAGTGATTGTACGTCTAATACATGAGTTTAATTCGGTAAATGATCATCTCCATGAGATACCTGACCCTACGCTTCCCTAGTACTTTCAAAGAACCAAACCTATCATGTTATAACACCTATCTACTAGCATTCACATAATACAAATTCTATCGTTCCATAAAAATCTACCCACGTCTCAAAACGGTAGCCCAGTGATTGTACATCAACCAAATGAGCTTAAACCTTCAAACAACCAATTCAAAACACATTCCTACGTTTCCCTAGAACCTTAATAAACCACTACCTATCTATATTATGAAATCTACGCACTAGCATTTCCCTAAGGCAATCGCTGACGTCCTAACAATCTAACCATGTATCGATCTAGGCCCTAAACTAAAATGTGTGTCGTTAGCAAGCTAGAGGTAAAACTACCTCACATTTACGTTAATTGTGTGGTGTAAGTTCTCCGGTGTGCAATGGAGAACTTCTAAGCTAAGGCTAACTACGGGATCGAGGTGGCATCCTCTAGTGTACCTAACCCTATTTCCTACGCCATGTGTAATAACCCCATCCGCGGCCGAAGCCAGGGATGCAAGTGGAGTAGGGCGGAGAGATAATTGTGCGAATAAATAAATATATAGAGATAGACCAGCGTCACCAGTCCCATGCACTGACCCTGCAGATACACGGAGCCTGGGTACACGCTAGGAGGTAGTTTACCCCCCATCCGGATATTGCGCCGGAGGTAAGGTGCTGGGTCGAACCTCACGCCCAGTCGGACCCCACAAGGAGCCGTATAACTCTAAACTGTCGTATAGCACCGTTAGGTATCAGGTTTAGAGCCCAGGAACCTCGTCCCGTTCAGTCCCTACTTCAAGTGTGTCAAAATAATCTACCTTGTATTCTGTATACGTTAAACCAATAATCACGTCATGAAAACGACGATGATGAATGTAATTTCTCTGCCGATACCCGGACTCTCGCATCGGTTATAATACTAACGGCTAAAGGTGTCCTGGCCACAGAGAAATAGGAAAGACTAGGTTGACTCCAGAGAGTAGCCCTGGCAAGCCAAAGGAGGAGGTAAGGTAGGTAAAGACATTGGTTCACGAACACAGAACACAACTCACAAAATATAAACTTGATTTGAAAGTATTACGTTAAATAATTTCAACTAAATTAAAATAAAATCAATAAAATCGTCACCCACGGATATGAATTTACCCCAGCAGAGTAACGACGTACACTTGAAGAATCCCAAATCGAACCATCCCGTTCCTTGTGGAGCGGTCCTATTTATTCCTTTCTTGGTGCGTAAACTGCGTCTACGGCAGCAACTACGTCCGCTGCAGCATCTGAAGCATCTGTAACATCAGCATTATCTAAAGCATCTGCGTAATCTAAAGCATCTGCATAATCTAAAGCATCTGTAGCTTCTGCGGCATCAGAATCTTCTGCAACATCTAAAGCATCTGCGTCTTCCAAAGCATCTGCGACAACTACGTTTGCTGCAACAACAATAACAACTACATCTTTTGCAAAATCTGAAGCATCTGCGTCAACTAGGTGTTATTCAAATATCAACCTTATTCCTTAGTAAGTACGGTCGTGACAAAAACCTATGTCTACTGCAACATCTGAACCTTTTGCTCCATCTGCAGCAACTACGTTTTATGCAACTGCGTCTGCTGCAGCATCTGAAGCATCTGCAACAACAATAACAACTACAACTTCTGCGAAATCTGAAGCATCTGCGGTATCAGAAGCATCTGCAACATCTAAAGCACCTGTGTAATCTAAAGCATCTGTAGCTTCTGCGGCATCAGAACCATCTGCAACATCTAAAGCATCTGCGTAATCTAAAGCATCTGTAGCTTCTGCGGCATCAGAATCATCTGCATCATCTGAAGCATTTGCGTCTTCTAAAGCAACTGCGACAACTTCGCTTACTGCAACAACAATAACAACTACAACTTCTGCGAAATCTGAAGCATCTGTAGTTTCTGCGCCGACCAGGTGTTATTCAATTATCAACCTTATACCTTAGTAAGTACGGTCGTGACAAAAACCTGTGTCTACTGCAACATCTGAACCTTTTGCTCCATCTGCAGCAACTACGTTTTCTGCAACGGCGTCTGCTGCAGCATCTGAAGCATCTGCAACAACAGCAGCAACTGCGACAACTAAAACAACTGTAGCTTCTGCGGCATCAGAAGCATCTTCAACATCTAAAGCACCTGTGTAATCTAAAGCATCTGTAGCTTCTGCGGCATCAGAACCATCTGCAACATCTAAAGCATCTGCGCAATCTAAAGCATCTGCGTAATCTAAAGCATTCGCAGCCTCCGCGGCATCAGAATCATCTGCAACATCCGAAGCATCTGCGTAATCTAAAGCAACTGCGACAACTATGTTTACTGCAACAACAATAACAACTACAACTTCTGCGAAATCTGAAGCATCTGCGGTTTCTGCGCCAACCAGGTGTTATTCAAATATCAACCTTATTCCTTAGTAAATACGGTTATAATTGTTTTAAAGCCTCACACGGATCAGTTATTGTGCGCAGGGTAACCTACAACTAGTTTTGGTATCCTACCCTCAAATACATTCCGCTTGTTATATGAGGTATTGATAGTTTATACACCCATTTATACCTATCATTTTGGTAGAGACATACTGCCCCTTTTTACCAGTCTCAACTCAGACGATAATTTCTATCCCGCACGATTCATTTGAACGTATATTCATTTCTCGTTTCGCCCATAGAGATATACTTATTCGCGAGAAGAAGCCACTCCCGGATCTTATTTAGAAATAATTTAATAATAACTAAATTTGCATAATATTAACATATGTTTATGAATTATGGCGGTGATAAACACTTTGAACCGTCACACCACCCCCCAATGTTTGCGCAAGTGAGAAACTGTTAAACTGGAGAAAACATTTACTAAATCTCATATTCATAAATATATGAACATACAAGACTCATTAAATGATCGTTAATTTATTGGAATTTTTCCCGTGAGTGAATGTGGGTGTGTGGTGTGTATTTAAACCATTGGTTTACCACTAAAGTACACAAGGAAATTCGCAAGCTTTTGACTTATAAATTATGGACGTGTACAATTATCACCCTCGCAAGGCAGTCTAGTCCCAGATAGAGGAACTGGTTGTGAGGCAGTCTGCCCTAGTGGCACAGTATCAACCCTTGCACCCCAGTCTTGCATCTGCTTGTCGACCGAGAATGGAACTGTCAATACAACCCCTTCCAAAACCAGACTACGTTAATAGTTATTGGGTCATAACCCCCCATTAATCAATATCTCCACCCACAACCTCCTTCGATCACAATAATCACTAACCCTTTGGAGAGTGTGTAGTGCACTGGTGCACAGTGTGGTTGTTGAAAGCTTTGCATCTGCATTCGCTTTGAATGCTGCGTGTAGAGTAATGATTTTCCGGTGCCAGCTTACACGCTGATGTCAATTTGACTTAACCTATCACCTTCCGCACAGGAAAATCATCTGGAGTGTGCTGTTTTCAGAGGCTGAACGCTCATAAACCGTCATCATTACCTACAGAACCACTGAATTGCCATAGCCTCTAGCCCTAATACTACATACCGGTAACGTCAAGATTTTTTTATTTCTCTTACTGTCAACACATGTCTTAGCTAAGAAATCATTCATCATCATCATCATCCTTCCCCAAACTCACAAGCGCACGTACTATAACAATTCACCGGCTCCAACAAGATAACTAAGACTTAAACATTACCATGAACTAAGTAAAGTAAAATTTAAGTAAGGCTCTACCTATCTAAAACGAAAATCCGCGTTACCCAAATTATTACCTATTCTAATATTGACTACTTAAACAATCAGTATTCCACCCTGTCTACTAGCAGGTTAATTCTAAATCAACTCATTTTTTAAACATTGTTTTTCCTTTTCAAGAGTTTTAATGCCATTCCACCACCCACCAACCATGATCTAAATACACCATTGAACCCAAGACTATTAAACATACATATATACCTCTTCGAACCCAAACTACACGAAGTTTCCAAATGCGTTTTTTTTTTTTTTTTCCAAACCAAATAGCAAATAAGTGCTGCAACTTGTGCACAAACGCGCCACTTTAGCCAGGATTTTTATTTCTACCAGAGCCGCAGGTAAACTCGGAAGTCAATATATCATTGTGGTACCTGTGCGCCTCGTTGGTTGTTGCTCCGATTACTTTGGTCCTAACTAATGCCGCTACTTAGCCGATGACCTTGCATGACGCTCCCTTCTCCTTGATAGAGCAAAAAAAGAAAAACGAATGGCGTTCCGTTGTACCTCCCGTGTGACGCTCTTTTGATATTATAATATCCAGGAGGAAGGGAAAGGAGAAAACAAAACAAAACAACAACAAAAAAATCTACATGATATTATGGGAAGAACCTAGGTTTATTTAAACTCATTTTGTTATCTGTACCTTTAATTACATTTTAAAACTAAAAAAATAATAATAATAATGAAGTGGCATGGTAGTTTTTAAAAGATTTTGTAACACTTAACCAAGTGATATTAGAACACTCGTTCAACTTCCCTCTAGTCATAATATTGTTTTATCTTAGGTTACTTCTCGAATTTGTCGATTATGACACATTGACACTACAAACGTTTTAAATGTTTAACGCCCGTGCTATTCGTAAAACGGAGAGAAAAAAAAACTCTTCTTGTTTGAATTTCGAACACATCTGATATCTTTTAATATAATTTCTGCGAGTATCTGTCAAGCGTCTACAGACTTTTGTAACTAATTAATTATGTCTTCTTTTACGGAACTAATCCGAGACTATCCCTGTCTTTTTAGTAGGAATGACTTGGGTTTTTTCAATAAGACCATAAAACGTCGGGCTCGTGCAAATCTACTAGCCGCCATCAACAGCCAAAGGCGAAATCCAATTTTGGACAGTGAATTAAAGCGAATGATTCGCAATTACCAGAACCAGCTAAGACGTGCGCGCAATCGCAGAACCAATGTAAGTTACTCCTTGTCTCTTTAATTATTTTAATCATCACTAACCCTTTTTTATTTCATATTTTAAGTTATCCAAAGTAGTATAACTTGTTATATTGCACTCATTAGTTTAACCACTAGAACACACTCTTTAAAATATTTTGAAAAAAGAACAACGCCACCAGGTCGTCGACAGGAGTGGCGCCCGTGTTCGCGGCCCATATTACTGAAACTACTTTGTAGTTTCAGCGAATTAGACCGAAACATTATTATATTACGTCTATGATTACTTCATATTTAACAATTTATCTTATTTTTAGGCTATTCGTAACGGTAATACACCAACAATGCCAGGACCTGGCCCTGGGGCCGTTCCCGTGTCTGTGAGTGCTTTATCTTCAAAATGTTTTCTTCTTCATCACTTCAACAATTCGTATTCTTTATTCAAATATTTCTTTTACCCAGGTATCGAACATTCACAATGCCGCTACGCCAATAGCGTCAGATTTTAATTCTGACAGAAGCACAGAACCGGCAAGTACTTTAGTTGTTTATTGTTTGTATATTATATGTAAATTGCAATCTTAAATTTTTCGTGAATTTATACCTATGTTTGTATGAGAGAAGATTTGCATTTAATTTATTTTTTATTTTTTTCAGATTATTCTTAATGTTGCCCCACCAGTAGTTTTAGAGCCTAATCCTGAAGGAGGCAGAAGGATGGTAAGCGTCTTTGTTATGTAGTGTTCCCTCTTTTTTTCATTAATAGTTTTTAGCATTTCATTATGAAACCATAAGTAACCTTCCTTTTATTTTCCAGAGCCACTCTATTGACTCGATCGTCAATACACCTGCGCCTCCCATCTCTAATCTAGGGTTAATTTCTCCCTTCGGTTCACCATTCCCCTTTCCAGACTTTTTACGAACTGCTGACCTCACCTTGTTCCCTAACAGTCCTTCGCTAGAGTTGCCGCAAATCCAGGTGATTTTTTTTTCATTCTATCTATTAATATTATTTTGTGCTAGTTTTCGAACGCGACCCCGCACACGCACCAACCCCTCTCACTCAATTTCTTGAAACCACCATAATCCCGACCCCAGGTGTCCATTCACATTGACATGGCACCCTTTTGCCAAATTTCAGACCTTCAGTATCAAGATCCTCGGCAGCACATTACCTATCAACTACTTCAACGTCAGCAACGGCATAGTCCGTTATACATTGATAATATCATACAAATTAAATCCCCTAGATCATTGCACAACCTTAATATTATTTTCCTTAGCAGCATAATGAAACGACTTCACCCTTTGTTAGAGCGTCACACTCTAGCCACCAATCTTAGGCGAGCTCTTCTTTCCTAGCAGGTACGCTTTTAATGATTATAATTATATATGGGGAAAAAAAAAATCGCTGGCCCGTCATTAAACTGTTACATATGCATGCCTATACATTTGCCTCGAAACCCTTCAGCCAAACCCGTATTTTAACTAAGTCGTGCAATCTAAGTCACTTCCCATGCCTAGACTAAGTATATTTAATAAGTCCCTTTTGTGATGACATATATTTATTTTTATTTAGGTAATAATCGTTCGATCAACATCCCTATTGCGTAACGTTGTTTTATTTTTAGGCCATAACATTTCCTCTTGTTATTTCTAGGTTCAATGCGCGAGCTACCTCTACGTGCCACCCTAGTTTAATTATGGCCTTCTGTTGTGTTTCTTAATCAAAAGAATTTGTAATTTAAGAATAAAGATTCATTCATAACCTAACACTTTATTTCCCTACCTACAAGGAAAGGCCGCCAACTCTCCCCTCCTTCCATGATTATAACTCCCACCCTCCTTTATAAGTCATTATTTTTATCGTATACTTTTATGATTTCTGCTTTTCCCAACAAGGAGGGGGTACTTATAGTCATAAAAGAGCCCTTCCCCTAACCCAACTGATTCTATACAATGCGAGCTAAATTCTTATTTCTAAATGATCTCTATTGACTAAAATTAATCATCAGAGTACTTTCACTATCAATTTATTCTATTTCTGAATCAACTCTTTGTTTTTTTTTTTTTTGTCTTTAGGCCACACAACACAAAACTCTAAGACATGTTCTTTCTCCTTTCTCTAAGCACTATATTTGGCATTATTTTCTTTCCAATAATCAAATTAGTACTTCTTCCCATTATTTCTATTTAAAATAGAAGTTCTCTAGTAGTTATCAATATGTGATTTCTTTACTACCTCTGCTGAACTTAAATATTCCAACCTCAAATGATTTTCATAGTGTATGGCCTAAAGAGAGAAAAAAAGAAAATTTACAACTAACTTTTCAATCTAAATAGATACATAATTAAAACTTACAGTATTATTATTGAAGTTTTACCTAATCAACCTTTAATTTAAATCAACAATCAACTCTATGTATCCCTGTTCACCGAATCAGCTTCATACGGGGTTTTATTTTAATCATCTAGTTTTGGGGGTTACCCGGGTTAGTTACTTTAGTATAGTCCTATATACTGATATTTACTCCCTACTTATAATATCTAGACAAGTGAATGGTGTTAAATTTCCCCCTTATCACTTTTGTTTTGGGATCCATTAAAATGTAAACATTTCGATACGGATTTGCTGCTACCACATATGGGCCCTCATAGAGAGACTCGATTTTTTTTGTGACTTTCTGTTTAGCATCTGATTTGTTTCATTTCCTAATTTTTACTAAATCCCCTATCTGAAACTGGATTAAACGGAATTTTTGATTAAATTTGTACTGACGTTTTTCTGCCGCTTTCCGTAGATTGTCTAAAACTCTACCCCTTACCCACTCTACATCCAGTTCATTATTTAATGCTCCAAGTTCCTTGTCAAAAATCAATTGCGCTATATTGCCATACATTACCTCACAAGGTGTGAAACCCGTACTTTCGTGAAACGTATTATTATATAACCTTTCCAAAGTAGGTAACAAGTAAACCCAACCAGCATGGTTCTTGCTACAATAGGTTCGAAATAACCGAGATAAATCCCTATTAGTTCTCTCACAAATGTTCGGACGTGGGTGTCTAACTGTGGTATGAATCACCCTAACCCCTAACTTGTCCATACATTCTTTCCACCTACGATTCGCATATTGTGTACCGTTGTCTGACAAAATAGCTTTTGGTTTAATTATTTCGCAGAATTGCTTCACTTTTCCGATAACAGAGACAGCAGTCGCCCTTCTAAGATCGTAAAATTTAACAAATTTGCTAAACGCGTCCTGTACCACCAAGATGTATTTCATACCAAATTTCCCTGTTGGCAGCGGGCCATACAAATCTGTCCATCACTATCTCTCCTATCTCTTTAGCAATAATAGACTGGCAAGCTCCTACATGTTTGATCGTATTACTCTTGTTGATTTGGCAATCATGACACACCTTTAAAACCTGTTTCACTCGTTTAGTAATGCCTTTCCCGTAAAACCTATCTCGAATATATTTAATTACTTTGTACGCCCCTTGATGACCCATTTCTAAGTGAACTTGCCTAATTACTTCATCCCTCAAGACCTCTGGTAAAAATATAACTTTGTTTTTAGATTTCTCGGGCAAAAAGTATAATATGCCTTCCTCAATGACACATCTCCTAGTTATTCTACCCAACTGGTCCGACCACCCCTTGTTCGCATTTATTTCTCGTAAAATTTGCTTAATTTCATCATCTTCACCTTGTAATCGTGGCATTTCCCTTAGTGCTTTATTCAATTCTTTGTTGGCTCTCGTTTCAGTGTAAAGAATCGATGGCTCCCTAACTTTGTCTTCCTGCAAAAGGTCTGCTTCCGGTGGGTATCGGGATAATATGTCGGCACCTATATTCTCTCTACCCTTTATATGCTGAACTTTATATTGAAACTGCTCTAGATAATTTATCCAACGTGTTACCCTAGCATTATATAATTTCCAATTTTTTACAAAAGTCAGCGCCTTATGGTCTGTCTGAATAACTACCTTAGAACCTCTCAAATAGGTTTCGAACTTTTCCATACAGCAAATTACCGAATAAAATTCCTGCTCTGTTACAGTCCAATTAAGTTGTGCCCCTTTAAAAGCTTTACTGTGAAACCCCAGAACTCTCATCTCCCCTTCATCGCCTAGTTGATAAAGAATACCAGCCATTCCTACGCCCGAGCTATCTGTTTGCAAATAATACGGTTTGTCAAAATCTGGGTGTTGCAGCTGGATAGTTGTTATAAACAGTTCTTTAATTCGCTCAAACACTTGCTGTTCCGACTCACCCCAATGCCAGACTTTCCCCTTTTTCAGAAGGTTGTATAAAAGTTGTGTATGCGTATAGTACGCTGTGGAATAAACCTCCGATAAAAATTACACAGTCCCAACAAAGCCCTTAATTGTTTAATTTTTTTTGGTTCTGGGAACTTCTGTATTGATTTAATTTTCTCTGGGTCTGTCTTAATTCCGTCAGTTGAGATAATGTAGCCGAGCATCTTAACCTCCTTACATAAAAACTCTCATTTCTTTAAGTTACAGGTTAGCCTGGCTTTTGTCAATTTATCTAATACTACTTCTATGTGTTGCGAGTGTTGTTCCAATGGCCCCGTGGTAATAATTGCCAAATCATCCAAGTAATTAACGCAATAATCTCGCACTTCGAACCCTAAGATTGTGTCCATTGCCCTACTAAAACTTCCTACCGAAGTTTTTAAACCCTGCGGCAAAACGTTGTACACGTACGATTTTCCATTGAAAGTAAACCCTGTGTATTTCTTACTCTTTTCTGAAATAGGGATCTGAAAATACGCATTATTCATGTCAATAACACTAATAATTTTTGCCCCATGAAATGAATTTAGAACATCCATTTGTATAGGAGGTTTTTCTGTTTCAGGCACCATATATTTATTGATTTCCCTGGCGTCCAAAAGTACCCTAATAGATCCATCCTTTTTTAGTGTAAACTTCAATGGGCTGCAATAAGGAGTCGCTGACCTACTTATAATACTTAACTGCTCCATTTCTCTAAGTTTACTTTCAACCTTCTCTCGATACGCGTAAGGGACAGGATAGGTTTTTTTTACTAACGGTACATTTGTTTCCATAGTAATAACGTGCTCATAACAATTTGCTCTACCTAACTTTGAGGAGAATAACCCTTCGTATTTTCCGATTAATCTTTCGAAACTTTCTCTTTCGTCTTCCTGTAAATCTACTCCAGTTTTTATTACTCCTAGGAACTCTTCATACTCATTGTTATCTACATTCATCTCTATCTCAGTGCTATTTCCAGCCCATTCCTCTACAGTTTGTTGGAAAAAATGTACTAATTCCCTATCCTGCCCATGATTTACAATAACACCTCTCTCTGAATCTTTTAATGAGATTGTTATTCCTGATGTTTTCATCCAATCAAACACCAGTATTAAAGGCCTTGAAAGTCTTGGCACTACCAAAAACCCCATATCATATTTAACTTTCCCTAATTTTAAAGGCAATAAAACCATCTGACGTATATTGTCGCTTTTGTGTCCCACAGCTGTATTTATGTGAAAAGGTTTGACAGGCATTATTGGAATTTCCGGGTGACGCTTGCTTAGTTCCTCCCATAACTCTTCTGAAATACAAGTTATGTCACTTCCAGTATCCAATAACCCTATCACTTTATACTTAAATATTTTTACCACTATCTCTGCTTTATGTTCTATTTCCCCGGTTAAATCTGGTTCATCTTCTTCAAAAACGGACTCTACAATCTGTGATATGTCTGTCTCTAAGCAAAATTGCTCGGCCTTTAATTTAAGAATGTCAATTATTTGTTGTGGTATTAAAGTATGAAGATATTCGCTTGTACTAACATAACCTAATCCTACTCTACCTTCACGCTCTAATCCTTTAGCCTTCAACGGATATTTCAATCCTAGCCCGTCTTTCCCTAACTTCTGTCCAGGTTCCCAACCCATTCGTCTCATTAGCTGTACTATTTTGTCCCCTATATCTGAAGCTGATTCGGGAACAGGATATTCAGCTTCGCTTAGTTTAAATCTTGACCTACTCGTTCCTTAGGAATATTGTCATCCACTAAATTAACTGTCGACTGTTGTTCCTTTTGTTTGTTTTCTGGTTTACGCCAATTCTGGTAATTCTGCTGATGTTCCTTCCTTTTCTTCTCTAAGATTTTATTTTGCGTCACCGATGTGGGATTAGAATAGTTGGGTGTAGCACTCTTATTCACATCATCTATAGTTCGGAGATACTCAGCTGTCTCAATGATTGTACCAATCTTTGAGGTTGCCCACCCCTGCTGAACGTATTTTGGGTGGTGACGAATAATATCCGAAACTAATTGTCTCTCTGGCATTTGAAAGGTTAGCTTCTGCGCTTTGCCTGCCAACTTGAGGAAATATGTGAGCATAGATGATGCTTTCTGACGATCGATAAAACCCATTTGCTATGTTCCTCCTTAGCTCGTTTTGCTCGTTCTCCCCCCAATATGTGGCAAGAAAATCCCTTTTAAAATCCTCAACACTCGACCATCTACCCTTATATATCCTAGCCCAATCCCTTGCTTCGCCAGTCAAGCACTCCTGCACTAAATCAAGGTATTTTCCTTCTTTTGACGCCCTCTTCAAATAACCCTCTAGATCTTCAATAAAAGTTACTGGGTCTGTATTTTTATTTCCATACTTGGGCTTCTCCAAATTTACATTTCGTACATTATACAGAACACTTCGACATAATTCTGAAGATTGGTCTATGTCTTGCCCATTTGCAGTATTATTATTATTTACAATCGGACCGTTTGACCCCTGTCCATTATTATCTCTTGATTCGCTGAAGCCTTGTTCACTACCTTGACCAATAGTTGAACTATTTTGCCTTTCTGTAGCAGCTGCTCCCCCCAACTCATGTTGTGGGGAACTAGCTTTCTTTACTTCGGCGCCCAATGCATCAATTCTATTGGCAAGTTTATTTGTAGTGTTCCTAACTATTCTTAGTAATTTCGCATTAGTAATGCCCTGGATACTCGGTCTAGGTTGTATCCTACGTCGTTTTGCACGCGGTGGAACATCTCTGGATTCTTGTGACGAAGGAGGCTCTACTTCTTGCGTTGGTTCTATGATAACCTCTGGCTCTATAGGTGTTGGAGGTGGTCTTCGCTTTTGTGCGCTTCTGGTTCCCATCATTTTCGCTTGCACTCCTCACTTAAACCTCACTATAAATTAACCACCGTATTTTATTGAATTAGGCAAAGGCTAACACAATAACCTACCAACCCGCAAGCGTATATGTTTTATCGAATTAAACAAAGGTTAATTCAACAAAACACACACCGGGAACTCGTATCGTTTATCTATAACGCGTTATTGTTATTTCAAATTATGATAATTTTCTTTCAACCGAACCAGCTTACGACGTTGTAAACCAATTTAAAATAACGCTTTTATTTATAGTTGGGTATCATTTGTAAAAGTTCCTACCCAGTAACTGACTATAACACCCCATTTATTGTTAGATCCTAATCATATATACCGTTTCAGTTAATAATAGGAAACGCACTTATGTGTACTTATCCCGTATGTGTGTAATTTCTAAATTACTTGTTATAGGTAACCTGTGCCAACTATTAATTACCACCAATCGTGGTATTAAACCTATCCTATCAATTATCCTGCCTAACCTTTTATGTAAATTAAACCTACCACTACCCCTGGAGTCTATTGCTACAGAATGGTATGCGCTGTTGGCTAAAAGCTCATTATGCTCTCATGCTTACTTATATCTAACACCTACCCTATAAGTCTACGTAATGTACCTTCAATAAATTTTGACTTATGTACCTACTGGTATACTAATTAGAGTTGAAAGAGTATTGTCATTGAAATCAACAATTTAACACGATGCGATATGCATCATACCCCTAAATATTGTATTATACGACAAACCTTTACCATACATACATATTGACTTGATCACACTAACTTAATGAGTGGTTTACAACACGATTCAGAATCAATAATCATACAACACATACTTGGCTAACTACACATAACGAATACATACGTAAGTATCTGCCTATTTTTATATACATCTATTTCATATGACACCTATTTGAAACCAACATACATACAACCATACTTGTCTCCCTGCCTTTTATAACACCTGTTCATCTGTACCACAAGTAGTATTCTTAGCATAATAACCAACAAAGGAAGCAATAATAAACAATGAAGCATTTTTTTTTCCAAATACCAGTAGATACGTTAGTGAAAAGAAAAAATAAATAATACCATTACACAAATACAATTAAAGTACTTAACCCACTTATAGATGGAATACCTAGATCTACCATAGGTTACGATTGCATAATTATTCATTATAGTCAATAGTCAAATTAACAAAAATCTAATAATCTAAAACGGGACATCGGCCGCGATCACCCTACAGGTAATGCGGGTAGGCAGAGCCCGGTCTGCGCAACATTAATATCCACCCCCAATTCGCCAGTCTACCAGTGATCATAATAATAAACGCAACTAAGTCGAAATATCGAGAGCTCATCAAACTCATCAGGCAATCGCGGACAACCATCCTGCCCTTACCATGCCCAATGCAACCATCCGCGAATAATTTTAAACCGTTAACCTAAATCATACCTACGTCTACAATTCAAACAATAACTTGAACTAAAACAGTTATTTTAAATAAAATTATTCAAACAATGATAACCTGAAAAAGACCTAATTCAATTCATTTCATTCATTTTGTGACATGATAATAATAACCAGATAGGGTTACAAACATATATTAACCATAGGTAGGTAGTCTGTCAATAATCTTCCTACTACTTTTGATAGAACTCTTGGCTAAAGCTAACCTATACCTTAAACTTATCCCACGAACACTACCCCAATAAACATTTCCACAATCTAATAAACATCTAAGCACTATACCTACACCCCCCCCCCAACCTTACAATCTTAAAACTTTCATTTTTAATTCACTTCCTACGTAAAGTCGAGGTGATTTTAAATCTCCTATATCACCTCCCAGCTTTAAATCCCTGTAGGTATAGCAAAATTATTACTTTCAAATGAATTGTTTTGAAACCCTATCCTAATAATACATAAAGCTAACATCTCACATGAATAACCAAACAATTTCTTCTCTGTACATGAAAGGGTGCAAACGAGCAGGCGGGTCTCCCAATGTAATGCAACTACCGCTGCCCGAGTGTCTATGGGCAACAACATTGATTATTTTCGCATGTAATTCTGAGTCAACCTTGGTTATGGAGGTAGACGTGAAAGTAACCTACCCAACTAGTTACAATGAATAGCTCGAAATCTATTAATACCTGAACTAATTCACGTTTCCAAAAAACATAAATGCTAAACCTATCTATACCTATAATCTACCTTCATTAAATGTTGCGCAACTATAGCTCATTATCAGCCTATTCACGTCCCACCGCTGGGCACAGGCCTCCTCTCAGAACAAGAGGGCCCAGGCCACAGCTCCCACGCGAGCCCAGTGCGGATTGGGAACTTCACACACACCATTGAACTGCTTCGCAGGAGTGTGCAGGTTTCCTCATGATGTTTTGACTTAACTGTACCTACTATAAGTCAAATCTTTTATCACTGAGAACTAAAGACTCGCTAAACGAAACATCATAAAAAACCGAAACTTAACCTAATTGCAAACTATTAGTGGACTTAACCAATATGTATTCTACCTACCTAAATCGGATGCTACATAGCCTGTGTATCTATCCTACCCATCAAAAGAGAATAATGAATCCTTAACCTGCTACATATAATAAAACTGAAGACTAGTAACTACAAATGAATACCTGAGTAGGTACAACAGAATGCTATTATAAAGCCTCTGTAAAATCTATAAGTGAAAACCTGTCCTACGCGTACCTACCCTATATTTTTATTTACCTACCAATATTGAACTAATTATAATCGATATAAACCTATGACTAAAACCAATCTTCACTCCCACTTTTCCACTCCACAGCAGCACTTTGTCCAACGATTGTTTTCAAACAAAACCAACCGTTGGACCCAATTAATACCTACCTACCTTAATAGCGTATGCAAAACTAACGTAAATTCTAAATAACGCTGCTATAAATTATGCTACCCCGCTAAATCTTAAAACTACAACCATCAACACAAGCTATACCATCATGCCCACGAACATACCCTGAGTGAGCCTCATGTGAAAAGAATATGATTCTACCTACACATTTAAATAAAGCCGTTGCAACCCAGGGTACACATCCTGGTCGCGGCAAACCACCACTTTGTAACGCCCCCCCTCCTACTCATTGTTTTTTCCTATTTTTTCTAAACTATTTTAACTGTATTAATAATATTAACTAATTTTTACTCGTACCCATTAAATACTTATTAAAAGTGAACCTTTAAAAGCGAACCTACCTTCTTCTACTTCCTACCCTCATTATGTTCTTATTTTTTCTCGCCCTACCTATTTATCATTATAACGCACTCAATTAATGCCTCGCCTACTGATATGCGTACTCCTAAGTATATGAAATCCTATAATTAAATATACGTGACGTGATACGTGATTTGGCCATGTGATCGTCTAGTGTATGCCTAAATAAATGATCCCTTCGTTGTGTCCGCATCCTACTGTAACCCTTGGAACGTTTAGTGAGGAGCAAAGATTGGTCTACCCTATTAGTTGAATAAATATTGTACTACCTACTTGCAACCTGCCTAGCGACTCGCTACCTAGAAATGTGTTCTACCTAACCCGGCATATATATTTACGAATTAGTTTCTTGAAATAATTGTTCTACTACCTAGAAATACCGAAGCTAATACCATGATTCCCTATAGAAAAGTATAATCTGAGGCTTAATTGGCAGAACGATTAACAACCGTAAGTATGGCTAGGAATAGATTATTTAGATAGCTGAGCAAGTAAATAAGAAGTCAATGGAGATTGGAGTGTAAGTAAGTAACATTTAGTTTAATAATAATAAACGACTGAGACGGAGTGGTATTCAAGACGCAACTGTTTAAGAAAATTATAATATCAGGTTTTGTAAAACAAAGGTATATAACAGCGTAAAGTTATTGTCATCAATTAGCAAGAGTGTAATGACGGAATGATATGTGATTCCCCCCCTTGTCCCCTACCAAAAGACCGGTTAATATACATCAGCTTGGGTTTCCTTTCAATAATAAACGATAGTTAAATAAACGAGCAGTTTCTGTTCACTACTATTAGGTGAGGTCACACTTTGTAGGTAACCCGCCAATCTAATGTATACTGGATGAGGAATTGTCCCCCGTCTTGTAAGTCGATGGCAATTTCGAGTAACCAACTTGTTAAAATTTCAACCAACAAGTCTACAAATAACCTGCTTATGATTATTATGCTGAGCTGACGATAGCTTCGGTTGTTCATAAAGGTAATTCAAGATGAGATAATGATGTCAAAGTTCCAAGTAAAGCAATTATTGCCCTCCAAGAACAACTGTCGAATCAGATGTTAACTTGTTTAAATGTATTCAGTCAGTGACTCTCAGTGCGTGTAGCGTTTCCCCATTTGGAATAAAACAACTACTGCCTAGTATGACTAAGACACAAAATAAACAAAAACATATTAAATGTCGTTGGTTAGTCCTCTACACAACCTCAGCTAAAGTAGTAATTGAAGGTACTCTCTGACAACATTTATTAAAAGAAGGTAGTTCGAAAGCCGTCGACTACAGACTTAAATAAATTGAATAATAGGCCCTAGGCGCACATATCAAACATAAAATTTATTAAATAGTTAAGTAGTCTTAAATGGTCAACTAAATAATCAATTAAGTCCCCACAAGACATCACCATCAACTAGATGTTTCAGACCTCCACCAATTAATCTACTACCAAATCTAAGTGACCAGCCCAACCAGACCGTAGTCCAACAGAACGGACGTGTACCACAACCCAAATAAGCTTAAACCCTCAAGCAAACGGTTCATAGCACAATAAAAACCCTAGCCTTCACCTTTCCCTAGTATCTGCGACAATCGAAACCTTTCCAATTATAAATTCTATTTTATAGCAATCACCTATTTCAGACCGTAACGTTAAATAAAATTCTACCCGTGTTTCAAAACAGTACCGCAGTGATTGTACGTCTAATACATGAGTTTAATTCGGTAAATGATCATCTCCATGAGATACCTGACCCTACGCTTCCCTAGTACTTTCAAAGAACCAAACCTATCATGTTATAACACCTATCTACTAGCATTCACATAATACAAATTCTATCGTTCCATAAAAATCTACCCACGTCTCAAAACGGTAGCCCAGTGATTGTACATCAACCAAATGAGCTTAAACCTTCAAACAACCAATTCAAAACACATTCCTACGTTTCCCTAGAACCTTAATAAACCACTACCTATCTATATTATGAAATCTACGCACTAGCATTTCCCTAAGGCAATCGCTGACGTCCTAACAATCTAACCATGTATCGATCTAGGCCCTAAACTAAAATGTGTGTCGTTAGCAAGCTAGAGGTAAAACTACCTCACATTTACGTTAATTGTGTGGTGTAAGTTCTCCGGTGTGCAATGGAGAACTTCTAAGCTAAGGCTAACTACGGGATCGAGGTGGCATCCTCTAGTGTACCTAACCCTATTTCCTACGCCATGTGTAATAACCCCATCCGCGGCCGAAGCCAGGGATGCAAGTGGAGTAGGGCGGAGAGATAATTGTGCGAATAAATAAATATATAGAGATAGACCAGCGTCACCAGTCCCATGCACTGACCCTGCAGATACACGGAGCCTGGGTACACGCTAGGAGGTAGTTTACCCCCCATCCGGATATTGCGCCGGAGGTAAGGTGCTGGGTCGAACCTCACGCCCAGTCGGACCCCACAAGGAGCCGTATAACTCTAAACTGTCGTATAGCACCGTTAGGTATCAGGTTTAGAGCCCAGGAACCTCGTCCCGTTCAGTCCCTACTTCAAGTGTGTCAAAATAATCTACCTTGTATTCTGTATACGTTAAACCAATAATCACGTCATGAAAACGACGATGATGAATGTAATTTCTCTGCCGATACCCGGACTCTCGCATCGGTTATAATACTAACGGCTAAAGGTGTCCTGGCCACAGAGAAATAGGAAAGACTAGGTTGACTCCAGAGAGTAGCCCTGGCAAGCCAAAGGAGGAGGTAAGGTAGGTAAAGACATTGGTTCACGAACACAGAACACAACTCACAAAATATAAACTTGATTTGAAAGTATTACGTTAAATAATTTCAACTAAATTAAAATAAAATCAATAAAATCGTCACCCACGGATATGAATTTACCCCAGCAGAGTAACGACGTACACTTGAAGAATCCCAAATCGAACCATCCCGTTCCTTGTGGAGCGGTCCTATTTATTCCTTTCTTGGTGCGTAAACTGCGTCTACGGCAGCAACTACGTCCGCTGCAGCATCTGAAGCATCTGTAACATCAGCATTATCTAAAGCATCTGCGTAATCTAAAGCATCTGCATAATCTAAAGCATCTGTAGCTTCTGCGGCATCAGAATCTTCTGCAACATCTAAAGCATCTGCGTCTTCCAAAGCATCTGCGACAACTACGTTTGCTGCAACAACAATAACAACTACATCTTTTGCAAAATCTGAAGCATCTGCGTCAACTAGGTGTTATTCAAATATCAACCTTATTCCTTAGTAAGTACGGTCGTGACAAAAACCTATGTCTACTGCAACATCTGAACCTTTTGCTCCATCTGCAGCAACTACGTTTTATGCAACTGCGTCTGCTGCAGCATCTGAAGCATCTGCAACAACAATAACAACTACAACTTCTGCGAAATCTGAAGCATCTGCGGTATCAGAAGCATCTGCAACATCTAAAGCACCTGTGTAATCTAAAGCATCTGTAGCTTCTGCGGCATCAGAACCATCTGCAACATCTAAAGCATCTGCGTAATCTAAAGCATCTGTAGCTTCTGCGGCATCAGAATCATCTGCATCATCTGAAGCATTTGCGTCTTCTAAAGCAACTGCGACAACTTCGCTTACTGCAACAACAATAACAACTACAACTTCTGCGAAATCTGAAGCATCTGTAGTTTCTGCGCCGACCAGGTGTTATTCAATTATCAACCTTATACCTTAGTAAGTACGGTCGTGACAAAAACCTGTGTCTACTGCAACATCTGAACCTTTTGCTCCATCTGCAGCAACTACGTTTTCTGCAACGGCGTCTGCTGCAGCATCTGAAGCATCTGCAACAACAGCAGCAACTGCGACAACTAAAACAACTGTAGCTTCTGCGGCATCAGAAGCATCTTCAACATCTAAAGCACCTGTGTAATCTAAAGCATCTGTAGCTTCTGCGGCATCAGAACCATCTGCAACATCTAAAGCATCTGCGCAATCTAAAGCATCTGCGTAATCTAAAGCATTCGCAGCCTCCGCGGCATCAGAATCATCTGCAACATCCGAAGCATCTGCGTAATCTAAAGCAACTGCGACAACTATGTTTACTGCAACAACAATAACAACTACAACTTCTGCGAAATCTGAAGCATCTGCGGTTTCTGCGCCAACCAGGTGTTATTCAAATATCAACCTTATTCCTTAGTAAATACGGTCATAATTGTTTTAAAGCCTCACACGGATCAGTTATTGTGCGCAGGGTAACCTACAACTAGTTTTGGTATCCTACCCTCAAATACATTCCGCTTGTTATATGAGGTATTGATAGTTTATACACCCATTTATACCTATCATTTCGGTAGAGACATACTGCCCCTTTTTACCAGTCTCAACTCAGACGATAATTTCTATCCCGCACGATTCATTTGAACGTATATTCATTTCTCGTTTCGCCCATAGAGATATACTTATTCGCGAGAAGAAGCCACTCCCGGATCTTATTTAGAAATAATTTAATAATAACTAAATTTGCATAATATTAACATATGTTTATGAATTATGGCGGTGATAAACACTTTGAACCGTCACACCACCCCCCAATGTTTGCGCAAGTGAGAAACTGTTAAACTGGAGAAAACATTTACTAAATCTCATATTCATAAATATATGAACATACAAGACTCATTAAATGATCGTTAATTTATTGGAATTTTTCCCGTGAGTGAATGTGGGTGTGTGGTGTGTATTTAAACCATTGGTTTACCACTAAAGTACACAAGGAAATTCGCAAGCTTTTGACTTATAAATTATGGACGTGTACAATTATCACCCTCGCAAGGCAGTCTAGTCCCAGATAGAGGAACTGGTTGTGAGGCAGTCTGCCCTAGTGGCACAGTATCAACCCTTGCACCCCAGTCTTGCATCTGCTTGTCGACCGAGAATGGAACTGTCAATACAACCCCTTCCAAAACCAGACTACGTTAATAGTTATTGGGTCATAACCCCCCATTAATCAATATCTCCACCCACAACCTCCTTCGATCACAATAATCACTAACCCTTTGGAGAGTGTGTAGTGCACTGGTGCACAGTGTGGTTGTTGAAAGCTTTGCATCTGCATTCGCTTTGAATGCTGCGTGTAGAGTAATGATTTTCCGGTGCCAGCTTACACGCTGATGTCAATTTGACTTAACCTATCACCTTCCGCACAGGAAAATCATCTGGAGTGTGCTGTTTTCAGAGGCTGAACGCTCATAAACCGTCATCATTACCTACAGAACCACTGAATTGCCATAGCCTCTAGCCCTAATACTACATACCGGTAACGTCAAGATTTTTTTATTTCTCTTACTGTCAACACATGTCTTAGCTAAGAAATCATTCATCATCATCATCATCCTTCCCCAAACTCACAAGCGCACGTACTATAACAATTCACCGGCTCCAACAAGATAACTAAGACTTAAACATTACCATGAACTAAGTAAAGTAAAATTTAAGTAAGGCTCTACCTATCTAAAACGAAAATCCGCGTTACCCAAATTATTACCTATTCTAATATTGACTACTTAAACAATCAGTATTCCACCCTGTCTACTAGCAGGTTAATTCTAAATCAACTCATTTTTTAAACATTGTTTTTCCTTTTCAAGAGTTTTAATGCCATTCCACCACCCACCAACCATGATCTAAATACACCATTGAACCCAAGACTATTAAACATACATATATACCTCTTCGAACCCAAACTACACGAAGTTTCCAAATGCGTTTTTTTTTTTTTTTCCAAACCAAATAGCAAATAAGTGCTGCAACTTGTGCACAAACGCGCCACTTTAGCCAGGATTTTTATTTCTACCAGAGCCGCAGGTAAACTCGGAAGTCAATATATCATTGTGGTACCTGTGCGCCTCGTTGGTTGTTGCTCCGATTACTTTGGTCCTAACTAATGCCGCTACTTAGCCGATGACCTTGCATGACGCTCCCTTCTCCTTGATAGAGCAAAAAAAGAAAAACGAATGGCGTTCCGTTGTACCTCCCGTGTGACGCTCTTTTGATATTATAATATCCAGGAGGAAGGGAAAGGAGAAAACAAAACAAAACAACAACAAAAAAATCTACATGATATTATGGGAAGAACCTAGGTTTATTTAAACTCATTTTGTTATCTGTACCTTTAATTACATTTTAAAACTAAAAAAATAATAATAATAATGAAGTGGCATGGTAGTTTTTAAAAGATTTTGTAACACTTAACCAAGTGATATTAGAACACTCGTTCAACTTCCCTCTAGTCATAATATTGTTTTATCTTAGGTTACTTCTCGAATTTGTCGATTATGACACATTGACACTACAAACGTTTTAAATGTTTAACGCCCGTGCTATTCGTAAAACGGAGAGAAAAAAAAACTCTTCTTGTTTGAATTTCGAACACATCTGATATCTTTTAATATAATTTCTGCGAGTATCTGTCAAGCGTCTACAGACTTTTGTAACTAATTAATTATGTCTTCTTTTACGGAACTAATCCGAGACTATCCCTGTCTTTTTAGTAGGAATGACTTGGGTTTTTTCAATAAGACCATAAAACGTCGGGCTCGTGCAAATCTACTAGCCGCCATCAACAGCCAAAGGCGAAATCCAATTTTGGACAGTGAATTAAAGCGAATGATTCGCAATTACCAGAACCAGCTAAGACGTGCGCGCAATCGCAGAACCAATGTAAGTTACTCCTTGTCTCTTTAATTATTTTAATCATCACTAACCCTTTTTTATTTCATATTTTAAGTTATCCAAAGTAGTATAACTTGTTATATTGCACTCATTAGTTTAACCACTAGAACACACTCTTTAAAATATTTTGAAAAAAGAACAACGCCACCAGGTCGTCGACAGGAGTGGCGCCCGTGTTCGCGGCCCATATTACTGAAACTACTTTGTAGTTTCAGCGAATTAGACCGAAACATTATTATATTACGTCTATGATTACTTCATATTTAACAATTTATCTTATTTTTAGGCTATTCGTAACGGTAATACACCAACAATGCCAGGACCTGGCCCTGGGGCCGTTCCCGTGTCTGTGAGTGCTTTATCTTCAAAATGTTTTCTTCTTCATCACTTCAACAATTCGTATTCTTTATTCAAATATTTCTTTTACCCAGGTATCGAACATTTACAATGCCGCTACGCCAATAGCGTCAGATTTTAATTCTGACAGAAGCACAGAACCGGCAAGTACTTTAGTTGTTTATTGTTTGTATATTATATGTAAATTGCAATCTTAAATTTTTCGTGAATTTATACCTATGTTTGTATGAGAGAAGATTTGCATTTAATTTATTTTTTATTTTTTTCAGATTATTCTTAATGTTGCCCCACCAGTAGTTTTAGAGCCTAATCCTGAAGGAGGCAGAAGGATGGTAAGCGTCTTTGTTATGTAGTGTTCCCTCTTTTTTTCATTAATAGTTTTTAGCATTTCATTATGAAACCATAAGTAACCTTCCTTTTATTTTCCAGAGCCACTCTATTGACTCGATCGTCAATACACCTGCGCCTCCCATCTCTAATCTAGGGTTAATTTCTCCCTTCGGTTCACCATTCCCCTTTCCAGACTTTTTACGAACTGCTGACCTCACCTTGTTCCCTAACAGTCCTTCGCTAGAGTTGCCGCAAATCCAGGTGATTTTTTTTTCATTCTATCTATTAATATTATTTTGTGCTAGTTTTCGAACGCGACCCCGCACACGCACCAACCCCTCTCACTCAATTTCTTGAAACCACCATAATCCCGACCCCAGGTGTCCATTCACATTGACATGGCACCCTTTTGCCAAATTTCAGACCTTCAGTATCAAGATCCTCGGCAGCACATTACCTATCAACTACTTCAACGTCAGCAACGGCATAGTCCGTTATACATTGATAATATCATACAAATTAAATCCCCTAGATCATTGCACAACCTTAATATTATTTTCCTTAGCAGCATAATGAAACGACTTCACCCTTTGTTAGAGCGTCACACTCTAGCCACCAATCTTAGGCGAGCTCTTCTTTCCTAGCAGGTACGCTTTTAATGATTATAATTATATATGGGGAAAAAAAAAATCGCTGGCCCGTCATTAAACTGTTACATATGCATGCCTATACATTTGCCTCGAAACCCTTCAGCCAAACCCGTATTTTAACTAAGTCGTGCAATCTAAGTCACTTCCCATGCCTAGACTAAGTATATTTAATAAGTCCCTTTTGTGATGACATATATTTATTTTTATTTAGGTAATAATCGTTCGATCAACATCCCTATTGCGTAACGTTGTTTTATTTTTAGGCCATAACATTTCCTCTTGTTATTTCTAGGTTCAATGCGCGAGCTACCTCTACGTGCCACCCTAGTTTAATTATGGCCTTCTGTTGTGTTTTTTAATCAAAAGAATTTGTAATTTAAGAATAAAGATTCATTCATAACCTAACACTTTATTTCCCTACCTACAAGGAAAGGCCGCCAACTCTCCCCTCCTTCCATGATTATGACTCCCACCCTCCTTTATAAGTCATTATTTTTATCGTATACTTTTATGATTTCTGCTTTTCCCAACAAGGAGGGGGTACTTATAGTCATAAAAGAGCCCTTCCCCTAACCCAACTGATTCTATACAATGCGAGCTAAATTCTTATTTCTAAATGATCTCTATTGACTAAAATTAATCATCAGAGTACTTTCACTATCAATTTATTCTATTTCTGAATCAACTCTTTGTTTTTTTTTTTTTTGTCTTTAGGCCACACAACACAAAACTCTAAGACATGTTCTTTCTCCTTTCTCTAAGCACTATATTTGGCATTATTTTCTTTCCAATAATCAAATTAGTACTTCTTCCCATTATTTCTATTTAAAATAGAAGTTCTCTAGTAGTTATCAATATGTGATTTCTTTACTACCTCTGCTGAACTTAAATATTCCAACCTCAAATGATTTTCATAGTGTATGGCCTAAAGAGAGAAAAAAAAGAAAATTTACAACTAACTTTTCAATCTAAATAGATACATAATTAAAACTTACAGTATTATTATTGAAGTTTTACCTAATCAACCTTTAATTTAAATCAACAATCAACTCTATGTATCCCTGTTCACCGAATCAGCTTCATACGGGGTTTTATTTTAATCATCTAGTTTTGGGGGTTACCCGGGTTAGTTACTTTAGTATAGTCCTATATACTGATATTTACTCCCTACTTATAATATCTAGACAAGTGAATGGTGTTAAATTTCCCCCTTATCACTTTTGTTTTGGGATCCATTAAAATGTAAACATTTCGATACGGATTTGCTGCTACCACATATGGGCCCTCATAGAGAGACTCGATTTTTTTTGTGACTTTCTGTTTAGCATCTGATTTGTTTCATTTCCTAATTTTTACTAAATCCCCTATCTGAAACTGGATTAAACGGAATTTTTGATTAAATTTGTACTGACGTTTTTCTGCCGCTTTCCGTAGATTGTCTAAAACTCTACCCCTTACCCACTCTACATCCAGTTCATTATTTAATGCTCCAAGTTCCTTGTCAAAAATCAATTGCGCTATATTGCCATACATTACCTCACAAGGTGTGAAACCCGTACTTTCGTGAAACGTATTATTATATAACCTTTCCAAAGTAGGTAACAAGGAAACCCAACCAGCATGGTTCTTGCTACAATAGGTTCGAAATAACCGAGATAAATCCCTATTAGTTCTCTCACAAATGTTCGGACGTGGGTGTCTAACTGTGGTATGAATCACCCTAACCCCTAACTTGTCCATACATTCTTTCCACCTACGATTCGCATATTGTGTACCGTTGTCTGACAAAATAGCTTTTGGTTTAATTATTTCGCAGAATTGCTTCACTTTTCCGATAACAGAGACAGCAGTCGCCCTTCTAAGATCGTAAAATTTAACAAATTTGCTAAACGCGTCCTGTACCACCAAGATGTATTTCATACCAAATTTCCCTGTTGGCAGCGGGCCATACAAATCTGTCCATCACTATCTCTCCTATCTCTTTAGCAATAATAGACTGGCAAGCTCCTACATGTTTGATCGTATTACTCTTGTTGATTTGGCAATCATGACACACCTTTAAAACCTGTTTCACTCGTTTAGTAATGCCTTTCCCGTAAAACCTATCTCGAATATATTTAATTACTTTGTACGCCCCTTGATGACCCATTTCTAAGTGAACTTGCCTAATTACTTCATCCCTCAAGACCTCTGGTAAAAATATAACTTTGTTTTTAGATTTCTCGGGCAAAAAGTATAATATGCCTTCCTCAATGACACATCTCCTAGTTATTCTACCCAACTGGTCCGACCACCCCTTGTTCGCATTTATTTCTCGTAAAATTTGCTTAATTTCATCATCTTCACCTTGTAATCGTGGCATTTCCCTTAGTGCTTTATTCAATTCTTTGTTGGCTCTCGTTTCAGTGTAAAGAATCGATGGCTCCCTAACTTTGTCTTCCTGCAAAAGGTCTGCTTCCGGTGGGTATCGGGATAATATGTCGGCACCTATATTCTCTCTACCCTTTATATGCTGAACTTTATATTGAAACTGCTCTAGATAATTTATCCAACGTGTTACCCTAGCATTATATAATTTCCAATTTTTTACAAAAGTCAGCGCCTTATGGTCTGTCTGAATAACTACCTTAGAACCTCTCAAATAGGTTTCGAACTTTTCCATACAGCAAATTACCGAATAAAATTCCTGCTCTGTTACAGTCCAATTAAGTTGTGCCCCTTTAAAAGCTTTACTGTGAAACCCCAGAACTCTCATCTCCCCTTCATCGCCTAGTTGATAAAGAATACCAGCCATTCCTACGCCCGAGCTATCTGTTTGCAAATAATACGGTTTGTCAAAATCTGGGTGTTGCAGCTGGATAGTTGTTATAAACAGTTCTTTAATTCGCTCAAACACTTGCTGTTCCGACTCACCCCAATGCCAGACTTTCCCCTTTTTCAGAAGGTTGTATAAAAGTTGTGTATGCGTACTATACTGTGGAATAAACCTCCGATAAAAATTACACAGTCCCAACAAAGCCCTTAATTGTTTAATTTTTTTTGGTTCTGGGAACTTCTGTATTGATTTAATTTTCTCTGGGTCTGTCTTAATTCCGTCAGTTGAGATAATGTAGCCGAGCATCTTAACCTCCTTACATAAAAACTCTCATTTCTTTAAGTTACAGGTTAGCCTGGCTTTTGTCAATTTATCTAATACTACTTCTATGTGTTGCGAGTGTTGTTCCAATGGCCCCGTGGTAATAATTGCCAAATCATCCTAGTAATTAACGCAATAATCTCGCACTTCGAACCCTAAGATTGTGTCCATTGCCCTACTAAAACTTCCTACCGAAGTTTTTAAATCCTGCGGCAAAACGTTGTACACGTACGATTTTCCATTGAAAGTAAACCCTGTGTATTTCTTACTCTTTTCTGAAATAGGGATCTGAAAATACGCATTATTCATGTCAATAACACTAATAATTTTTGCCCCATGAAATGAATTTAGAACATCCATTTGTATAGGAGGTTTTTCTGTTTCAGGCACCATATATTTATTGATTTCCCTGGCGTCCAAAAGTACCCTAATAGATCCATCCTTTTTTAGTGTAAACGTCAATGGGCTGCAATAAGGAGTCGCTGACCTACTTATAATACCTAACTGCTCCATTTCTCTAAGTTTACTTTCAACCTTCTCTCGATACGCGTAAGGGACAGGATAGGTTTTTTTTACTAACGGTACATTTGTTTCCATAGTAATAACGTGCTCATAACAATTTGCTCTACCTATCTTTGAGGAGAATAACCCTTCGTATTTTCCGATTAATCTTTCGAAACTTTCTCTTTCGTCTTCCTGTAAATCTACTCCAGTTTTTATTACTCCTAGGAAAAAGGAGGGTAACCATCGCCAGTCTTTAGGCGCGGTAAAACTCTCGATTTCGGCTAAACGATGAGCTACGAACGACTTGTACGAGCGCGGGTCCGACTTTATCCAAGCCAGCACTGTTTTTGAGTCTGACCAAAAATGACTATCCAAAACTTTATAGTCGGATTCGCGCTTGACTGAGTCTGCTAACCTACTTCCTAATACTGCGGCTTGCAGTTCGAGTCTCGGTATTGATATCGGCTTAAGCGGGGCCACTCTGGCTTTGCCCGCTATTAATCGCGCAATTTTATTGTTAGTCGCGTCAGTACTCACAAAATAAACCGCGGCCGCGTAAATTTTTTCGCTTGCATCTACAAGCGCATGTAGCACGCCTTCGTTTGAGCTGACAGCGGGTACGTACCTATCTACCTCTAAGTCTCTGAGACATTGCAGGCTGCTTATGAACGAACACCAAGCCCTATTATGCTCTGGGGACACGGTATCGTCCCATTCGATACCACTGCGCCACAACTCCTGTATCAAAGCTCTACCTACCACCGTTAATGGTGAAACGATACCAAGTGGGTCAAAAACCGACATTACTGCACTTGTAACTTGACATTTGGTTGGTGGAGCCTCGCCGCGTAAGACTTCTGGCGGAGTGTTTCGGAGGTTAACGTTAAAGCCTAACGTGTCGCGTCCGCGGTTCCATATGAGACCCAGCGTGCGCTCCGTTTCGCATTTACCTATCGTAATCGAATCGCTACTACGTGTGTCCGCTACGCTATCTATGACGCCGGGTGCGTTCGACGCCCATCCGCGTAATTGAAATGATGCGTTTAAATGTACCTTGTGCATGTCTTCTACGACTTGCTTGGCCAACGTTTTGTCATCGAATGCACCGAGGTAGTCATCCATGTAGAAATTGCGTACCGTGGCCCGCGCGACTAACGGATAATGTTTGCCGTGACGTTCTGCGTTATTATTTTTTCACGTGTATCGCGACGCACGGCGATGACGCTGCTCCGAATATTAGCGTCGTCATCCTATACTCCTGTTGTGATGGTACGGCTATGATCGTCTATATATTTATTTATTTAGTGTATCGAATGTATTTAGACTTTATTCAGGAAAACATCGTAGAGTTAGAGCACATCTCGGTAACAAGGAGGCAGCTTATTTGTCAATTTCAAGGCTTTATACAGTACATTGGATTGAGTGGTCTAGTACCCCGACTGTCATTCATTCCACCCGCTTACCTGGAACCTTTATGTTCCGGGGTAGACAAAGGGTTTATTGTAATGAGGCGAGCCTCATTCAATACAAGTTAGTGAAGCTCGCTTGTACTATTGTTGGCTGTATGAAATAAAGTAAGTGCTCGGATAGCGTGATAGACAGTGAAAATACTAGAAACAGGTATGCCTGAGCCAAATGACCAATCTCATTCTGGTACGGGGATCCCTACGCCAGTAACTGGCCCTGTCGTCAGGTTATTGGGGTGACAGTTGACCTCCTTTGCGCTGCGAAGCGTTTACATTTCCAACATCCGAGGATGCGTACTTTCAATGTTGGGGCCCAGCGGGCCCCTACCCCTTTTACCATGGATTTATGAAATTCAATAATATTTGATATGGTTTGGCCAAACCAAGGTCGGAGGTCAATCTGTAAGACATGGCGTGTATTGGGTACCCAGGATTGCTATCAGATCGCCACCGAATCATGTACATGAGTATATAGGGTCAACCTTCCCAAATCAGCTTATTGGCTGAAACCTCCGTTACTTCAATGTCTCAAACTCAATTAACTCAGCCTCACAAGCCCAGCTGTGACCTACAGGGTCGTTACCTTTACTGCATCTACCGATGCGAACAATACCCACTGGTTCCGCCGCTCTCGGTCCACTGCCATTTGTGTCTCCCGGTACACGTGACATTTAGCCACTAAAATCCGTTAGGACATCGCCTAGCGTTTGTACGCAGGATTTTATTACTCAAATAACTTGTGACTCTTGTTCTCAACTCTGGTCTCAGAAATGCATATTTGGTCTGTTTAATCAAAATATGGACCTTACGTTAACTCTCAGTTTGCTTGGAAGAAGCTTAAATTACCAATTTGAAGCAAAATTACTAGTGTATCGGCATAATTTTAACAATATAAAGTCTCATCAATCAATTTAATTTATTAACCCGTATTTATTTCGTGGTTAATAATTTATCTGTAAAATGCCATCGAGATCGAACTGTATAGAAAATCTGTGATCGAGATGTAGTGTGGAAATCTTCAATAGTGGAGATTAATTATTACACGAAGTGTACTTTACTTGCTCTTGATTTAGAAATCTCATTGTAGCTTAATCCGCTCAATTTATTAATGAGAAATCTCCATTATTAAATAGTTCCGAGTTAGGGAACTTATCTAGAATATAACGAAAACCATGAAATTTAGTAGATCAATTAATTTATTCAATAGGAAGATCTACCTTATAATACATTTGAGGAAGCAAAAGAAACTATTTCAATTATTTAGATCTTCATTGATGATATCATTTCAATGAAAATCGAGGATTCTGTTCCTACAGAGCCATACTAATAAAGGGAAAACGAACCCCCAAATAAAAAACCCTTTTGGCTATTTACACACTAACACACATGCACACAGTGGTTAATAAACATATCACACAACAATAAACACAAATAATCACACAATAAAATATATACACAATTAGTTCATCTGAGTACAATGAATAGACTTAAGATTTTAGGTTCGCTTTTAGTTGGTGTGAAAAGGAGCTTTAATTGAGGGTCTAATTTACGTTAGCCTCAACTCTCCACCTTATTACATTGGTGAATGGTGCTATATTTACATAGCTTGCAACGGGTTGCCCTTGTGACTGCACACTTATTATCTGTTGTGCGACAATGAAGTTCGCTTTTTATTCGTTATCAAGGTTTAAAACAATTAGGAAAACAGTATCAAAGATCGGCAAGTAAATCTAAAGCTATGAATCAAGGGAATTACAAGATTTCTTATTCATTTCACACAGATTAACTTAGTACACATAAAATTACGTTTTACAATTTACTCTTTCCAGTATTGTCAAATAAATCCATGACCCTTTATAAGTTCAATTTCCAACGTCGGTCATCTCAATCTCTCGAACTCTAGGTGTGACTTCTCTACTACAATCAAGCCCAAACACCTCCAAATACTCCCACATTTCTCACACATTAAGATCAATAGAACCATGATCATTAATCCGAACAATATCAACATTATGACCTCTATTGAGTTCCAACCCTTATATTCAACCTGAATCAGGCGATAACAAGACTCATATAGTTCGTCTAGATTCATTTTTTTTCTATAATACAGAACAGTAATAAACAAGTAGTGGATTCATTTGATAACCTGTATTAATAACTGAAATCGGGTACTTTACCGAATAACTCCTGGATGCACTTTTCACTCCCTAGCTAAATTACAAACTAACTTATTTATTTAGATTTTAGTTCGATATGTTAGGACCTTCAACAACCCTAGCTCATAGGTTCTAACAGAGAGAATCGCTAAGATTTTTCTAGGTTCTTGTCGTGAAGCGAGCCAAGATCCAACCTGCCCCAACTTCCTCCTCCACTCCCGTCAGCGTCATCCTTCGGGTCTCCACCTCTCTCCGGGAGCTGTGGGCTTGTCTCTGTAATTTTAAAATATTCCCACGAGTAATTCCGTACATATGATTGGTTAATGACTATGACCGATCCTTGCGATTGGACGATAGTCATGCTAGAGCGTAAGCTCCGCCCTTAAAACATCATCATCAGCATCATGATGTTTTTGCTTGCTATGATTTTTTTAACTGGTTTCACTCGAGTCTAGAGCAACACGTGGAAGCAATTTACGTATCCTAGCAATTGAAAGATTGCACAAAGTCCTTTGTCTATAATGGGTTCTTAAGTATCGACTTGTCAAGCGTCATTTTTACGACTTAGTTTTAAGAAAGCGAGTCAGGTTTCTTTTGTCTAATTTAATTTTATGTTGCGCGTTGGTCGACTCTTATAAATCTTAAGTTTTGTTTAAGATAATTTTTTGTTCCCTTGAATTCTGGGTAAAACTTTCTACACGTGAACGTTGCTGTCTGCGTTATTTGAAATTTATGGGCGCTAAGTCTGTATTTTTTAACTTATTTGATACGCGGAAGCGATAACGCTACGTTGACCATCTCACAGTGGTGCCATTGTACGATCTTCACCCCGCCATAAAAATCGCAAACTATCGCGGTCCTGCTCTATGACTTTAACTTGTAAAAACATCTCTTTGATGTCTGCTACTACACCTATTCTGCCTTCGCGAAATCTAATTAATACGCCAAATAACGATTGCAACAGGTCCGGACCTGATAAAAGCGCATCATTTAGGCATTTGCCTCCCGACCTAGCGGCAGCGTCGAATACTGCTCGCATCTTGCCCTTCTGCGGGTGCACTACCAGAAAATGCGGCAAATACCAAGCTCTCGGCGAAGTAGGCGCGATCTCTACTTTCTCCGCGTAACCTTTTTCAACGAGATTTTCGATCTGCTTGGTATATTCTACTTTCATATCCGCATTCCTATCTAGCTTTGCCTCCAGGTTGTACAAACGATGAAGCGCCTGCCCTTTATTTTTCGGCATCACTTCGTTGTCCGTACGCCACAGCAGGCCCGCTTCGTACCTATTGCTGCCGTCTATTTGCTTGCACGTAGCGTCTAATATCTGTAGAGCGCGCTGATCCGGGTCTGCTTTGGGTCTACGGGGCTCTACTCCTAAATATTCGATGCTAAAATGCTCCCGTATTAGAGCCAGAGCCGGGTCATCGCGTCTCGACGCTCTTACATTGTTTACGATGGCTACAGTCCTATGCGATAGCGAGTCTTTACCGTGCAAAACCCAACCGAGGTTTGTAAGACTTGCTACAGGTTCGTCTTTATTGCCTACTCTTAGCTGTCGCGACGTTATCAAGTGCCAGTTATCTTGCCCTATCAATATCGTAGGCTTCGCGGCATCGTAACACAACTCGTCTTCGATGTCTATGAGGTGACGGCATCTCATTACTAGCTCCCGGTCTACTTGCTGCGGCGCGAGATTAAGTTGACCGATCGTATGCACGTCTATAGACTCGTAGTTCCGACTACATAAACCGCGTATCGATAGCTTAATTCGACAGGACTCTGAATCATTCAAAACATTACCCCCAACCCCTTCGATAGAAAGTGGTTCGCTACGCCCCCTCGGCACTACTTCATCGGCCACGCCCCTTTCCAGCAACGTCATTGTTGATCCTTCGTCTAACAATGCGTGGGTCGTGACCGTACCGAGTGGACCGCGAATTTCTACAGGAATTATTTTGAGGTAGGTATTTGATTGATTCACGTGGCTTACCGAACCGACTTTACCGTGACTTGACTGCTCGCGCTCGGGCGCCTTTAAATTGTTGCCGACTCCGTGCAAAAGCTTATGATGCGACGCTTCACATCCTTTTAAACCGCAGGGTATGTACCTGCATCGGACCGGACGCCTATGGTTATCACCCAAACAACGAAAACACAACTTGTAATTCTTTGCGGCCGCCCACCTATCCACGATATCTAGCGAGGCGAAATCTGCGCACTCTGTGATGGCATGATTACCACTGCAGACTACGCACTTACTACTTTTCGTTTCTAATGGCGTGGATCTAATCGAGGCTGTGGGGGGCTTAAGTTGGGTTTTCTTTGCGGGCTTCTTATCGATACGAGTTGACTTTAAATTTGCTGCTATGGTTCGCGTGCGCGGCTCGCATTCGTCTTCGGATTCGGTATAATTCGAGCTATTGCTATACGCGCGGGTCCGCGGAGGGCAGTCTCTCTCCCGCGTTGCAAAATTTACCCTATTGTTCTTAGGTCGGCGTTCGTCCCGCGCTGTTTCGTACGCGAACATACCTCCGCATTGATCGCCTACGCCGTTTAAGAATCGCGACAGCAAAACTAGCTCCGGGGCTCCCGTGTGAGCCGACCTAAACTCGTACCATTTGTACTTTAAAATGAGATTCAACTTTTCAACAATCCTATTCACTAGCTCCGGTGAATATAGGTACTGCGGTTGATTAAGCGACTTAATTGCTGCTACCGTGTTAGCAACCTTACTTGCGAACGACGCGATGTTTCTACCGTCGTCTGTTAGGCGAGGCATGCGCTTTACGTTTTCGAGCTCCGTTAATATTAACACCTCTGGCCGTCCGTATCGCCTCTCCAGGGAGTCGATAACCTCATATGGATCGGTTACAGTATACAAAAGTGCCCTAACGGTCTCCTTAGCCGTGCCACGCAGTGCCTTGCGCAATCGTGCAACGTTTTGTATATTCGAAAATAAATGCTTAGTGTCATCATACACGGCTTTGAAGGCCATCCACTCCGCTATCGCTCCGTCAAAATGTGGGAGCTCGTGAATGAACTTCGGCGCCGACTGATTTGAATTGACCGCCTGCACGATTGCGTTCGCTAAATACGTCATGTCGTTCGCGTTCGTGTTTGCGCTCGCGGCGGCGGCGGCGGGGGGCGGTTCGGTCTGCTCGTTGGATACGTGCACGTTTCTACTACTACTTTCGGGTATCCGTAACCTATCTGCGGTAGCCTGCCTATTATGAAAACGTTGTTCCGCTAACCAGCTCTTAAAACGAGACTCCTCAAACGACAGCACCGCGCCGCTGAAGCTCGCTGCCTGCATTATGCGAACGATCTCCAAACGACTTTTAATAGCAGTTGCGGCTGCCGCCTGAGCCCTAGCTAGCTCAGCGTCCTGCGCTTCAAGTTCGGCTTGTAACGACTCTAACTGACTACTCGCCTGCCTCATAGGTATTGCAACGGATGTGCCCGGTGCACTTATATCCCTAGCGGCGGACGTGCCCGGTGCACCTACATTCCTATAATCGGACGTGCCCGGCGCACCTACATTCCTAGCAGCAGCGGACGTGCCCGGTGCACAAATATTCCTGACAGCGGATGTGCCCGGCGCACCTACATTCCTAGCAGCGGACGTGCCCGGTGCACAAATATTCCCGACAGCGGATGTGCCCAGCGCACCTACATTCCCTGCATCGGATGTGCCCGACGCACCTACATTCCTAGCAGCGGACGTGCCCGGTGCACAAATATCCCTATACAATGGCCTATCAAATTCCAAATCTTCGGCTTCTTCAGCGATTGATTCTACTCTAACACGAAGTTGCGCGCTACTACCACCGTCCGTCTCTCTGGTGCCGGTGCCCTTACTCCACGTATTTGTTTCCGTCGACGTAGTTCGACTCGACGTGGTTGTCTCGACGGATGCAGTCTTCTTCGCAGATCGTAACACACGGACACGGTCGTCCTTGCCTTCCATCGCGACGAGGGTCCCTACGCTACTTAATTTAACACTTCACTCCCTAAGCTACGTCCTAACCACTAACTGCCTACCGCGGAAAAGGTAGGTGGGAAACCCCCCGGCAGAGGGAACAACAGCTCAGGGCCGCTCAGGACCGGTAGGAACGACCGGCCCCTCGGCGTTACCAACTTGTGGTCCCGTTGCTGAGGCTCCGTACCGACGCAGGTCAGGCTGTGAACGTCTTAAAAAAGACGCGTTGGAGTCGCCCTTCGTCCAACTAGCTTTCAGTCACGCATGTGGCCTTTGACACCGTTAGGTAGCCGCGTGGTTTGCTTCCAAGCAAGTAGCAGTGGTAAAGCAACCCAGAGCTACCGCTCGCGCGTTCGTTATTCTTTCTTGCAAATATATTTCCGCTGCCAGTTCTTGATGCGTAAATTTCTTGAAGGATATCTTGAGCTGCTAGTATCTTGAGCTGCTAGTATCTTGAGCTGCTAATATCTTGAGCTGCTAATATCTTGAGCTGCTCCAGGGATCCGGGCTCCGAATGACCATTGTTGAACGTAGTGGACTGTATTGTTGCTTAAATTTACTACTGACTGATTTCTATTATGGCGCGGAAATAAAAAATACACTTCTTGATTTTACTGCTTGCTACACGAAGAGGAGGGGAGAGGTGTTGTCGCTGCGGTGCTGTAGAGTAGAATGGCTTGGAAGCCGCGCGTGCTATTTTTATAGCGTTATCGCAGCAGCGCGAGCGGGAAGATGAAGGTAGAAAATTTCTGAGGAAAAACTTCTACCCACATAGTGTTTTTATGGGATTTGATTTAGACCAATGGTAGGAGGGTTAGGAGTGAGAGGGATAGCAAGTCATCATTTATTTACATATGGAAAATAAAAACATATTATGAAATGCTTAAAAACTAGGTACATATTATTCTGCAAACAGCAATTATTTAATTATCTACTTACTACGATTGGTAAATAAAACAAAACAAACCCAAATTTTTATGTGAAGAAAAGAGACAATACATAGAGTTATCAAATGAGAAAGAAAGAGAAAGTCGCGTAACAACAATTAAAACTTAGTCTACCTAGCTACGTTTTACAGTCTGAATATTTCACAACTGATACCCTCATTTTTTTTTTTTTTTTTTTCTTTATATTATTAATTATTATTATTTTTTATAAAATGTTGTCAAATTTAATAACAACTGATATGATTCACCTGTACTACAATCATTATAAGCACGTTATGAGCCAAACTCTTGCTTGTTTTACACACCATACTGTTGGTAACAAAGACTGATATAATTTTCTATATATATTATATCTCTCCTCAGCGCCATCTATGAGTAGCTTAATCAAGCAGCTCACCCACTACGGAACTTCTACAGTTACGCATTAGTGGCAAGAGATGGAGCTATTTTCTGAATCAATGAAAATAATCGATTTATTGATTATTTTTGTTTTTATTTTTATGAAACATTCATAGAATGAAATTCAACATACAATGACAATGCAAACAAAAATTCGTTAAGCAGCTGGACTTGAACCAGCAACCTCGGTAATCCGTACCACGCTCCACCAATTAAGCTATACTTAACGTTGGTGTACCTAACGAATTTTTCAATGCCTTGTGTCATATTTTATTTGGAAGATCTCTCCTCAGCGCCATCTATGAGTAGCTTAATCAAGCAGCTCACCCACTACGGAACTTCTACAGTTACGCATTAGTGGCAAGAGATGGAGCTATTTGGCGCTGAGGAGAGATCTTCCAAATAAAATATGACACAAGGCATTGAAAAATTTGTTAGGTACACCAACGTTAAGTATAGCTTAATTGGTGGAGCGTGGTACGGATTACCGAGGTTGCTGGTTCAAGTCCAGCTGCTTAACGAATTTTTCTTTGCATTGTCATTGTATGTTGAATTTCATTCTATGAATGTTTCATAAAAATAAAAACAAAAATAATCAATAAATCGATTATTTTGATTGATTCAGAAAATAGCTCCATCTCTTGCCACTAATGCGTAACTGTAGAAGTTCCGTAGTGGGTGAGCTATATATATTATACGCTTGTCAAATGTGTTTACAAGTTTTAAATGCGCTTAACCGCCTACTGTATACATGTGAAGTCTAGCCACTTCACTGACTACTGCTAGGTTACTGATTTATTACTGATTATTGATTTAACTGATTGCATCTGATTCTTGCTTCGCACTGATTTGGCTGGTACGCCCGGGACACGTACGCGTACACATTGATCACAGCACATCTCCACCATGTCGTTAACCCAAGCATAATCTGGTAAGCCTGGTAACGAATAAACTGATATGCTGAGTACTGAATATACGTACCTGCACCTTAGTGCACACGTATCTGCCTGGCTGATACATCTGATTACACCACATCTTACGTGGTTTCTAAATCGGGGTACACACCCCACGAGTGACATCCAACCTCCCCTTACAGTCACCCCTTACCTCATCACTGATCTGATAGCATTACTGATAATTTGCAACTGATTTCTGTTATACGTAATCACTCTAGTACAAATCCTCTAAATCACATGATATTATAATAAACACAGGCGCGTATAAAACACAATAGCATTGATCACAAAATAAAAGTGAAAATAATAAAGACTTACTGATTTGTTTTTGGAATAGCACAGCGATGATGGTAACCGTTGGCTGTCAAGTTCAAAAGTGATTCCTTGGTATGGCCACAGATAAAACAATAAATGGTGAAACGAAACGTCAAACGGTTACTAAACTTGTCCCTATTTGAATGGGTGTAATTTTAGATAAAATTTCTGACCGAACTTTTTAACTATAAAAAATGATAAATTCACGACCTTTCGTGACAAACGGGCCCAAAGAGCAGTCCTTAAAGTAAGCTATTTCCTACCTTTTCTTTACCCAACAACTGACCTCTATAAATGGTGTGATGTGTTGACGGTTCGGCAACTTTTCATTTTACAAATTATCTTGAAAAAACACTCTCAGTTATCCTACGATTCTTCCTATTTGCTGAATATGAGGCAAAAAAATCGCGTTTGTACCCAAATTAAATTTAATAGTCGTCTCCCTCATAGATTCTTTAACTTCCTCGGAAGTTTTCTTTAACCTCCTGAGTCCTAGGTGCCTTTAAACGGAACAAAATGGCGTCCATCATTGAATCCTGGGTATTGCGAGATATCATTATTGCCGAATGTTCTTCAAAAAGAACAAAAGAAATATCGTCATTGAGTCCTGAATATTAAACACTGATTTTAACAATTTTTGACTATCCTATAAAATTTTTGCTAGAACAAACATTGTTCATAACTAAGAAAAGATGCATTTGCACTATGTCAAATTATTCAATCCTTTGTTCTTTATAAAGAACAGTCGGTCTCAGTATTCAGTAAGTACTTAAAACAATTAGGGTAAAGAAAACACAGCTTTCGTTAGTATTATTTGTTTCAGTAATAACAAAATTTAAACAAACTAAAATTGGACGAAAACTTCACATCCCTAAACAAATTATTTAATAAAAATGTAACAGTATCATAAAACAATTTCTCTTATTTTAATTGGTACCTACTCTTGGATGGCAGTTTGGCAAAATCACATCAACCTTAAGACACATTAACGTTAAATAGTGCTATCAAATAGCTTTGAGATCTACTATCACAATAAGTTTTAGCTGTATGACTGAATACAGTTAGGAGCTATAGTGGAAATCTGAAAAACAGTTTCTTTTTGCTGTCAAACGCAGAGGTAATTCACAAGCTTTACAGGAGATGGTTGTCTTTAGTACGCAGCCCTTCTGTCTACACCTATGTTGTACAGTTCCCATTGCAGGTAAGTGAAAGGAACCGCGTTGCCTGAAAACAGCTGAAGGAACTGCCTTAACTGGAGGTCTACCTCGTTTCAAAGTGCTGTCAACTTCTTCCAGCACGTCCATAGACTCCGCAATAGCGCGTTCATTCTCATTTTCTGAATGCAAGTAATTATCTAGTATCTTTTCTGCAACAGATTGCTTGAAAGCCCGTAATTGAAGTATTTTATGAGAACGTATTCTTTGAAGCTTTTGATCCGCCTTATACTTTATCCAGGCATTAACAACGGACAAATCAATCAAATGACTTATGAGTCGTATCGTCTACTTTTTGGTACGCATTCTTGAAGGACAAACAGCTAACAACCTGTCTGTAAGGTCCACACCACCCGTGTTGTTGTTATATTCTTGAACAACTTCCGGTCTCGGGACTTGTACGTAGCTGCGTAGTTTTCTGTCATATCGTCTACACTCATCGACAGTTTCTGCAGCATGTACACACAAACACATGTATACTCGACACAAACAAAATGGGCTTGTTGTCATACCATTTCGTTACCGCTACCTGTTGGTCCTCTCGCACGAGAACGTCATAGCTGCCCCTGCCCTGTCTTCCTAATTGTTTATCCGTTTGTAAATTGTCTTTTACATGTTTAGGTAGGCGATTTTTCATTATAGTTCCTGCACATTTAAAACCTCGTTTGTGCAGCTCATCCATCAACTTGATGCTTGTGAAGAAACGGTTACAGTATATTATGTGCCCAGGCACTAGTGTCTCCGTCAAGTTCAAAACTACGCTCTCACCTAAATTAAGCTCACCCCTACTACTAGTTAAAGTATTCTTGCCTTGATATACTAATATGTCACATACTAAGCCATTTGGATTGGCAAGAATAAAGGCTTTAAGTCCAGTGGGATACGGTTTGCCGGGGCGATATTGACGCATCGGACAGGCACCAGTAAATGGGATAATCATCTCATCTATAGATATTTTTTGCTCCTGAGTTTGTGGGTGACATCCTTGAAGAACTCTATCCAGCAACGGGTGAACTTTCCACAGCAAGTCGTTCTTCCTCATGTCAGGAGAAATGTCATTATCATATAGCAACTTAATGGAATTCCTAAGTAGGAAATAACGATCTCTTACCATAGTTCTTGCTATAATTGGTACAGCATATCTTTCGCTCCAATACATGCGAATTTGCGGGTAGCCGATACATCCCATAAGCATGGTTATTCCAAAAAAAGCCTTGCATTCACCCAATGTTAGATTTAAACTTTTTCCAGTTTTCTCAACAGCCGTTTGGTTAGTCTTTGTAATTATTAAAGTCAGCAAGTCATCGTCTACATATTCATAAAAGTATTCAATCATCGATAATTTCGGTTTGGAGGGTAGATATGACGGATGTAGCATTGCAGGAGACTCTTTATTGAAACTTGATCTTGTCCAAGTAACATCTTGTCTACTGGAACCTCTAGCTCCACCACGAGTGCGGACACGAGAGCGCACCGCACTACGACTATGCACTCCACCACGCGTATTTACCGAGCTTCGCTCCCTAACTCCTCGAGTGCAAGTTGAGCGAACTCGAGTCCTAGCCCGGCGGTTACTGGTAGGAGGTATATCAGTCTCATCTTTCGAGCCACTAGAATCTTCGTTTTCTGAGCTAGATAAATCAACATCTTCGCTATGCGCATAAGAAGTAATTACTACTTCAGGGTCTTCATACGTCGGGTCCTCATCATCCTCAGCATCTTCTATTTCGGATTCGTTGAGAAGCCGATCTATGTCGATCTCGCGTAATGCTAAAATAAAATTATATTGATAAATAACACAATATGCTGGCTGTTGCCAGCTGTTTAAGTTTAAAAATGTAACAAACATACTTAAAGAGTTATTTTCGTACTCGTACATTTGTAATAAAAGGAAATAACCTAACCATTAAAAAATCATTTTTAAAACAAGCTGTTCTTTACGTTGTCTGCATGTGTAGGTACTATCATCCAACTTACATATTCTTACCAAATTTCAAGTCGATAACATTAACCGTACAAGAGCTTTCTTCTGTGGAGACGATCCTGGAAGCACCTCCAGAATTTCACTACCAGATTATTGCATCGTCACTGAACTTACATAAGTATGCAAAACTTCAGCTAAATCGAACATAAGGAAGTGGGTCAAATTTAACTTGCAAGACATCATACATACAACCATTGCAAGTTAATTATAAGCTTGTAATAAGGACATTTTCATTAGTTAATAGCTTTACATTGTCATCATTACTTTGTGTACCTACCTCTATTTTTTGTTATAGTAATATGATTTTAAAAGTAAGCAATAGGGTATAAATAAACGTTTAGTTAGGTAATAAATAAAATACGAAGTTGTTAAACAGAAACCGAAAGTGATTTTTAAAGAACAAACGATGGTGGCAAATTTACTATGCAATAACCGAACACACTTTACAAATAAAAAATTCAGTTACCTTAAAATAACTTCATGGATGTTGCATGTTTCGCAAAAATAATACGTCAATGATATTATTTACACATTACTAATAAAAAAGGAATAGTTGTTTTCACAAAAATACTAATATTTCTACGAAATATTTAGGGATTTACTCACGTTGTTTTCGACGTGCCGCCATTGTCACCTGTTCGAGGCCACTGAGAACAAATATGGCGACTTGCTTGTGGTTCAATCAACGCGTGCGACAGGGCTGGATATATAACGATTGAGATATCGTCGTTTCTTTCTAAAATTTCGTTATGAATAAAAAAACACGATTATGTTCTAATCCTAGAACGTTCGGTCACAATGCCATCTGTCATTCTCTACTTGTCAGGACTTAACAATGGCTGCCATTTTGTTCTATAGAAAGGAAGCTCGGTCATTCTACAAACTAAAATTTTGAAGATCCGGGTTCCAGGAGGATATAATAAAATCAACAAAGAAATTAATATTTACCCGCTTCCAAAAGCATCCTGTAAGAGAACTCTTACAAAATGGCTGCTTACTCTTGACTATAGTAGCACTGAAAATTTATTGACCCCTATTCGGTAGCGCATTGATAGTATAAATTAAGTGTTAAAAACCCAATAAAACAATAATGGTCAAATAGTGTTGCACACTCATGCACCCACTAATTTACACACACATACACACGCACACACTCTCTCTCTCTCTCACACAAACACACACACACACACACGCACACATACATATCAACAGTGACAGATAAACCGCTCGCGGTTTTCGCTCGCTGTTCACACATTAATCTGTATCTTTTTAATTGTATTGAATAAAAAAAATATATATATATACACAAACACATAATTTTAGATTTGCCACTTAGCTTTTATTTTACTATTTTATTTTTTGTCAAAAGAAAAAATATTTAGTTTAAAATGTTTTCTTTCACCTCAAGTCAAATTGTTTCTGTTTGGATAGTAATCCTTGTAGTTAGTTATAGACATCTGAGGGTCGGAGACCTGGTGACCCGACATACAGGTTTCTCCTAGTTTGGGCACCAGTCCCCGCCACAAAAGTCTGGTACCTACTTATTACTTTGTATTTCTCTGTATTTTGTTGTATACTTTGTGGTGGTGAAAATAAATGCTTTTTTACTTTTTACTTTTTTTACTAATTTTGAAGCAAAGTCCGAAGTGCTACAGATTTCTGCAGAGGATATTCATTTTGCCTTCCAAGACCACGCTGAACAAATTGTTGGGGCATGTGAACATTGAAGCGGGTATAAACCCACAAGTATTTGAGGTTATTCAGCAAGAGGTATGTACACTTATAAACTTCTTAACGAATTATCCATACTATGATCTTTAGTTGCATTGTACAATAAAATCGGCGTGAAGCAACAGCTACCCCTATTGCGTTTCGTTCGGTCAGTGAGAGTGCCGGAGGCTCGATCCTTCCGCCCCCTCTTTCCTCTATCCCTTTTCCACCTTAAAGGCCGGCAACGGACTATTGACTTTTGGGGTTGCTGGTTCTCATTGGTGGCGGTGATCACTTGCCATCAAGTGACCCGCTTGCTCGTTTGCCTGCCTCTGTCAATAAAAAATAAATGTTGCAGGTAACATCTGTCATTTCAATACAAATACATTTCAACTGTAAAAAAATTTCAGCTCAGTGGTTGGAACGATGCGATTATGTTCTCTAATTTTTAATGAAATGAAGTTGGAAGCTGGGGTTAATTACTCTAGAAACAAAGACAAAATCAGCGGGTTTGTTGAATTATCTGGAAAAACTAACCGCTTCGCCGATCATGCATTGGCGTTTATGTTGAAGGGCGCAGTTTATAAATGGCAACAACCGCTGGTGTTCTTCTTTACGGAAGGAGCTGCGTCAGGATCCGAGATGAAAGTCTTAATTAAAAGACTTGTGGCAGCCGTGTGCGAAGCGGGGCTTCAGCCCATTGCTTTGGTAAGCAACCAAGGGGCAACGTTTCAAAATGCTTATAAAAGCTTGCAAGAGGACACTCGTAGATGTCAAATATTAGCTGGCGAGGAAACAGGTAAAGCTGTTTAATTTACTTATCTACACACATATCGTAAGTCCTCTATTATGCGTTAAGAAACCGTAGGTAATGACCATCATTGCGACAGACAATTTTCGTCTTCAAAAATAAAATCGATTTCAAAAATTTCTTTACATTTTTTTTTTAATTATTAGAAGTTCAATTTAAAAGTTTATAAGCAAGAGAGTATTGGTTTCCTATAAAAATAATGTCTATTTATATGTAGAAAAAGAAATCTAGGTAGCGAATTCGAAAAAAATATTGTAATATGTGTTGTATGTATTTTTTAAGATTTCCATGTTTCATTTTTTTTTAAATTTGCAGCGTCTGAATGTTCGAGTACTTACCTTTGCCTGATAATTTAAATTTACCTAAGTAATCCGTTATGGTTGTCTGGTAGAGATCGCTAAGTAGCGATAAGGCCGCCCATTGCTACCTTACATTTTCTTTGTACCTTTTTCTGTTTTGTTTGTTATGTGGTTTTCAATAAAGAGTTCTTGCATTATATTGTAATTAAAAACAAAACTTACGCAAAGCGTGATTTGGTGGTGGTTTGGTTATAGAAACGAACAAACATTTAAGCTAAATTAAAAACTTAAAACCAGTACATTAACAGCTAAAGGCTTTATAAATGATGACTAAGAGAGTACAAACATATTTAAAGCTGTTGTGAAGCATAATCTGTATCATTTTATACAGAATAGCTGAATTTCGGCTGTATATTGTCGAAATTTGTGCTTTTAGCTACTTTATAGCATTGCAAAAGACAAAAATACAGCATTTAGTACAAAAAACACTTTAAGCAGTTTTAGAAGACTAGAGTCACATAACGGCTGTTTTCTGTTCCTTATTTATTCCTTTGTACTGCTTATGCTATACAAGAGCATGTTATATTGCCACCGACTGTATATTGGTGTACTACCTACCCTGTTGTAACTTATCATATTAGGCTTGATAATAGTTTCCTAGGAAACCCTTTAAAAGCAACGTCCTTTACAAGAGTGTAATACAATTCTGTCGGCTGGATAAAAGTTAATTGGAACTCTTTTTTAAAGCTGACGTGATTAGTGTAGGTTTTACCGTATAGTTCAGCCATTAGTATTAATAGTGCATTACAGTGGATTATTTTAACTCTGGTAGTGTTTATAAAGAGGATTACTCAGCTTAAAAATAAAACAATAACGTTATTTATTTGGAGTGGCGCATACAGGTCAGCCTAATATTATGTTCGAGGTGTATCTGATCTTTTAAATAAAATAAATAAATATTTAAAGCAAAAATAAAAACTAAATCGCTTTATTTAATATTGAATCAATGTATACTTCTAAGCAGCTACTGTAATAATTAATTTCTAATGTACAGACAGTATTACTCTTTAGGCTGATAAATATTGCGATATTATGCCTTAGTTCAGCAAATAGCTTCATAATAGTGTGCCAGAAGAACAACAGCTGCTTGAATTAAGGACGCCATTAAATAACATAGCCTATGAATTTTATTTCATAATACAGCAGATATTTTAGTCTTGAGCTTTATAAATCTCTTGAGAATTAGTTTCTAGAGACAATACATTGGGTTATTTAAAGTAGAAAACTATTGAGAACACAAAAATCTTGGTTTTAGGTGAATTGAAAACTGGCTGGTATGATAAAAGAATCCATAAATTTCTGTTATTATCCATTATTTCGAGGGCGCGTGAATTTATCGCTATTAATTGATATACATATTCACGAAAAAGTAGCAGTTGCAAGCATAATTTCAACGGAAAATATAAATCATTAAACTTCACTTCACAATTTGTAAATGGCCGCATGTTTAAATGCATCAAAATTTTAAGTTTTCGCTGCGCAAATGAAATAATTCTTATTTCAAGACTTTTACCAGCCTATAAATAAATAAATATCATGGGACAAATTGAGACCAATTGACCTAGTCCCAAAGTAGGCTTTAGCATGTCTACAGGGTGCTTGGTATAACGATGTAGGAACTTTAGGAGGTGATACAGGGGACTATTAGGCATAATTTGAAGCCTATATGTCTTAGTCCAATATGTGATAGTTTTTTTTTTTTATCGCGTTTTTCTGAATTTTTTACTTGGTACCAAAAGTTGACATAAAAAATAAATTTTAAACAAACTGTGCACGCAATCAAATTTATTCCTTTATAATTAACACCGCAATTAATTGATTAACCAATCCCTAAAAAATCAGGCTCCCACTGGCTACACATTTTTTTTATTATCGATTTTGTAGGTCACCATGAGTATTTTCCGCCTAAAAAAATAACTTTATTGGGCTGTGAATGTTCCAATTAGTTTAAAAACATGCTTGATTTGTGTACTGTAATTAAAAATAAAAATGACAGCATAATTGCAACAAATAAAAAAAAATCACTGGTCAACATGTTGAAGGCCACGACCGAACAAAAAAGTTCCCCGTACGAAATAGAGAGTTATGCAAGTTTATTCTTAAATCAAATCATTTTTTTTACAATCTAAATAAAAAAGCAAATAAAGACACTTTTGCACGCACATTATTTAAAATTAACTTAGCCAATTTTGCAATTAAATTATTAATCGATAAATAAATACCATTCTCTCACTTACGCCATTAAATACAGTTTTAAAAACACATTTTGATAGATACGATGAGTGTTTTCTGTCAAAAATTAACCATTTTACAGCTAATTCAATGTAAACAAAAACTACTTAGGATATTGATGTTTTAACCATCACTATCCTAAGTAGTTCTTATTTAAATTTAATTAGCTGTAACGGACAGAAAACACTCATTGTGTCTAACAAACTGATGAATGATGTGTGAAGTAAAAAAATCAGAAAAACGCGATTAAAAAAAAACTGTCACGTATTGGACAAATTACACAATAGCATAAAGACAAGCTGAAGGTCAATATGTTTTGTTATTTCCTTACATCGCAATCAGCAAGATCTACATAATCAATAAATTTATTTACATATTCTACTTGATGATACTTGCTGTAGGTAATAGGTACGTAGTAGATTAGCTAAACACTGCTAGTTATAATGTATGTTAAGCAGCTATATATTCTGACATGCCTGTAGAATGCCCCTCCGACTGATTATGTTTGAGCTGTCATCTGTATACAGAAATGAATATGTAAAAGATTGGTCATTACATGTCTTCCCATTGCCTCTCCATGTCTATAATTATAATTTTTGTAGTTCAGGTAGAAGAAAACTAGGTGGCGGAATGAGGGAAATGGAAATCGAAAAAGCAAGAAGTGATATGATAAACTATTGAATAAAAATGAAAATTACAACAAAAAAGATTGCATTTTTTTGTTTGGTAATATTAAATCAATATGTGGCTTATGTTATATTTTATTTCTCAATGTTGGGAATCATAGAGTAATTTACCCGTGTTTAAAATAGTACCTATTAAATAAAAACAGTTTATGAAGTACTGAACTAGCTACATTATTATAATTTATACGTTTCTGCACAATATTTATATTTGCTAGTTACCAATATCTGTATTAGCCTGTGCATATCTCTTCTTCGGTGCTAGGCATACAATCAAATTCAGGGTAAGTGCAATCATTGTAGATTGTATATAAATGTGGTAGATTCACGTACCTCATGAAGTTTAACAGTTGACTTCCAGTGGCGTAACACCGAAGTGTGCACAATAATTAATTCATTGGTGTTAAGGCGCTATGTGTAGCCAAAGTGTCATTTTAGAAATTATAGATAAAATACTTACTCAATTATCTGAACAGTGATTTTTTTATATGTACATCTTCAGTTCATTAGCTAGTTTTTTGTTAGCGCGAAAACACGATTACTAAAAAAAATCTCGATAGATTTTATTTTTGAAAAACACGCTATTTGTTTTTTATTTTCCAAATATCTCAAAAGCCAGTTAAATTATTGAAACAAAACTTATTTGGTTACATAGCTTTTTAGTAAGTCTAGTTTTGTGTATACCACTTTTTCAATACGTTGAATGTATAATTTTTAGCATTTTTTTTCCTAAAATCGGCTACCGCGCAGCGTCGCATCATAGCGCCCGCCCTTCTGTTGGCCGTTCAGTACGCCAGCGACCACTGTCAACGACGGTTCTGTGTTTCTTTTGCTGGCGCGCAAAAATTGTTTTAGATAACAAATAAAATGGGTAACCGCAGTGGAAAAAAGTTCATAGAAAAAGGCAACGCTTGCGTGAACTACGGAAACACATCAGAAAGATAAGAACACTAAAACGGCGAGTAACTACCATACCTACCTACCTCAGAGTTAATTCTGAAACACGGACACCTTTACAGAACGAATGTAGTGCTTCGAATCCGAGCCTAATGAATTTTCTGTATTGAATTTTAGTAATTATGTCTTGAGTCTCATTCTCATCTCACGCTCGCAAATCTCAGTTTTATACATAATATCAATATTTTTGTTGTTTCTTATAATATACAGGAAACATATATTACAGTGTCATTGCAAGTTAATTAAAAGCTTGTAAAATCTACTCACTATGCCCAAAGTCGGCGTTATGTCCGAAGGTATAGGTATAATCAAATATATATTATAGACTATAGAGGTTACCTGTAGGTATACACCATAAAATTTTAGTGATTGTTTTCCCGCGGCATGGTGATTTAGTCTCGATTGTTCTATTATTTTTTATTAATAACCATTCTGACTAGAGTCAAAAATCGGTAGATTTTACAATTGAGAAAAACGAGACTATGGTATCCAAGGTAGTCTGTCAAATTTCAAGTCTTGATCTCCAGTGGTTTAGGCTGCGCGTTGTTTGTTAGTTACTTACCTACTTATAGATTTCAGGTTTGTCTCTGTGATTCGATAGAACTAGGAGAAGTGTACGGAATTACTTAGTATTAAGATATTTTAATTTCCAGTAAATCCAAAAATCTCAGCTAATAGAAATCGGTTCACTTAAAATGATAGGCTCTCAAAGTAAAGTGTCATTCTATGGAACTTGCTAACTATGTAAACAAATAGCCATAGTAAATTCATCATTCAGAGATAATTTCAATATGGCGGTTTGTTTACATAGTTAGCAAGTTCCATGTACAGTATGACATTATAATAATTGTGTAATAAATAGCTTTTGTTATGACTAATCTTTATTATTGTGGACCTCTATGTCCGTTATTGCCGTACGAAATTTTTATTCTGCTGGTAATCCCGTTAATGCGTGCAGGTAATTCCGTTATTTGCAATAAATGCCCATTCCCTACAGGATTAATGATTTTTTTTAAACCAATGCGATGTGATCTGAAATAGAACATCATTAAATTTTAAATAAAATAAAAAACTTTTAGCTAACTGGGGGAGATTGGGGACATCGGAGCCGTATGGTACTTTGAATGGGAAGTTAGTATTAAACTTTGGTTATTCCTGTTGCCTCCGCGCCCTTGTCCCCTTGTGGGGGACAACGGGAATTATTTTAGCTTCAGCCAATCATTAGTCATGAAATCAATATAGGTAATTCTGATTTTTCCTACTCTCCCCCGAGTTACTTACGAAATTCGATCCGAAAATTCATGTGTGTTAAGTATTTTAACTAAAAATTATCCAAACTACTGATTAATCTTAGTGAAATAAACGGATCAGTCACGCATATTATGTCAAGTACCTATAGCCCTACATGTTTCGGACTAATGGTCATTGTATCCGAAACATGTCCGGCTAAACTAGACTAACATACGTAACTGATCCGTGTATTTTACAACAATTTTAATCTCTCGAAAACTTAAGTGGTAGTTTGTGGTAATATTTAAAAAATGGAAATAATTGTTCGATATGGACACCTTTTTTTATAGTAAAACCATATTACGTAATTTGATCCCAAGAAACTATGCAATACATCGTACTCGTAACAGCAAACTTTGTTTGTTTATCTCATCTTAATCCTTGGAAAATTACAAAACAGAAAAAAAACCCTTTATTTTTCTTAATTCCGTAATTCATTACGCTTTTAGGGATATGCAGGACTGGTTGTATTGTACCTGATTACGACCGTCAGTAAATTGACAGTCATTTACCAAATAGTAACTGAAACATCATGAAACTTTATCTAATCGGCTTGTTTTAAAATATCCTACAATAATTTAAACAATTTGTTATGAAAATAGTTACCCGTAATTTATAAAATTCTTATAAAAAATCTACGTGGCGCTTGCGGGCACACGGCTCATACGCTACTGTTTTGGTAGTTTGACGCTGATGATATAAGAGCTGGCCCGATGGTTGCAGTTAATTGAATCTGTGTTTATTTGACGACATCTTGATCACACTTAATATAAAATTAAGTAAGTGCACTTACGGAATTCCGTACATTTACCTTAGTGAGGGAAATCTTACCCTTTGATACTACACCCATTGCTCGCACGAATAAGCCAAGGCCATCCCACCTTCACGTATTAGTCCATATCTTGGAAACTCCTGAGCTGATTTTGATATAACTTGCGCTGTTCTCTTGAAGTACTTAAATATACTTAAGCCGATATCATTCACTTCAACTCTCGTGGCACTGCCTATACCCATTATTCTTTTTAGATCCCTACCGTACCTAACAAAGGAGCAAATAACCTTGAAACAGCTGAACCGATTTTGATAAAACATGTATAAGAATAAGAACCATCGCTAGAAAACCTGCTTTCAAATAAAACAAACCGCATTCAAATCGGTTATCCCGTTGAAGAGCTATGGTATCACAGACAGACACACAGACATATACACAGATAAACAGACAGACACACATAGTAGTCAAACTTATAAAACACCTCTTTTTCCGTCGGGGCCTAAAAAAAAATGTTTATTTGGTTGAAATTTGCTACCTTTAGTATTTAGATGACTTTACTTTCTTAATTCAATCCGTATATTTCATTAAATACAAAAGTATTTAGAGATCAAGTAGAGTATTTCACAAAATAATGTTAATTAAATGTATTAATTTGAACTTCTGGAAAAAACGGCGTTGAATTTGGTATGTAACATAACAACCAGAATTAGGATGTCGACAGAATAAGGACGTCGGCGCTCGGCGAGTTGCGCGGCGCGGGCCGCGCGGGTACTCGTGCGCCATGTCCCCTGCTTCACACCCGCAAATACCTAAAGATTGTCTATACACAGCGCCTTAAGGCCTCACTGAAAATAAATAACCTAATATATAAAAACTGTACTTGGGCACTTATTAAACAAATAAAACGTACAAAGAAGACACACATGCAACTAATTGTAACTTACTTGTTATTGTGTTGTGCGTACTGCAATTTGTGTTTAACTTTACTCAATAAACACTAGGTAAGTAACTCTTTTCCACAAGAAAGCGTTGGTGAAACGCTTTAATCGGTAGATACGATGCACGTCTGCGTCTGTTACAAAATTGGTACCTAGGTAAGCACCAAGTTTTCCACAATCTCTTCATCGTCATCGGGTAGGTAGGTACTTAATTAAAAGGCAATACGGCACATTGCTACAACATCCTCAACTAGTATTTGGCGCGAGGAGAGTGAGAGTCCGTCAAAATCGATCAAACTTAATTTTTGGCGCGGAGCCGTAACGTCTGTCAAAATTGTTTTTTAAAGACTGTTCTTGCGCCAGAACTTAAAAGACTGATGATATATCTAGTAGTATTGTCTTTCAAGATGCCCTTTCGTCAGTGATAATGTACAAATTTTTATATAACTGGATCCTATGATTGGAAAACCCAAATAAATTTTGACAGTAGACGTCATACTTTATGACTTAATCCTTGTTTAACCCTCCGATATTGGCGGTTTAAATATTTAAGCAATTTAACCCTGTGCTAGTCTTAATTCGCACCGGTGCAAGACAATTTATTAGTTTAACCCACCGACTTTTTGGTACACTCTCACTACACACTCACACTCACTATTTGGTACATCAATGCTTTTTAGTGAAATACTCTCCATTTTGCTTTATAAAGAGACAAAGTTCAAGTATGTAAATTGCAGCTAGTGTTAAGAACTCCTTATCCCTGAAAGTGTTTCTGAGTTAATACCGAGAATGCAGGTGGTACATGGTGCGTAAGCATCTTTTTTTGCAACCTAAATGTAGTTATGACATCGACAGAATCACCCCAATAAATAATACCATACGTCAGAGTAGTGAAAATACATTCCCATAGTACGCGCTAATTATGGAGTGGGCAGCAGCGGAGGAGATGAATTCACAAGGCGATTGTGTGAAATAGATTATTTAATAAAGAATAAATGATTACAAATACTTTTATTCTAAGATTATCCTAAATGTCTTAATAACCCGATGTTAGGTGTCGAAAAAGCACTGCGCACTCGCGTGGCTTGGTTTTAAGGATGGCGCGATTGCCGTTGCACAATAACACTCATGATGCACTCGCGATGCGCCGGTGACGCGTTGTGACGTATTGACAGGATGACGTGCTCGGTGACGTAGTTATGTGACGTGTCGGTGTGACGTATGGGATTACACACCTAACACCTCCCCTCTAAGTTGAGCAACTATTTGCCGAGTTTACAGGAAATATTGCAGCTTCTGTATCTTCTGGTTGCGTCGGTGTCTCTTGATTTGTTATCTTTAACTTATGTGATTGGTACTTGCGATATGATATGTAGGTAAGTCCGGCTGCACGGATTAGCATATATGCATATAGAGGTATTGACGTATGATAAACGCTCGTTGATTGTATGTGGTCAATTTCAACTGGCTTCTCCATGGATAATTGTTGTTCAATTGAATTCAGGTTGATAGAGTTGATCTGCAGGACCTTAATTGATGACTGCTGAGCTGTGTGAGTTATTTGAGGTACTGTCATTATTTTTAGGGGCTGACCTCGCAGTTTGTCGTTGATGTTGATTATTTTAAATTCCGGTGCTTTCAGGAAACAATGCTGTGGGATGTTTGCAACATAGCTACCTTGTAGGATGACATGTTGCTCTTGTTGACAGTTGAGTTCGACTTTCGTAGGGTTTGGAAAGGTGATGATGTAATGTTGATCATCAAGCTCTAACAGAGCTTCCTTGGACAGAGAGATAGGCGTGGTTTTGCACGTTGCATCTATCTCCTGTGAGTGTATGAGTTTCTGGATACAGTCTTGCTGAGTGCGAATTTGGTGACTCAATTTTTGTTCACAGATTCACGGTGATTGACCGGATTTTGGGCATTCTGTCTCTGTGTACACGTACTTGAGAGAATTGGTTGCAAAAAATGGAAAGGGAGGGATGAGGATTTGCTTGTTTCTGTTTGTTAAAGGACACAATTTATACAATTCAAAGGTGTTCTTGTAGATAATGGGTACTTTTATGACAAGTACAAGTCTGTTACCTGAGAAATAAGAACCTACCTTAATGCATGAATAATAATCTCTTATATCTAAATTTAAAATTTGATCATCCTTATATAACTTGTGCAAGTTTTCAATCATATATTTTATTGAATTAGTACTTAAAATAGAATGGTGCATATTACTTAACCTACTAAATGCTAAAATATTTTCTACACGCAATATTTCATCGTAAAGATCATTTACATTATCAGTCATAATGTTAAATAATTGATTAAGATGAGCATAGCTAGTGAATTTTTCATTGCTAGCCAAACTACTATTGTTCAAATTAAACAATGCTTTACTCAGTTTTAGCTGATTTCCAATTAAAGTTGACAAGGATAGATTTTGTTCTCTAATCCACTGTTTACACAAACTTATATGATGATTAAACTGTTTTGATAGAGTTACCTCGTTACTCTGTAGGACTTTAATTGCATTGTCGTATTTTATTGCGTCATTGTAATCTAAATTACCACTGATATATTTAATTACGGATCCTAAAGGATCGATGAGGCCTCTCTTTACTCTTTTATGAGAAAACGTCTTAAGTTGAGTTAATATGACACAAGGCATTGAAAAATTCGTTAGGTACACCAACGTTAAGTATAGCTTAATTGGTGGAGCGTGGTACGGATTACCGAGGTTGCTGGTTCAAGTCCAGCTGCTTAACGAATTTTTCTTTGCATTGTCATTGTATGTTGAATTTCATTCTATGAATGTTTCATAAAAAATAAAAACAAAAATAATCAATAAATCGATTATTTTCATTGATTCAGAAAATAGCTCCATCTCTTGCCACTAATGCGTAACTGTAAAAGTTCCGTAGTGGGTGAGCAGCTTGATTAAGCTACTCATAGATGGCGCTGAGGAGAGATCTTCCAAATAAAATATGACACAAGGCATTGAAAAATTCGTTAGGTACACCAACGTTAAGTATAGCTTAATTGGTGGAGCGTGGTACGGATTACCGAGGTTGCTGGTTCAAGTCCAGCTGCTTAACGAATTTTTCTTTGCATTGTCATTGTATGTCTTAAGTTGTGCCGAAACCTTATCTAATTTGGAATATAAGTATTTAATTTCATACTTGAAAAAATTAAAGGTACTGTTGTTTAAAGAATTAATCGCATAGGTCAGTTGGGTCTTAATAAGGTCAATGTTATTATGAATGTCGTCAAAGTCTATGTACTGTAAAAAGGAATGATAATGTGATACGACTTTTGTCGGTCCGAGTTTAAAAGGTAATAGTCCAGGTCCATCGTCTACGTTCTCAAGTCGGATCTGCTGAGCTAGGACCAGGTTGGGCCATGTCCACAGTATTAGGAACCTGTAACAATTGAGATTTAGGTATTTTTTTAAATCGAGATTTAGGAGTAGGACCGCGTTTCTTTGATGTATAAATGTGTATGGGTAAGTTTGATGTTACTTTGTCCTGTGTATATCGAGGCGCTAGCTTTTGTCTAGTTGCTGCGGGGTTTTGTATAAAAACGTTCTGGTCGGGGGAATATTCTACAATGGGATCTCTGTTAGAATTTATTATTTGCATTATAGAAGACCGTTCGGTTAGACAGTGATTGTGTACTATGTCATAAACTACTTTCATTCTGTTGCGGTGATTCTCGGAATAATTTTGTAAAACGATTTCTGTAATGTCAACGTCTGTTGGGTCACGTGGGTCAAAATGTCCGGTTAGGAGGTCTAAAAGTCTGCATTTTGTTAGACTGTGAATCGAGCTATTGTATGCTAACAGTGCGTAAGGAATTAAGTCTTTAGAATGGTCGTTTTTATTTTGAATTTTAAGTAAACGTAAATGTTCTAAGAGCGTGCCATAGAATTTTTCAATTAAACCATTTTCATTTGGTGCATTAGCTGCAACTTTGTGGTGCTTGATTTTGTGTATTTTCAAAAACTCTGCCACTATTTGGTTAGAAAATTCCGTACCTTGGTCTGTTATTAAGGTCAGGGGTAAACCGTGATGCGTACTATAGTTTAATAAAGCTTTAGTAATGCTAGGTGCTGTTCCGTCTGATAATAGGTAAGCTTGAGCGTATTTAGTGAATGAGTCAATTAATGTTAAGTACTTTCTTTGTTCGACAGTAAATGTGTCAGCATGAATGATTTCGAAAGGTCTTGTAGCAGGTGGCACTACCTGGAACTCGGGATGAGTTGGATTGCGCTTGTACTTTGCGCAACCGCACACGTGACAATTGTTTATGTATTTCGAAATACTGTCGCGCATTTTTGGCCAAAAATATTTATGAGACAAAGCTAAATATGTTTCATTTATTCCACGGTGGTTTGTTTTGCCTTTGTGGTAATTTTGAAGAATTTCTTGTTGTTTTTCGTAACTTTGAACATTCTCTAGCTCCGATTTTACTAATGTTAATTTCATACTTTAGTGTTTAAATTTATTTTGAATGATTGGGACTACGTTATACATTTTATCTAGGGGTTTGACTAAGATTGCGGTTTTTTGTTTAGGATCAATGTGTTTTAGTATTGCGTTTATTAATTCCTCTTCTAAATTATCTTCAAATAGTTCTACATACGTTTTTAGTTAGTTGTCGAAAGGTTTTGTTAAGGTGTCTACGACTCGAGACTTGCGATTCAATATGTTAAAAAATATTTGCTTATGAAACTTGTTTAGGGGTTCCTCTGAGATCGGAATTTCCAGGATGGGGTTTTCTATGCTATGTATTCTATGTATGGTCGGTTTCTGTCTGTCTGTCTTCTTCATCTAATTCACGAATATCGGGAATATCGGAACAATTTACAATAACTGAACTGTTTTCATTATGAATTTCAATGCGTGACAGTGCGTCGGCATTCGTATTTGACTTTCCTTTTTTATAAATTACGGTAAAATCATACTCTGATAATTTAAGACTCCAACGGGTAAGACGTGAATTTTTCTCCTTAAGGTTCATAATTCATTGAAGAGGTTGGTGATCTGTAACTATTTTGAACTTACGTCCAAACAAATAAGGACGAAAATATTTCGTCGCCCATACTACGGCAAGCAACTCCTTTTCAATGGTGCTGTAATTTAGTTCACATTCACTTAGCGTACGAGATGCGTACGCGATAGGCTTGTCAGAACCTATGGTTCCTTGAGAAAGGACCGCTCCAATGGCTACATTTGAAGCGTCTGTGGTCAGGATAAAATCTTTCGAGAAATCGGGGTATTGTAAAATAGGATCGTTGGTAAGTAAGGTTTTACATTTTTCGAAACACTCCATATACCGTGAGTCAAAGTTTTTTTTTTCCTTTCTTTAGAGACTGTGTAAATGGTTTGGTTATTCGAGCAAAATCGGGAATGAATTTGCGATAATAGCCTAGTAGGCCTAGAAACTGCTTAATTTGTTTACTAGTTCTCGGTAGTGGGTACTGTTCAATGGCTTTAATTTTATCAGGGTTGGGTTTGACACCATTTGAGGTTATGATATGACCTAAGTAAGGGGTTTCCTGCTTTAAAAATTCTGATTTGTCCATTTGAATTTTGAAATTTTGTGACGTAGGTCCTTGAGGAGGACCACAATCAGCAGGTAGAGCAGGGAGTGGGAAGAAAACAAGCAATTCAGCAAGACACTTTATTTCCAAGCCAATAATAGCACAGACTACGCCTACGACTCTCCTATGAGCTACTATAGGATGGCACTGGCCTGAACAACGCGACCGACGGAAGAAGACCGTTCTTCAGGAGTAGGCGGCAGCGTGCGGAGTCAGTTGTAGGAGTAGCGACGAAGATGGCCTGTCTTCGTCGTGGTCTTCGGGCCCAGTTCCCTCAGAGCCGGCTCAGGGGTTGAAGTGGTAGCTAGACGGTGCCCAGGTTGATAGCGGTAGGGTGGTTCCTGGAAGGACAACAGGCATTAGGGCACTGCTTGACCGCGGCTGCGCCTGGCCACTCGTAGGGGTCGGTTACTGTTCAAAGCCAACGGCCATCCAAGATAGTTTAAATTTGAAAACTAGCGGCGGTTAACGGAAAGAGTTAGGTGGCTCGGAACAGCTGTTACATTTACAACAAAATACGGCACACTTAAGCGGGTCTAAAGCAATGGAAACTCACCCCAGCGGGAACTTGATGCTACACGCACTAGTACTTAATTTATTGATTTAAATATATATTCTGGAGCTTAATTACGTGTGCTTAAAAGTTTGACGTGAGGTATTAGTATCGAGTACACACGATGACGTTCGCAGACCGACTGGCTACCGCCGCTTATACAGAAGTGCATAACTATCTATAGTTATTGTTATTATGTGTATAGGGTTCGGCGAGCGGGGCTCTCCTATGAGCTATTGTAGGATGGCACTGGCCTGAACAACGCGACCGACGGAAGGAGACCGTTCTTCAGGAGTAGGCGGCAGCGTTCGGAGTCAGCTGTAGGAGTAGCGACGAAGATGGCCTGTCTTCGTCGTGGTCTTCGGGCCCAGTTCCTTCAGAGCCGGCTCAGGGGTTGAAGTGGTAGCTAGACGGTGCCCAGGTTGATAGCGGTAGGGTGGTTCCTGGAAGGACAACAGGCATTAGGGCACTGCTTGACCGCGGCTGCGCCTGGCCACTCGTAGGGGTCGGTTACTGTTCAAAGCCAACGGCCATCCAAGATAGTTTAAATTTGAAACTAGCGACGGTTAACGGAAAGAGTTAGGTGGCTCGGAACAGCTGTTACATTTACAACAAAATACGGCACACTTAAGCGGGTCTGAAGCAATGGAAACTCACCCCAGCGGGAACTTGATGCTACACGCACTAGTACTTAATTTATTGATTTAAATATAGATTCTGGAGCTTAATTACGTGTGCTTAAAAGTTTGACGTGAGGTATTAGTATCGAGTACACACGATGGCGTTTGCAGACCGACTGGCTACCGCCGCTTATATAGAAGTGCATAACTATCTATAGTTATTGTTATTATGTGTTTAGGGTTCGGCGAGCGGGAGCGCGTACAAACTGCCGGGGCTAATTTACCCGCGCGCAGAACAATTTTATTACTGGTTCTGTACAATAATTTTAATTAAATTTACAGTTTTATAATCGAATTAATTAAGATGCATTTTCTTTAATGTTTTTTTTTTATAGTAGTATTAATTATTATAGCTGGATTAAACGCAACGTTACAATTTGACTCACGCAACCTTTGAAAAAATTTCTTTAAATTTACTGTATGCTCCTGTAATGACGTTGAAAACACTAATATATCGTCCAAATAGACTAGACAAATCGAATTTTGTAGGCCTTGCAGAACGTTGTCCATAACTCTTTGGAATGTCGAAGGGGAATTTTTTAGTCCCATTGGCATTCGTAAAAACTCATAGTGCCCGTTCTCTACGCTGAAACCTGTTTTGTGAATATCTAATGGGTTCATTTCCACTTGATAGAAACCGCTTGCCAAGTCAAGTGTGGTAAAATATTGGCACTTGCCTAGTTTATCTAGTATGTCTGTAATATTGGGGATAGGGTATTTGTCATCTATTGTTTTTTCATTAAGTTTCCTAAAGTCCACAACTATTCTCCATTTTTATTTGCCAGATGAGTCTATTTTTTTCGGTACTACCCAGATAGGTGCACTCCAAGCGGAAGTCGAAGGTCTAATAATTCCTTGTTCTAGCATTTTCCGGATCTGCGTTCTTACTTCCTGCCTATGAACGTACGGGTATCTATAAGTTTTGGAGTGGATAGGTATTTCATCAGTAGTTTTTATATTGTGTTTTATTTTGTTAGTGAAGGTAAGTGGTTCGTTTTCTACATAAAATATGTCCGCATATTCTGTGCAAAGTTTTTTTAAGTTAAGTGATTCCTCTGTATTTAAGTGTGTCAAAGGCCGTTTTCATGAGGGGAAACAGTCTGTTTTAAGGTAGCCTACCTAGGGTTTTGTGAAGGAAACAAATTACAAGTTTAATACATTTATTTCAACAAAATCGGTAGGCTAAATTGACAATTAGAATAGAGAATCTCAGGGGATTGAGTTCGAAGACACTTTTGAAGATACTGGGTTCGATTACACGCTAATGTGGCCTACACTTCCCTCGGGTGTCTGGATCCTCCGGCGACGGCGAAAATAGGGCGCAGGCGTCGTAGAGCAACCAGGAGTGACCAGGGGGCTCGTGTGATGACGTGGTGTTGAGATGGTGTGAAGGGGACCGTAGCGTGCCAACAGCTAGCCTCTGAGTAGGCTGCGAGAGGTCGGCAGGGGTCCGTTAGGAACCAGTAGTGGGTGGAGAGATTTCCACGGGTAGCGTAGTTGCCCTGTAAATAACCTGGTGTGAGCCAAACGTCCATGGTATGCTCGCACTGCCATATTCCGCTTTCCAGTCCGACCATTCCCGAGGGAGTGGGAACCAGATTGGCAGTGCATGGCAATACGGAGGGTCATACGGATTTACAATTTAGCTAGAGTCAGAGAGTAAGCTTTTACAGGTTTTTAGTGAGAGTGGATAACAGATTTAAACAAAGTGACCGTTGGAACTTTAAATTCCAACCGTTCTAGGAAGACGTTAGGTTTTAAAATAAGCGCTACGTCTATAACCGTAGAGCAGTGAAATAGGGAAAGATTAAATTATAATTAACTGTCCGGAGCGCTATTAAGGTACAGTAATGCTTCGGACAGAGTAACAGAGTGAAAACCCTATAGAATTAAATAAATTACAATAAAAGACACAAGTAGTGTAACACAATGATAAAGTACAGAAACGATCAGTATTCTTACCAAGTTCTGGGCTGGCTGGTTCCACTCAGGAGTTGTAGAGAAATGTGGGGTCTCCCAGCCGTACAAGCGGTTTTATGGTTGAGTGGGACCGGATACGGACAACCAAAAGATTTTGAATTGGGCGACGCCCATGGGCGTGTCCGTGCTTCTCATTTTGAATACCAACGTATTGTTTCTGTGTAGTGTGTAATGTAGTTTTTTATGTGTTTTATGTTGGCTAAGTGCAAGTAGCGGTTGTTAATTAATTTATTTACAACCGATGCAATTTTAATTCTACTTAAATTAATATTATTCGCCTAAGTGCGGAAAAGCGCCATCTAGCGGATTATGGCGGAACTTTTTAATGTCCAATAGCTTGCGTATTGTGACAAGTGGTCTGTACGTAATCGTGATAAGACATGGTCAATACGGGCTTGCGATGAATCATTGCGCTTGCACTCGGTTTCGCAATTGAGCACCTGCGCGCGGATGGGTTCATTTAGCGAGAATATTATGTCGTTCGGTAATGTATTAATCACTTCCATTATACTTTTGTTATCTTTCGCGGAACTTATGCAATTACTTATGAGACAATTACAATGTACCTGTTGGTTGATAAAAATATCACCGTTTGGAATATTTACGGGAACTTGAACTAATTTAGAAGAGTTCGCGGGTATAATAGTTTCGAAAAGATTACTATTTCCTGAGTCGTACATACGTATAGGGTTAATAGCGTTTAATGTTTTGAATTGTCGATTACCATAATTTATTTCTGCTTGCCATAATTCTAATAGATCGCAACCTATCAGTCCGTCGAAATAATCGTGGAATTTGTACATAAATAGTTTAATGGGTTCTTCGCTATTGAGTTCTTGGAACGGTGGTACAACTATAGAGTGGGTATTTTTTGTGGATGCGTGTATGTTTGTTACTATAAATGGGTCATAGGTCAATGGACAATCTGAATAGTATTTGCTGGCTGCTTCGGAGCTTATAAATGATTTGTTCGCTACTGTGTCTATGAGTAATTTTAAGGGAGGGTTCTGAATTTGTAAATATGGTAGTTGTTTTTGATTCTGAAGATGAATTTCTATCTCTGTGTATTGCTCTTGGTGGGCTTGGAAAAATCCGAATTCTCGTTACTTGTTTCCGGTAGTTCTGGACCTGCATAATATTCTAAGGGGAGTTGATTTTCAGGGGCGGAATACTGCTCATTTGAATTAAAATTGTAATCTAAATCCTCCTTAGAGTAGGTATAATAATAATCTTGATCAGGGTAATTTTGGTAGTAATTTTGTTGGTCGAAATCAATGTCATTCATATTCATTTCCATACTATTATTTCTATGAGGTAGGGTCCTTGCCACAGGGTGACTAATGCCACTCATAGGTTTAGGATAGTTGTTATATTGGGGTTTTGGTGGGATTTTGAATCCTGTTGACATATTTGACCTCGGCAATGCTTTAAACATCTGCTGGGTACGAGAAGGACCTTGAGGGGGTTGGCTGAAATCTGGTTTCCATTGCGGGAATAGCTGGGGCATGGGTGTGGGATTTGGTCTCGAAGGACCAGGTGAGTTGAACATTTGGCCGTGCTGGCTGGGTGGGTTTCTATTCATAAACTGCATATCAGATGGGGTTGGCATAGGGCCAATAGGAAATTTAGGCATGTGGTAGTTCATTTGTTTTTTTCCTGAAAAATTTTCATTACGTTGCTGTAAATACAGAGTATTCATTTCTTTTTGCACAATTTCTAAGGCTTTTTCTATGGTGTCTGGACACATACAACGAACACGACATCCTAAGGGATCTTTAAGTCCTCTAACAAAAGCCTGCAGGGTTAGTTTTCTGTAAAGGTCACGTTTTGAAACAACGGTACTTTCAATGTTCTCATGAAGTGAAACATAGGTCATGATAGTGCTGAATAGGTTTTGGCATTGTTCATAAAATTCTTGAGGTGAGTTTGTTTCTTGGGTAAGAAGGGCAAGATCATTATAAAGAGAGGTTTCATCTCGTTGATCAGCAAAATTATTTACTAGGGCATTACGAATGCCTACCCAGTTTTCCGGGATACCATTTGTATTAATTAATCGTGCGGCAGGTCCAGTGATCTTATTTAATATGCCATTTAATAGTGAATAGTTTGCAAGATCTTGGCCTTCTTTAACATACTCTAACACTAACTTATCACATAGTTTTATAAATCTAGTCAGGATATTTAGATTTCCGTCAAATTCCGGAAGTAGGCGGAGGGCCTTGTAAATATTATCCAAATCTGCCATAGTATCTGACTATTCAGATTCCAGAATACAATCTAAATTTCTATTTGCGTCTAGAATGACGCTCCTAGAAATATTACTTAACCTAGGGGACAGTTACGAGATGGGTCCGTGGGATCTTTTTAAAAAAAGATTTTAACTAGCTGGAATTATTTAACAAAAATGGAAATAAAGATTACAGAAAATATGACTGGTCCTCCACAAAGCTAAAATCAGACTGCCCTGTTCTGGTGGGAATCTACTCTAGCAAAACAAGAGGGTCCGATGTCAAATATGTGGAAACGCAGTCGTAAGCATTGACGTTATTGCTACCCGAGAGTAACGCAACACAGCGTGAATGCTTACATACACTGTCCACACAAACACATATATAACACCTCCCCCTTTAAGATCGAGCATCACTAAAATTGATGCGAGGCTGTGTCTGAGATGAGCTTTGCTTTGGCTAACAGGAATTGAGTACCTAAAATACTAAAGAACGTTAAGAACTTAACTAAGCACATAGAATTAAAGTTAAACAATGATGTTGCGTCTAGAAGACGCTGGCAAGGACTTGGATCTAGAAAGGTTTTCTTCGGAATCAGAAGTTTCAGGAGTGGTATTTTTAATCGAGACAGACTTCGTTTCAGAGTGGTACTCCTTGGACTTCTTATTATGACATTGATTGAATATTTGGATACAGCATTCGGACGTTTGTTGTTTATTACAAATATACTTCCTGGCTTTATACAACATGTATAGTGAAAATAGAATAGAAACAATGTAGGTTAAGGACAAATAGTGGGTGCTGTATTTTGACAAATGTGAAGGCTCTTGGCTTAACTTATTTAATTCTTCTTCAAAATCGCTTAAATGAATACTTGCTTGAAGGAGTTGGCCGAAATCGTTTATATGTGACAATTTGGAGAAAGGTGACTTTAAAAGAGTTTTGTTTATTCTATTTATTTCACAGCAATCGTCTTCAATTATGTTAAAATTGGACACCTGGGTTGTTGATTTTGACTCAACTGACTCTCCTGCTGAGAACTTAAGTGTTTTAAAGAAAGCTTTACATCCCTTAGACAAGGTCATTATACCGGTGCCAAATAACACTTCGTTATGCTTTTTAAAGTCGTTTTCACATGAGAAATGGCCTTTACCTGGTTCTGATTGAACAAAAATCCATTTACTACCTCTAAGTTTTTGAAATACATAAATATGGCCTTGTACTATTCTAGCTTGACATATACTAGGTAACTTATTTACTACTTCCGTTATTAACACGGTTTCACACGTGGGGTTAGCGATTGTGGAAAAGACACTAGTGAGCTCGCACACGTAACACTGATTCACTATGATTTTGCACTTTTGGACACTTTCATCCTGTCATTTGTTATTGCCATATACTGTTTGCTAGGTGCAATCAGTGCGAAGGTATCTGGTTTCGAAACGTCATACGCTACCGGTATGGGCACAGTGTGATACAGGTCATACACCTGTGGGATGACTAACGGTATCTTAAGAACTACTACAAGCTTATTTGAATAATAAAAGGATAGGATATTTGATACATCAATTAGCTCGTGCACGTTACTAGGAGATAACAACAGCGGCAATTCACAATGCCTCGGCAAGAGATGCTTATTCTGCTCTAGTTCCAAGAACAGTTGATAAGGACTGAGTACAGTCGGGTGCAAAATGTTGGCCTTGCTAAACAAGATTATGTTATTTACGTCGTCTATGTCGAAGGAAAGAGAAATTATAATGCTTTCTAAAACATTGAGTAAAGAGTTTAGTTTGGTTTTTACCTCCAATTTATCGTTACTGTTTCCCAAATACTCCAAGGTTTGATTTAAAATCTCAAAGTTATGGTTAAGAACTTGCTCGTTACTACGAATCTTGTTTATGGAGTTATTGAAGTTAGATATAGTTGACTTTAAAATGTGAATTTTTTCCCTCATGAGGTTCGTAAGCTTTTTCTCGTCTGACTGTACTTGATTGATAGCGTCTGTGAACTTGATAGCATCATCGGTATCTAATGTTCCGAAGAATGTTTTTAACAGGCTGCCGCTCGCGTCTATAAGACCGCGTTTTGCGCGACTTGGCTTTGAGTTAGTAACTAAATATTACACAGCGGAAAACTTCTTTATATTACTTACGTGCTGACTATTTAACGAGGCGAAGGCGTTAATGCAATCTTGCTTAACCTTAGTAGAAGCATGGCTCCCACAAAACATATCTAACCTATGAAACAATAATTCTACTTTATCTAAGTGGGGTTGAATATGGCTAATATCAAGGTAGGTTACGACATTCCATTCGTCATTGGTAAACTTAAGGTCTAAGAGCTTATCGAGATATAGTCCGGAGCCATCTATAATTGGCGTTGCAAAGCGGCCTTGTGACAGGCATATCGAGTTCCTGCAACAAAGATAAAAGACACGTCTAATGTGCTGGCTTGACTTCGTCATAGTGGTGACGTACGTGTTTTCTATTTATTAGAATAGTTAGGGTGTGGTTGCCGTCTATTTTAATGACTTTGTAAGGGCCTTTCCACACTGGAGACAGTGCCTTATTTAGTTTGTGGTGGCACCTCACGAACACAAGGTCGCCGGCTTTGTAGGTAATTGGTTTCGTTTCTGAATCGTAATGTTGTTTTGATCGCTCTTTAGAACGACTTATATTTTCGAGTGCTTTCTGTCGACTGTAGTATAGACGGTGGTTCAAAGCTCTTACGTAATCGGTGTAAGTGTTATGTTCGAGGTTATCTATGCTGTGTGGTAAATAAGGTTTAAATCCGAACAACAATTCGAAGGGTGAATACCCGGTTGTGCTATGTACGTTAGAGTTATAGGCAAACATTGCAGTGTTAATGTATAGGTCCCATGTAAAGTTATTTTCATCGACGTAGGACCTTAGGTATTCCTTCAAGGTGGAATGACTCCTCTCAAGGGCACCACAAGTTTGGGTATGATACGGGGCGGCAAACAGGTGTTTGATGCCGAATAACCTTTCAAGTTGTTTAAATACGTCAGAGCAGAAATTGGTACCTTGATCAGTGACAATGAGTTTTGGGATTCCTATGTGGGAGATGAAGTGAACTAGACGTTGGGCGGTTTCTTCCGCTGAGCATGACGTCATAGGGTAGGCTTGGGAATACTTTGTAAGATCGTCTTGTAACGTCAGCACGAACTTGTATTTCTTAATCGCTGTTTCAGGAAGTGGACCGACAAGGTCAAGGAATAGTTTCTCGTTTGGTCTGGTAGCTGTGGATGTGATTATCATCGGGGATCGATTTGTTTGGCGCAGGGGTTTGTTGACTTGGCAGGACTTGCAGTTTTTGACGTAGCTTTCTACATCCTGATGCATGTTTTTCCACCAATACATGGTCTTAAGCCTATCTAGCATGCGGTTGACCCCTGGATGACCGGCTGACGGTGAGTCATGGTGGTCTCTGAGGATTTTTGGGACTTCGGTCGGAGTAGGAAATAGGATATTGTTTCGATATATGTTGACCTTGACGCCGGTGTTATAGAATATGTATGCGAGTATGTTATACATTTTTGTATATGATGTTTTATTGAAAGGGTCTTTAAAATCAGAAGTGGCTAATTCCTTTTCATCTGGGTACCAAAACTTTAACCATAGATCTCTGTAGTCTCGTAGGATGTTGAATATGTCCTTATACGACATTTCGTCGTAATGGTGGACTCTAATGAAAAGGTGAGTGAATACATGCTTATCGTTACTCGTGGAATGGAAAGTATGGAGTTCTCTTTCGATAGCTCGAATATCGGGGTCACTTTTTGACAACTGTATTATTTCAGAGCAATAAGGTACTGAGTCGTCTAGATCTATTGCTGAGGGGTAAACTACTAATTTACATTTAGACTTAAGAAGGGATTCATTGTGCTCTTCGATGATAGTGTCGTAGGAAATATCAGGCTGTCGAGAAGCCTGTAGGTACTTTTCGTACGTGTCATAGACAGAGGGTTGAGGTTGGACGTTGTTATCATTTAGGGTCTGGATAGGGTTTCAGGACAAAGAGTCAGCGTTACAATTCATTTTTCCTTTTTTATATTGAATTTGGTATTCATAGTCTTCTAGTTTTAGTCTCCATCAGACGAGTCGGGAACTAGGATCTTTACAATTGAATAATCACTGCAAAGGCTTGTGGTCCGTGACGATAGTAAACTTGTGGCCATAGAGATAGGGTCTGAATACTTTTGTGCCGAACAGTATAGCTAGACATTCTTTTTCGGTAGTTGAATAGTTTCCCTCGGCTTTATTGAGGGTGCGGGAGGCGAAAGCAATGGGTAAGTCTTTTCCTACCTCTCCTTGAGAAAGAATTGCGGATATTGCGAAGTTAGAGGCGTCTGTAGTCAGTATGAAAGGTTTTGTAAAATCGGGATATTGTTAGATCAGTGCGGTAGTAATTTTACCTTTCAGCGTTTGGAATACATTGTCTTGTTCTTGACCCCTAATCATATTTTGCGTTATTTTTTAGAAGGCTCGTGAGGGGTTTCGATAGATGCGAAATGTTGGGAATAAACCGTCGATAATAGCCGACAAGGCCTAGAAAGGACTTTATATCTTTGGGACATTTAGGAACTGGAAACTTCATTACACATTCGACCTTGCGGGGATCGGGTTTCACACCTTTGTCAGATATAATATGGCCCAAATACTGAGCTTCTCTACGTATGAATTCGCATTTATCAGGCTGGAGTTTGAGGTTGTGATCTCGAAGCTTATTGAAGATGAGGGTGAGCTTTTCGATGTGGGAGTGAAGGTCGTGGCTGAAGGCGACTATATTGTCCATGTAGGTGAAACAGTGAATGCCCTGAAGTCCTGATAGTACGACATTCATTAGACGTTGGAACGTGGAAGGAGAATTTTTTAATCCGAAAGGCATTCGGGTGAACTCGTAGTGTCCTGATGGCACACTGAAGGCCGTTTTTTCGGCGTCTGTTTCAGATTTCATAGGGACTTGGTGAAAAGAGGGGCGAGGTCAAGTGTAGAAAAATATTTGCAATGACCCAATTGGTCAAGAATGTCAGTTATGATTGGTATGGGATACGCATCGCCGATTGTTACTTCATTGAGCCGTCGGTAGTCAATAACTATCCACCATTTTGCTTTTCCTGAGGCATCTGCCTTTTTCGGGATCACCCAAATTGGTGCTGACCATGGGGATTTGGAAGGGCGTATGATGTTTTGATCTATCATATTCTTGATTTGCCGATCGACTTCTTCTTTATGGCATTCAGGGAATCTATAGCTTTTGATATGGATGGGAGTTTCGGACGTGGTACGAATTTCGTGGGAGAGAGTCTTAGTGGTAGTAAGAAGGTCACCGTCGAGATAGAAGATGTCTGAATACTGTGAGCAGAGGTCTCTTAGGAGACGTTCCTCTTCGACGTTGAGATGTTCACACCTGATAGTGTTTTGGACTTTGGTTTGACGTCCTTGTTAATTGGACTGTGAAATTGCATTTATGGATTCAGAGGGACGAGTATCGTCTTCCAAAATGAAGGAGACAGGTTCAATAGTGAACTGGACATTTTCTATAGTCACCTCCTTGTCGGAGGTATTGAGGACTGACATATTAATTTTATTGTTTGGTTTGACTTGAACGAGACACTTGGAGAAATAGAGTTTAGGGTACTCTGCCAGTTTATTGTCAAGGACAACGCCTTCTTTGACTTCCGGATTTGTAACGGAGCATTCGATAAGCATCTCGCACCTCGGGGGTACGGTAAAAATTGAGTTAGTAGTTTCGAGGTCAAAGTACTTCAGTTGATTGTCTTGGATAATTACGCGGGACTTGGAATACAGGATTGAGGCTTTCTGGGCTGAAAGGAAGTCTGAGCCCAATATTCCATCATAGGATAAATTAACGTTTTCAACTACATGGAAATAGAAGGGAATAGCAGTGGAGTCTTGTGCATATAGAGTTAGAATAAATTTACCCTTTGTTTTGGCGAACGATTCTACGTCATTTATTCCTTTGAACTTTATTATGTGATTTTCGGGGTCAGGGAGTTTAGTGAGGCTTGTCTTTTTTATAATGCATATAGAAGCGCCCGTATCGACCAGAAGACGTAGAGGGCTTTTTGAATGAGAGGTCTGTACTTTGACGTAAGGGAGCGAGTTTTTTTGAACATGAGAGACATCGAAGATAGTGGCATGATTTTTTGGCGCAACCTGGAAAAAGTCGGACAAATCGGTTTGAGCGGGAACTTCGTCTTTGGACTTGGTATTTAACGTAGCCGAGTTTATTTTTGACACAGTGGATTCTACGGTGGGAACGATGGGTTTGCAGCAGGATTTGTTGGACTCAGAGGGATTAGGACCTGGGACGACGAATTTGATGTTTGATACAGTGGGTTTCGAGTTATAAATAGTGGAACCAATGGTGGGTACAGGAGGTTTAGTATTTGTTTCTGCAGGTTTAGGAACGGGCACGGTAGGACTCGGGGTGGACACAGAGGACTTAGTACGTGTTGCTGTGGACTTAGCATTCGAAACAGAGGATTTAGTAATGGAGGCAGTGGAGTTAGAAGCGGCGAATACAGTGGGGTTATAATTAGTAGAAACAGTGGAGTTGGAGGCAGTGGAAACAGTGAAATCGGGACCAGTGGAGACAGTGGTGTTGGAAACAGTGGAGTTTGAAACAGTGGACACAGTGGAGTTGGAATTAGTATGACTAGCAGTACCCTTTAGGACTGCGGAATAAGTTCGTGGCTTTGTGCCATCTAACGTGACATAGGAAGACTTATTATTAGTGCCTTGATTTTCAGATTTCCGTCGGCACCGACACGGAAATTGCTTACTTAGTTTAAATCCTCATCGTTTCCGTGAGAGTCGTTCTCGACCGGCGAGTATGAAATAGGAGCACATTCTACGTATTGTTGTTGTCGGTACATGGATGGTTTATAATTACCACTGTTACTTGAGTATTGGGCGTTTTGAGCGTTGTTAAACTGCCGTTTTCGGCATTGCGAAATATCATGACCTACGTTTTTACAGTAGCGGCAAACTATTACAGTTTGGACTGCTGGGCTTTTGGAAGTTGACGGCAAGGCCGCCCTTTCGACCCTTGCTTTTTTAAAACATTCTGACTCAGAGTGGCCACGTTTATGGCATATTTTACACGACTTAGGAGGCATGGTTGGGACTGATCTAAGCTGCAGATTTTGTATGTTTTCTTCCTCTAAGGCAAAGTTGACCGCTTGGTTTAAGTTTTTTGGTGTTTGGGACCGAACGAAAGTGCTAAGGCTGGGTTTAAGACCCAGCGAGAACGTGTAAAGTGCTAAGTCTTCGGTCATTGCAATTCGACCGGAAATGTCTTTCTTATATGACTCAGAGTTATGAATTTCTGTTTGGAGCTCGGTTAGACACTTTTCAACTCTTAGGGCAAACTGGGCGACAGTTTCACTGTTCATTTGTTTGCATGATTGTAGTTGTAACAGCAGGTGATTGTAATGTTTCGTCTCACCAAAATTCTGTTTTAGGAAAGCTCTTAGGTCTTCGAACTTGTCGAAGACCCTGTTTGAGCAGGCTATTTGAGCTTTTCCCTCCAGCTTTGAGACCATGTATTTGATTAACAGTTTGTTACGCATTTTGACAATTTGTTATGAAGGCGGGGAGTGTCTCGCGCTCGCCTCGGTAAGTGCCAATGAAATTGCATAATACGCTAATGGGGAATTCGTCATTAGTACTTTTTATCGGTTGTTTGTCATCTACACCCATTTTCAGAGCTAACGATGGTAGTTAACGAGATTAGTAAGGTTAATTTCGGATCGGGAAAGGATATGGGACGGTAATATGGCCCTGCTAAAACAGCGTTGACGTTATGAAACAGCGATATTTAACACAAGGAAATGGCAGTAACAAATTAAATGTATAGTTCGACTCACAGGATTATCGCGAACGGTAGCAGCGGCGTCATAATCCTCCTTTCGGTGGGTGTGAGGTGAGTCAGCAGCGGCAGCACGGCGAATCCAGCAGGCTTCGGCAGGGGAAGGCTTACTGTCGTGGACAGTCGGCAGCAGTGATGATAGTGGCACGTAGCAAGGTGTGGCTCAGGAACAGCGTCGTGGAAGCAGCGTCGTAGGATCAGCGTCGTAGAAGCGGCTTCGTAGAAACAGCGTGGACTAGCCGGCGGGAACCAGCAGAACTGGCACAGAGTCTTTCACTCACTTTACCAGAATTTCGATTATTGTTTTTTCTTTTTGAACCAGGGAATAACCACTCGCGCACTCGTTAGTTATAGTGAGTCTGATAAATTATTTCCTTTTTTTTTTTGCAGGAACGGAGCGGCGCGAAACGGTTAACACGGTTTAGCGGGAGGACCGTCGGAACGGAGTCAAATCTTTTTCCAGCTTAAGAAAATAGAAACGATTGCCAAATAGTATTGTCCTTGGCAATCCCACTTCTGACACCAGTTACGAGATGGGTCCGTGGGATCTTTTTAAAAAAAGATTTTAACTAGCTGGAATTATTTAATAAAAATGGAAATAAAGATTACAGAAAATATGACTGGTCCTCCACAAAGCTAAAATCAGACTGCCCTGTTCTGGTGGGAATCTACTCTAGCAAAACAAGAGGGTCCGATGTCAAATATGTGGAAACGCAGTCGTAAGCATAGACGTTATTGCTACCCGAGAGTAACGCAACACAGCGTGAATGCTTACATACATTGTCCACACAAACACATATATAACAGGACCTTGATTGACGGGGTTGAAAAATTTTGACGGGAGGGAAACACTGGGATGGTGAAATGCAACCAATCTCATAAGTGTACTCACCACGCCAATCTCATCGCCAAATTTTCACAAATTGCCTGATGTGGTTCTTGAGCACCTCATCTGTCTGCCTGGATTCTTTTGTTGAGCGCCGCCGGAACGTGATCTCGATGATCTATTCGCGACTAGACCGACTCAACTCAACGACTGCGCCAATTATGGAGTGGGCAGCAGCGGAGGAGATGAATTCACAAGGCGATTGTGTGAAATATATTATTTAATAAAGAATAAATGATTACAAATACTTTTATTCTAAGATTATCCTAAATGTCTTAATGACCCGATGTTAGGTGTCGAAAAAGCACTGCGCACTCGCGTGGCTTGGTTTTAAGGACGGCGCGATTGCCGTTGCACAATAACACTCATGATGCACTCGCGATGCGCCGGTGACGCGTTGTGACGTATTGACAGGATGACGTGCTCGGTGACGTAGTTATGTGACGTGTCGGTGTGACGTATGGGATTACACACCTAACACGCTCTTTATTATATTCTCAGAATAGATCTCTGAGAGTATAGACATGGCATAACAAGCTTTCGCAATTTTTTTGTTTAAATCTACAATGTGAGGCTTCCAACTAAGATGCTTATCTATTCTAATACCTAAAAAATTTGCACTGTCTACTTGTTGTATTGTTACTGATCCTTGTGTTACATTGACTGTCATAGGTACAGTTCTGTAATTTCTAAACTGCACAAGTTGCGTTTTGTCAAGATTAACATTCAGGTTCAATGTTTTTTAACCCCCGAAGAAAAAGAGGGGTGTCATAAGTTTGACATGTGTATCTGTGTATCTGTGTGTCTGTGTATCTGTGTATCTGTCTGTGGCATCATAGCTCCCAAACGGGTAGATCGATTTAGATGCAGTTTTTTTTTATCGAAAGCCAGTATAATGGAGATGGTTCTTAGCCAAGTTTCCTTAAAATCGGTTCACTCGTTTTTGAAATATTGAACTTTGAAATGACAATGTCGGAGGTTTTTCAACTTTTCTAAGTTGGTTAGGTTATAGCCATTTAACGACAACACCCAGGGTATCATTGATATTGCCTTGAAACTGTTCGTTCGCAGCATCAGCAAATAGCACGCATAGTTCTTTAACAATTTTAGGCAATTCATTAATATAAATCAGAAAAATAAGCGGACCTAACACACTTCCTTGTGGAACTCCTACCATGACAGTTTCAAAATCAGATCTCTCCTGCTCTATTGATTTCGATAAACTATTATAAGATCGAATAACTGTCGCCTGTTGTCTATCACATAAGTAGGTCTTGAAAAGGGAGAGAGCATTACCTGTGTGTGTGTGTGTGTATGTTCTTGCGAAATAAATGATTTCATTTCATTTCTTATGCCCAAATTTTCCAGTTGACATAGAACGGTCTCATGTACTACACAGTCAAATGCTTTGGATAAATCTAATAAGAGAGCATCGCAAGGTCTTCTGTTGTTCACCTCGTCCCAGATGTGCATAAAAATCTTAAATATTGCTAAGGAAGTAGATTTCCCTATTTGAAATCCGAATTGATTTGGACTAAGTACACTGTTAGCTTCTAAAAATCCTAATAACCTCTTGTATATGACTTTCTCAAAAATTTTTGAGAAGGTGGGAAGTATAGCAATAGGCCTATGGTTATCTATTTGATCTTTAGCACCTTTTTTATGCAGGGGTTTGATTAAAGCTTTTTTTAGATCATCAGGAAAAACTCCCGTCTCAAGCGTGAGGTTAATAGTATGTATCAAAGGGTAAGAAATATAATCAATACTAGCCTTAATTACTTGAACAGGAATAGAGTCGTGCGCAAAACTTTTTTTGTTGCTAAGTGATTTTACAATATTTTTTAATTCAGTTTTATTAATAGGCCGTAGGAAAATGCTTTTGCAGATCTTTTCAGATATAGTTTTATATTTATCACAGGGCAATGTGTCACATGAATTTTGGTTGAGAAAGAAATCGTTAAAGGTTTTAGCTATAGTTAATGGATTTGTAATACTAATATTGTTACAAGTTATTTCTTTTATTGTTTTTTTTAATGGATTATCGAAGGAAGTGTGTTGCTTAATCGTTGCCCAAATGGCTTTAGATATATTAATACTAAGTTATCATTCAAAATTACTTTTGAATGGCGTATAACTTTCTTGTATAGTTTACAGTACTTCTTGTAATTAGAAGTATATGAGACATCTCCGTTTATTTGTGTTAACAAGTGCATTTTGCGTTTGGTTTTACTTGCTTTTATAATACCCCTGGTCTTGCATTTTGGATTTTTCCGATATGTTTTCTTGACAGTCTCGAGTGGTATTGTCAAATTAAAAATCAATTTGTAAATATCAATAAAAGCCTGACACCTTAAATTCCTTTTTATGCAAACAAAAATATAGTAATAACATTATTATAATAGGCGACATAAATATTAATATACTATCAAACACAAGTAGCACTGTCTCCGACGACTATTTGAACTTATGTTCTGAACACGGATTCTAAGCAGGCAACGTGTTGCCCACGCGTGGGGAGAACTGTCTTGACCATGTCATGATTAAATCGAAACTTAAAACGGCCGTAGTTGTTTGCAACGAGGATATCACCGATCACGCCCTTGTAATGACGCTTATTAACAATAATAGTAGTAAATCTATGACTAAAATTGACCTGCAAGCTGTTTCACAGGATATAGGTTTGACGACCGAATAGCCTAGTGGCTAGAGACCCTGACTATGAAGCTTGAGGTCCCGGGTTCAAATCCCGGTCGGGGCAGATGTTTGTATGATGAATACGAATGTTTGTTCTCGGGTCTTGGATGTTTAATATGTATGTAAGTATGTATTTATCTATATAAGTATGTTTATTCGTTGTCTAGTACCCATAGTACAGGCTTTGTCTAGTTTGGGCTAGGTCAATTGGTGTCAAAATTGTCCCATGATATTTATTTATTTATTTATTTTATATTGAAAATATCGACTGGTCAGCGTTGTATGAAACTAACGACGTAAATTTAGCGTGCAGCTCATTTTGTGCGTCATTGTCTACCATCATTAAGTGACATAAAAAAACCGTCACCATCTCTAACTCCAGAACTACCATTAAAAACTGGATGACTGGTGGCCTCCTAAAGAGTATTCGGCAAAGAAGTAAATTGCACCGGCAGGCAACCAAAAGTCCGAACGACGAAATACTACAGAAACAATACAAAAAGTACAGAAACACTTGCTCGAACTTAATTAAATCGGTCAAGGAGAAATTTTACCAGAACGAACTTGCTTCGAGCCGCCTTGATGCCAGGAAAACTTGGAAGACCGTGAGGTCGGTATGTGGCTTGTCGTCTTCACGTGACCAAGCAAGCGATCAATTTTTCAATTTTATCAATTTATACGAAAGCTAAACTACGAAAACGAGATAACCCAGGTTACAATAGAAAGGGGTCACATTCAAAAGATAACCTTACCTCGGTGTTATAGTGGCTTGATGTAGGTAGATATATATGATTGTATGTAACTACCCGCGTTATGCAATAAACCAGTCTTGTATTTTTTTATAAACTCACTGAAACGAAGTAATCGCATAGATGGCGCTAGTCACTGCAAAAAGTGATAAAAACAAGCTAAGATTTGAATACATGGAAAAAATTCGGCCTTTCTCTATGTCCAATCGTGGTGTAGGGGAAAAGCACACGACCGGAGTGTCGAGGATCCGGGTTCGATTCCCGGGGTTGGCATTTTTCTGGTTTTTTTCTGTGTATTCATGTTTCAGTGAGTTTATAAAAAAATATAATTGATATTCACGGGAAAACCGTAAAAATAAAAAATTGGGAGAAAAAATACAAAAAGATACTCCTACTGAGATCATGAAACCAGTCCTTGTCTTAATGAACAAGCAGTGCGTGTTATTGTGACCCTTTCTATATCATAACATGGTGTCAGGTGTGGTTTAAAAGTCATAAGAGAGTTATATCTGCAACCCTTATCGTGTAATAGTTCAAGGAGTATGACGCCGCCGCAAAAGGAAGAACAAAATAGCGATAATAATATGTCGGTGTACACAGCGCTGCAACAGCCGGTAGCTATGCAAGAACACGGCAACATGGCCGTTAACTGGAAGGAGTGGAAATCGGCTTTTGATTATTTTTTAATAGCATCTGGAAGAGACAAGGCTCCCTCAAAGGATAAGTGTGCCATTTTTCTGCACATAATTGGGAGATATGGTCGTGAAGTATACGAGGAATTTGAATTCGGGAGCGGTGATGTCGAATATGAAAAATTAGTTAAAAGTTTTTCAGAGCGTTTTGATCCAACTAGAAATATTAATTTTGAACGTCATGTGTTTTTCGAAACTTACCAAAACGAATACACGTTCGACAAAATTCTAAGTGAGCTAAAAATTAAAAGTAAAAGTTGCACATTCGGTGATTTGAAAAACAGTTTAATATTAACACAGATCATAAGAGGTCTAAAAGACGAACAAATGCGGGAACGATTATTGTCCAAAACATCACTGAGCTTAGACGAGGCCGTAAAATGCTGTCGCGCAGCAGAGCGCGCTAGCTCGCAGGCGGCGGCGTGTCGGGCCGCGGTCGCGGGGCCGGCGCCCGCGCTTGAGGAGCTGGCTCGCGGGGCCGGCTCGCGCGGCGCAAGCGCCTGGGGCCGTGGCAGGGGAGCGCGGGGCCGCGCTCGGCGCTGGAGCCCTGCGCGCGGCGCGGGAGCGTCGCACTATCAACGTCGAGCTAGTGTATGTACTAAGTGTAGTGGTTGGCATGGCCTTAGTGAGAAGTGTCCCGCTTACAATGTGAGGTGCTTTAGGTGTGAGCGTTATGGACACTTTGCTAAATGTTGCAAAGAGAAGCTGCTAAGGGAGGTGAACGAAGAAAATGAGAACGACGGTGATGATGAAGTACAGTATACGTGTGATGAAGATGGTGAGTTTTTTCTTGAAAACATTACTTCAAGCATAAATGCTTTGGGCGATACTACAGAATCTTGGGTTGAGAAAATTTACGTCAACAATATTTTAATAAAGTTTAAGCTGGACAGTGGTGCCGACACGTCCGTCATGTCATTAAAGAGTTTTATACAGTCAGGTTTCTGTACTAGCATATTGAAAAAATCAAATACGGTCCTTAAAGAAATAAGCAGAAACTCATTGCCGGTTGTGGGATTTTTTATGGCAAATATGAAATATAAATCATGTAGCACAGTGCAAAAAATATTTGTTTTAAATGTCGAATGTAATAACTTACTGGGGTTGAAGGCATGCAAAGAATTACAAATGATTGCACGCATTAATGAAGTAGTGAACTTTCATCTTTTCCATTTACGATGGGATAGGTTGCTTGCCTTCAACTATAAAAAATTTGATTAATGAATCGGTTCCACCGGTAATAACAGCCACGCGAAAAATACCTTTGCGTATGCAACCTCGTCTAAAGAAAGAGTTGGACCAAATGGAAAAAAATGGCATCATAGTGCGCGTGGAGGGGCCTACGGATTGGGTGTCGCCTTATGAAGAAGCCAGATAAAAAGCTCCGCATCTGTCTAGATCCATTCCATCTGAACAAAGCCGTGCGTCGGAGCTACTTTCAATTGCCGACGCTTGACGAGATAGCGAGTGAGCTGGACGGCGCCAAATACTTTTCAAAACTCGACGCCAATAAGGGGTTTTGGATGCTAAAATTGGATGAGAATAGTTTAAAATTGTGCACATTTGCAACACCGTTCGGAAGGTATAGATTCTTAAGAATGCCTTTTGGCATAAATTGTGCTCCCGAAATATTCCACAACGAAATGATTAAGTTTTTTAAAACAGAGGGCGTTGCAGTCTACATCGACGATTTAGTAGTTTTCGGTCGGACAAAATGCGAACACGACGCTAGGCTGCAGAAAGTATTTAGTAAAGCAAAAGAAAACGGGGTGAAATTTAATAAAGATAAGTGCATATTTGGTGCCAGCGAAATCAATTACCTGGGCCATGTGTTTAATGAAAAAGGGATGCGACCTGACAAAAAACGAGTGCAGGCAATTAACAACATGCCACTACCGTCGAATAAAAAAGATTTAGAGAGATTTCTAGGCGTCACTAACTATTTGTCACGCTTCATCGAAAATTACTCTAACATTGCGGCTCCATTACGAGATTTATTAAAGAAAGATAACGAGTTCATATGGAATGACTCTCACACAAAAGTATTTGACAGATTGAAGTCTATGATTTGTGAAGCACCGGTATTGCGGTATTATTCACCGAAAGAAGAGGTAACAGTATCGGTCGACGCCAGCTGCCGGGGCCTGGGCGCGTGCCTGCTGCAGGGCGGGCGGCCCGTCGCCTTCGCCGCGCGGGCGCTTACGCCCGCCGAGATGCGATGGGCGCAGATCGAGAAAGAGCTACTGGCGATTGTCTTCGGATGTACACGGTTTCACCAATATGTCTACGGCCATGATAAAGTCGTTGTAGAGACAGACCACAAGCCTCTGGAATCTATATTTAAGAAACCCTTGAATAGTACACCAGTAAGACTGCAACGTATGCTTATGAAACTACACGGTTATGCGTTTACAATACGATATAAGCCCGGGAAACTAATGTATATTGCGGACACGCTGTCTCGTGCGCCGTCAGAAAAAGGTTCGAATGAAGATGTGTTCGCGGATGTCACTATACATGTAAACAACTTGCTAGAGAACATAAATGTATCTAAGACCAAATTACAAAAAATAAGAGAGGAAGCTAAGAAAGATGAGGCGCTGATCAAATTGAAAGAATATTATTTCGGGGGCTGGCCGAGTAATAAAACAAAAACGAGTGACATAACTAGACAATATTGGTCAATTCGTGACGATATACATGTAATCGATGGAATAGTTTTTCGCAACCATCAAATCATTATACCTAAAGCGCTCCGCAAGGAAATACTTTCACTGATCCACGAGGGACACTTGGGCATAGAAAAATGTAGACGACGTGCGCGAGAACTCGTGTGGTGGCCGGGCATGAGCGCCGACATCGAGCAGGCGGTGCGGCGCTGCGAGCCGTGCCAGCGGCACCGCGCCGCGCAGCGCCGCGAGCCGCTGCGGCCGCACCCCGTGCCGCAGCTGCCCTGGGAGACGCTTGCCGCTGATCTATTTGAATTTGAACAAAAACATTACTTACTGGTCTTCGACTACTACTCGAAATTTCTAGAGGTTGCCACTCTAAATAGTTTGACGAGTGGTACAGTCATTACTCATATGAAAAACTTTTATGCAAGACACGGCATACCAAACAAATTAATAACAGACAATGGCACACAATTCTCGTCACGTGAATTTAAGGAATTTGCTAACCATTGGGGATTTGAACACGTGACGAGCTCACCTTTGTACCCAAAGTCGAATGGTCTAATAGAGAGAAATGTACAGACTATAAAACAATTATTTGTAAAAGCGCGTGAAGATAACACCGATTGGCACTTGGCACTACTCAATTTCAGGAACACCCCAATATCCGATGAAGAATACTCACCGGCACAATTACTAATGGGCCGAAGGCTCAGGACACGGCTTCCCGCCTATAATGATGCATTAACACCCAAAACAGTAGGCCCACACACTGTGCGACACAAACGGGAACAAAAATATGAGTTAGCTAAAAAGTATTATGATTGTGGCACCCGGACCTTATCCAAGTTAAATCCGGGCGAGGAAGTTCGCATGCGTGACAATGGCGTCTGGGTGAGAGCCAGAGTCGAGGATTTCGCGAGAGGAGACCGCTCATATTGGCTTACAACCGAGCATGGCCGTAAATACAGAAGAAACCGGGAACAGATTTTACAGACAAGTACTCGTACTGTAAATAACAGCAGTCTCAAACCGGGCCCTGCTTCTTGTGACCTTGATCCACTCCCAACAGCTTCAGACGAGGTCGCTACACGCCAGCCGGACACGCCATCCGACCCGACGCCCGCCGCGGGCGCGAGAGATGAGAGAGATGCCCACGGTGGAATCCGAGTAACCAGAACCGGACGCCAAGTGATACCGCCCCAAAGATATGGGTTTGACTAAAATTTATACAAAATGTACAACTTACTTAAAATAATTGTAACATAGATTTAAGTACAAATATTGTAAAATACTTATAGAGATATGCATGTAAATAGTTAATAGGTAATTTGCTTTGGTTACAACTTGTTTTTGTTGTTGCGTAATGAAACAATGTTAGAATAAGTTACGCTAGAGTAGACTTATAAGCTAGACCTAAAATTGTCGAGATTTTCATTATATAGCATTTCATGTTCTCTGATTAATTAATCAATTAATTAATTACCAGAACATCGAAATTGCATGGTGTACAAATAAATAGTACTTAATTAAGTTAGTAATGTATGTCGCATGTAACGCCTGTATGTTCGTTTAGGTATAGGTATACGGAATTCTAAAGTATACGGATATGGATGCATATGTAACATAAGTTACAAGTTACATAAGTGTTGGCAACACCAACAAGTATTTATAGATATAATCTGTATTGTATCGCCCCTCTCTAATCTGTGCTTCTTATCGGAGTACACGCGTTTATAAAACAAGTGCATTTTATTTACATAAATACCACCCAGTTGAGCCACCTAAACTTATACAGTGCCTGCTCTACATGGTCCTTCGATTCTTCTACATACTGGGAGGTACGTTCAAAGATAGAAGTGCAAAATTTGTTTCGTGTACTCTGAATTTTTCGCCGCCATATTGGGTCCCGGCCCGGCCAGTTTCCAAGCGTCGCAAAGCATTCGACGCTCGCCGGACACCGCGCAACGTTGCCAGCATCACGCTTCGAGTCGCCCGCGAAGCTCAGCAAGTCAAGAACGAGAAGTCAACGCTTTCGCGCTACTACGACTCGCAAGAATAGAGCGAGACGGCAACATCCCTCGACAAGGCGCGAGCGCAAGTGCGAAGAGGAAAGAGCATAGATCGTCGTGTCCGATCGATATTCGATCGCAACTTCACAGCGCTAGTGTGGCGCTAGTTTGGCACGGCCAGCACGCAACGCCGCAAAGCTTCTCGGCAGGTGTCGCGTCCAGCTAAAAAGAATAAAAAAGAAGCCATCTTTTCTGCTTTAAATAGTTTAAAAATTAAACTACTGCTGAATTGCCGATACAAAGTGTTCGTACCTAATACCAAATTCAGTGAAAACATTCAGTGAAACATAGTTTATGCTGGACAATCGGGAAAATATAAGATGGAGGAACAAATTAGCAAACTCGTTCAAGCACGAGGCTATGTAAAAGCGAGGATAACTAAACTTCATAGTCTCGCCCAACCTGAAGCAGCTTTGAATCAGTATTCCATCGAATATTTGAAGGCAAAGAGAGACCATGCGCAAAAGCTATTCCAAGAATATGACGCATTTCGCCGAGAAATTGTATTTTCGGGCCACAAGGACACCGAGGACGAGACGACGGAGAACAAGTACTTCGAAGTCTTGGCATCATTGGACCGGGAACTGAACAATCGCGCCGTCATCACACCCGCAGGCCTCACAGCTCAGGACGAAGCAGCCGAACCAGCATCAACAAGTCTTAATAATAAGCGTGTAACTTTACCACCCATATCCATACAAACATTTAATGGTAAGTTTTCAGATTACGTACAGTTCATTAACCTGTTCAAATCTCTTATCGACAGCGATAAAAGCTTAGACTCAGTGCTAAAAATGTACTACTTAAGATCATTTTTGAAAGACGAACCTTTTGATTTGATTAAAAACCTCCCCATTACGGGCGAAAGTTACCTCGACGCGTTAGAGCTCTTAAAAAATAGGTATGACAATAAATACAAAATCATTAGTGAGCATGTAGCTTGTTTATTAGATCTAAAAAGTATCGGCAGGGCTACAGCAATAAGTCTGAGAGACTTTGTAGCTTGCGTAAGGCAGCAACTAGCAGCATTAAAAAATCAGGAACCTCGCGTTGAGCATTGGGACACGATATTATTATGCATTTTATCCCGCAAATTAGACAGCTTCACCGCGCGAGCCTTCCAACTCGAACGGGATCCAACGATGGAGCCCAGCATTGAATACTTCTTGAAGTTCCTCGAGAAGCGCGCATTGGCTCTGGAGAACGTCGAACAGGGGCAGGGCCCTGCGACATACGAGGCGCGCGCCCCGCGGGTAGCAGCTCACGGCGTCGCCGGCTCACCGTGCATATACTGTAAGTCCGCAGATCATAAATTATATGCTTGCAAATCATTTCAACTGCTTCCAACAGACGGCAAAGTAAAATTCGTCAAGCAAAATGAATTGTGTAACATATGCCTGGGCTTGCACAAGGGGCGATGCAGGTTTCACTTCAGATGTGCAGAGTGCAAGGGGTCACATAACACTCTGCTTCACTGCAATTCACCTGTAAAGCCACCACCTGTCACATTGACAGGCAATATTGACAATAACAATGTGCTTCTCCCCACAGCAAGAATCAAAGTGTTCGGTAAGGATGGTACCGAATTCCACATTCGAGCCCTCTTAGACAGCGGCTCACAGGTGTCATTAATCACCTCAAAGGTAGTTGAAAAGCTGGGTTTTACACCCAAGCAGATTAACACAAACATCATTGGTATAGCCAATGCAAGGAGTAATGTAAAATATTGCATTCCATTAGAAATTCATGCTATTAAAGCCCCCTTTAAAACTGCTGTAAACTATCACATAGTTGACCAAATAACTTGCAACTTACCACAGTATAAATTTGATACTTCTGCACTAAAGATTCCAAAAGATTTAATTTTAGCCGATCAAAAATTTAACACACCAGGTGAAATCCACATGTTAATTGGAGCGGACATAATGTTTCAGACGCTGTTGCCGATGCAACAGTCGAGCCGCCTGCAACCGACCACAACACCGGACAGCTCGCCGCAGCAGCACAGCGCGCCGAGCTCCGAGACGTCGGCCTGTAGTACTGCCGGGCTGCACGTGTTCAACACCGTGTTTGGACACATAGTTGGAGGTAGCCTGCCACAATATTTAACAGAACCCACCTGCAATAAAGTTGTACTTAAATGTGAGTTAAGTCTCAATGAAACATTGGCCCAGTTTTGGAATACAGAAAAGGTACCCGAAGTATACAATGAAAGTACTTCTGAACAGAAACTATGTGAGCAAATTTTTGAAAAATCTGTAAAGTTAAAAGATAACCAATTTGAAGTTGCATTGCCTTTAAAGTTACCTCTTTCTGAGATCAGTGATGTGCTTGGGGAGTCCTTTCGATTCGCCCTTAAAAGATTCTTAAATTTAGAAAAAAAATTACAATCAAATCCTGAGTTGTTTCATCAGTACAAGCAGTTCATACATGAATACTTAGCTCTCAACCATGGCCACTATGTGGATGTTGAAGCTTATGATCTGCATAAAGACCCAGTCTACTTCCTGCCACATCATGCCGTAATTAATGAAAACAGCAAAACAACTAAACTAAGAACTGTTTTCGACGGCTCAATGAGAACAAACAAAAAGGTCTCACTTAACGATTTGCAACTAACAGGGCCAGTGATTCAACGCGACTTGTTCGATATAATTATGCTCTTTCGTTTTGGAAAGTACACCTTTACCGCAGATATTAAACGTATGTTTCGAAATATCAAAATTGATCCTGCATACACATCTCTTCAAAATATACTTTGGAGGGACAATCCCAGCGAGCCAATTAAGTGTATAAGACTTGACACCGTCACATACGGTCTAAAGAGCTCCAGTTATTTAGCATCACGATGACTCGATGAGCTAGCTAATAGGTATGAAGCTTCACACCCCCTAGCGACATCTGTGATCAAAAATAATATCTATGTTGATGACGTCATATTCTCTGCCAATGATCTCGAAACAACCCTTAGTGCTAAAGACCAGTTGCGTGATTTACTCAAACGAGGTAACTTTTTAACTCACAAATGGTCCTCAAATCATGAACAGGTTCTCTCCGACATACCCTCGAATGAGCAACACTTTGATAGTTTAGATCTGCAAAAAGACAATTACAACATGAAAGCATTGGGTTTACAAATCAATATAAAGAACGATAATTTCATAATCTCCTCCCCAGAGCCATTCAACTCTGCAAATATAACTAAAAGGAGCATATTGAGTTACATAGGTAGACTTTATGACCCCATGGGCTTTGTAAATCCCATAGTCGTTACAGCAAAGGCCATCATGCAAAAACTATGGAAGCTAAACACTAGTTGGAATGACAGACCGCCTTCTAATGTAGAACAAGAGTGGCTTCAGTTCACTAACGATTTAGCCATGATGGAACCCATTTTGTTAAGTAGAAATATAGATATTTCAGAAGCAGACACAGTCCAGCTCGTCGGGTTTGCCGACGCCTCGAGTACGACAGCCTACGGATGCTGCGTGTACCTGCGACGCATGAATACATCAGGTGCAACGACAATGCATTTACTCTGTTCCAAATCGCGAATAAATCCAGTTCAGAATAAAGGCATGACAGTACCCAGAATTGAGCTAAGCGCTGCCCTTCTGCTTTCTAAATTAATCGCAAAAACCTATGACACTCTAAAAATCAAGGTGAACATTAAAAACGTTTACTTGTTTAGTGACTCACAAATAGTTCTCGCATGGATTAAAACCGAACTAACAAAGCTTCAGGCATATGTGGGGAACAGAGTAAATGTTATTCGTCAGAATACCGCTAGGTGGAGCTGGCTGTATGTCAACACGCACGAGAACCCAGCTGACCTCATAAGCAGAGGAGTAAGGCCGAGTGAGCTTCGTAGCAACGACCTCTGGTGGCATGGTCCCCAATTCCTACGAAACAGTGAGTACGTTTTCGCTTGTCATAACCCTTCAATAGCTCAAGACCTCCCTGAGGTCAAGTCTGGCATGGTGTTCTGCAACAATCTAGTGTGTCAAAGTCCGAATCCACTCGATTATGTAATTGAGCGCTTGTATAACTATTCGGACATTAACAAAATCATAAGGCTTTTTGCATACATACTGCGGTTTCTCAATAATACTAACAAAAATAAAAGTAAATTAAATACTACTTACCTCGGCAGTGCTGAACTAAAACACTCTCTCATGCTCATAATTAGACATGAGCAAAATAAGTACTTTCACGCCGAATTCGATAGTTTAAAGAAAGATCAAGTTGTTAAAGGCAGCATGACACAACTCCATCATTTTGTAGACCACTTAGGGCTCTTACGTGTCGGTGGCAGGCTTCATAACGCTCAAATAAGTTATGACAATAAGCACCCAATTCTTTTACCTAAAGGTTCGGCCTTCACAAATATGCTAATTAAAAGCGAGCACGAAAGATTACTTCATTTGGGTCCTAAGCTTCTGCTTTCACACTTGAATAACAGGTTTTGGATTGTTAATGGATTGGAGGAAGTTAGAAAAATTACCATTAAGTGTATAATTTGTTTCAGAGAAGAGGCCAAGGTGGCCAAACAGCTCATGGGTTCCTTGCCAGCTAGTCGCGTCACTGCCACTAGCCGACCCTTCGAAAAGGTCGGAGTGGACTTTGCTGGGCCAATAGATGTAAAGCTCTCTCGCGTAAGAAAATCTGTAATAGGTAAAGGTTATATTTGCGTCTTCGTGTGCTTTGCAACGAAAGCCATTCACTTAGAATTAGCGTCAGATCTTACCACGGAGACATTTTTAGCGTGCTTCAGACGTTTAATTTCAAGGAGAGGGTTGCCCACTGAAGTCCACTGTGACAATGCAAGTACATTTAAATGTGCAAGGAGCCAATTAGCTGAGCTCTACTTACTGCTAATTTAGTAATTTTAAAGGAGGATAACATTCCCCCTATGCCTTGGCCTATGGCCAGAATTGTACAGCTGTTTCCCGGAAATGACGGCAAAGTGAGAGCTGTAGAAGTTAAAACACCTAATAATAAGACTCACGTGCGCAGCATACACAAAATTTGTATATTGCCAATTGAAGATAATAACAATAATTAATTTCATGTTAAAAGCTACTAAAATAATATCTAATGTTTAAAATATTTAAATCATTCACTCTACCTATTCCTATTGTAATGTTTCTTGCAAAACGGCCAATAGACGGCGCCAGTTTCTATGCAAGTTACCTTGTCTAAAGTTTAACCCATTCGATTATTACGGAATGTAATGCTACGCCAATAGATGGCACCACTTTCTATGCAAGTGATTTTGTATCAATGATCACCAACATGGTGTAATTTTCATTAAAGTTAAGATTGTTTGACAATTCTTTAAGTTCGGTACATATTGTGTATTTTTAATTTCCTACATGTGCAAATTTATGATTCAGCTGTACCTGTACATGTATAATGATAATTATTGTCAGTGTTTAATATAAATAAGTTTACTTTTCCTTTAAGCTGGCTGGCAGCATGTTGGCAACACCAACAAGTATTTATAGATATAATCTGTATTGTATCGCCCCTCTCTAATCTGTGCTTCTTATCAGAGTACACTCGTTTATAAAACAAGTGCATTTTATTTACATAAATACCACCCAGTTGAGCCACCTAAACTTATACAGTGCCTGCTCTACAATAAGTAAATATATCAATATACAGTGATTCGCTTACTTACGTTATACTAATAACATTATTATTATTTTGTTACTTTCTTAGTTATAAGGAGGAAGATGTTATAGTGGCTTGATGTAGGTAGATATATATGATTGTATGTAACTACCCGCGTTATGCAATAAACCAGTCTTGTCTTAATGAACAAGCAGTGCGTGTTATTGTGACCCTTTCTATATCATAACACTCGGGTAAAAAGTGTTTTAATTGTAATCAACGGGGACATATTAGTCGCGATTGCAAACGCCAGAAACCTGCAGGTACTTCCGATACGCAGCCAAAAACAGGGTCGGCCCCAGGGCCAGGTTCGGGTCCAGGTCCTAGTAGTTTATGCACATTTTGTATGAAACAGGGACATACTGAGGATAAATGTTTTGCGAAAACACGGCCAGCACAGCGTCATCAGCGTAACGTGAATCTATGTTCTCACCGGTCGAGTAGTCCCCGAAGCAAGGACGTCATAACAGCAGTCATAAATGGAGTACCGAGCGACGTACTCATTGACAGTGGTGCTATTGAAACGTCCTCGATTTCTCCCGATGCTGTGAAGTACATACCTTGCCAGCCTAAACCAAGACGTTCTTCTTTGTTAGGGCTAAGCGACAAAGGAATTACTAGCACGTCCCATGTCACCTTAACCCTTATTTTGGCAAGATCAAAAAATTCTTAAATTTGCATTTTTTTTTGCCTTTTCACGATCAGGTAGACATATTTAAGCAGTAAAAAATGTTGAAAAAAATCCTAGCTTTCCCGATTTTGAAAAAACGTATGTATCATATAGGTTACAGTGCCAAGTTTCTAATATTTTATGTTCAATTGAATAAAATTGTGTAAAAGTAACTGGTTTATAAAATAAAACAACAGAAACTATTTAAAAACAGTTTTATTGCTTATAGTAGACACAACATTTTAATTACTGGAGTGGTGGTATGCATATATAAACAATTTCTCTTGATAGTCATGCACAAATGCATGTCACATTTTGAGCATTTAACATTTTTTTGGCCCGTTTTGCAATTTTTGCATCTCCCTCGGGCCAAAAATATAGGTCAATGACCTACATTATCAAATATGACACTTTCAGGAGGCCTGGGTATAACCGGGTTTTTAATTTTTCCTGTGCCCGTTACATCATCACTTAGAATGTTATGCCTGACAACGCGGTTCTTTTTCAGCAGCTCGTAGGATATTTCCAACCTAAATGCCTTTAATCTTATTTCTGAATCAGTATGATCCTTCCTCCATAGCAACCAAGCGTTGTTAACGTTTCGACTTGTATTTGAGGTGTAGAAGTATTCATTGTTCCTGTAGTTTCAAGCGGTGAAGGGGTGGGAGAAGTATCAGACAGCGGAGTGATTGGAGAAGGCAAAGGACTATTTTGTTCAAATGGCATTTTTAATACCCGCCTGCGTAAAGACCGATTCCGGTCTTTTAAAAAAGCAGGAGATGGAAAGCTTTGCTGCAATACATGCGTCTCAAGAGATTTATTATTGACTGCTTCAATTTCATCGTTATCTGAATCTGAGAGTTATCCTACATTTTCAAATGAGGTATCAAGTGAAGGGGCCTCTGAACTGTCGTTTATGGAGTCTGGCTTATTGTTTATGTCACGCAAAGGTGCTTCATCAGAAGAATCACAATCTTCGTCGTCTGAGACAATGCATGATATTATGGGCTCTAGCAGCTTGAGCCTAAAAGCAAAGAAAACAAACCATTCAACCCACCAAAAAGCAAAGCAAAGAAAAAAAAAGTCAGTCATAAGTGTCCACAGACCAGTTAAATGCAATTAGAATGCATTTAGATTTTTTTTTATCGAGTTGATAAATAAGTAAGAAAAGTGAAAGTAAGGAAACCCAAAAGAAACGCCTTGTTTTTAAAATTTTCGTTATTTTTTTTTTAAATTAAATTTTGACTATTGAGAGATTGGCAATGTATTAAATATGATACTGTTTCACATGTGATAACTTCTTTGACAGATTGGCAGTGTATCAAATGTAATACATAACACTTAAACACGTTATTTTGGAAACTTACGTATTATAATGCATAAGTTACATTCATAATAACATGCGTTAGTAACATACACACTTAGTTTCATTCAATGCATTTACAAATATACACAAAAACCAAATTAAAAAAAAACTTACCGTGCGAAAAGTTGGTCGATGTTTACGTTCCGCCATTTCGGCAGCTACTGATCAACTCCTGAGCAGTATGGGTGCATTCATTTTATTTTACAATCCTGGGGTGTTCTTTAAAGTCTTATAATTAGTTGAAAAGTTTCCGTCAGAAAAATACGGTAGTTACATATTTTTTAATTCTTTGTATCACGGGTGTTACAATCCCAAGAAAAGGGTAACAGTTGAGTTTAGTAACATTGCTATTGAAGTAGATCTGTTAGTGGTAGCGTCACAATATATATATGCACCCGTAATAATAGGCACCGATGCACTGAACCGCGACGGAATAACTTTTACTCGTAGGAGACATGAACATTGTTTTACGTACACTGCTCCTATTCGTGTCAATACCGTTAAGTTAGATGATCATGATCATGTTAAAGTGAACACACCACTTCAGGGTGAAGACTTGGCAGGCATTATGACCGTCATTAACAAGTTTTAAAAAAAATTGATATCGGGTATTGCTATGACTACCGTTAAAACAGGCGAAATGGAAATAAAGCTTACCAAGTTTACACCGGTAGTATATCGACCCTACAAGCTTTCATATCAAGAAAAGCTCAAAGTTGGCGAAATAACCAAGGATTTAGACATAATGAAAACGGGATATTGACCGCGATTACCTTTTGGGGAGGACTCCAATAGAGAGATCTCTCTCCAGGCAGATGTTATGCCTGGGGACCGAAGTCCGAAGGAAGAGAGTTGGAAGTTGTATTTATGCAACCGACTTGAGAAACTTCGTTAGCGCGATGTAGGACAGTGACGTAGAACAGTGACGTCACTCGCGTGTGGCGCTAGGGTCGCTACACCAGCCCCCCTTTTTAGACCGGAGGTCGGTGTGGGAGCGCAGTCTGTGCGTCGTGAGGGCGCTTGCAAGGGCCAATTGCGAGGTTTGCTCAGCCTCGTTGGCGAGCGATGAGTTGCTCCGCTGTGCTGGCGGAAGCGATGAGTTGTTCCGCTGTGCTGGCGGGAGCGATGAGTTGCTCCGCTGTGCTGGCGGGAGCGATGAGTTGCTCCGCTGTGCTGGCGGAAGCGATGAGTTGTTCCGCTGTGCTGGCGGGAGCGATGAGTTGCTCCGCTGTGCTGGCGGAAACGATGAGTTGTTCCGCTGTGCTGGCGGGAGCGATGAGTTGCTGCTAGTCTGGATCCTCGTCGGAGTGCGTAGCAGTGTAGGAGAGGGTTGCACACTGTAGACACCAGGCATGGAGATATAGCAACATGCTAGTGGTGCACAGTGTGGTAGTCTGGCGTTGCTGTGAGACTGCGTCATTGTCGTAGGTCTTGGAAGGTTGCGTTTTTTGTCCAATGTCGAGGGTCACCAGTTTGGGGAGGACTCCAATAGAGAGATCTCTCTCCAGGCAGATGTTATGCCTGGGGACCGAAGTCCGAAGGAAGAGAGTTGGAAGTTGTATTTATGCAACCGACTTGAGAAACTTCGTTAGCGCGATGTAGGACAGTGACGTAGAACAGTGACGTCACTCGCGTGTGGCGCTAGGGTCGCTACAACCTTATAGGTTTGATGACCACCAACCAACCAACCAACCAACCAACTTTGTCCAACCAAGGATTTGTTGGACAAAGGTGTCATTAGGCGGTCAAATTCGGAATATGCCAGTCCAATAATACTTGCAAAGAAGCGTGACGGCTCTGACAGGCTCTGCGTGGACTTTCGAGCACTGAATCGTATTATCGTAATCGTAACAGTAAAGGAACGCTATCCTCTTCCACTCATAGACGATCACATAGATAGGTTAGGTGGTTACAGATTTTTTTCGAGTCTTAACATGGCGACTGGTTTTCACCAAATTCCTCTCAAGGAGGAGTGCATTCATCTTACCGGTTTCGTAACTCCAGAAGATCATTTCGAATATGTCAAAATGCCTTAAACTCGTCAATAGTCTAGACCGAAAAGGTTGATTTTGGACGTGTTGGCGACAAATTAGTTGAATTAACAAAGTGATGGGTTAAGGCAACTTGAACAAATTGTTGTTTTCACAGAAAAGTTAATTGTTGATATGAAAACAGTAGTTTTTACCTATTTATACATGTTGGCGTAACAATTCATGCAAAATCCAATAGGTAATTGTTGATTTTTACTATTCGAGTTGTTGACATAATAATTTAAATAGTAAAATTAACAAAATAAATACGTTAAAACAACAAAAGGTACTCAACTATTTGTTGACTACCAGAAATAACAAAATAAATTTGTTGATTATTCCTATTTCCAATAGTTGAGTTAATGTATTTGTTAATGTTGGAACCAAGCTGATTGGCCGTAAAACAGTTGGGACAACAATATAAGCAGGTAAAAACAGCAGCGAGACATAAAGCTAAATCAACACGTTCAAATGGTTACACGAACACCCGAATTAATGGTTAAAATAACAATATGAACGGGTTAAATCTTTCACAAAAAAAAGTCAATTGACACAACCCTTTCAAATGTTCGTTTTACCCGTTACACAAACAGTTGAGATAATAATATTAAACATGTAAAACCAACTGCAACAATAAAGCTAAATCAACATGTTCGAAAGGTTAATCTAACTTAGGATCTAGGGTAAAAATAACAATATATGAAGGTTAAGTCCCTTACAAAAAAAGCCAATTGACACAACCCTTTAAAGTGTTTGTTTCTACGGTTAAAAAAAACAGTTGGTATAACAATATACATAGGTAAAAACAACAGCAAGCTAAAAAGCTAAATGAACCTGTTCGAATGGTTAAACTAAATATACAATGACAATGCAAAGAAAAATCCGTTAAGCAGCTGGACTTGAACCAGCAACCTCGGTAATCCGTACCACGCTCCACCAATTAAGCTATACTTAACGTTGGTGTACCTAACGAATTTTTCAATGCCTTGTGTCATATTTTTATTTGGAAGATCTCTCCTCAGCGCCATCTATGAGTAGCTTAATCAAGCTGCTCACCCACTACGGAACTTCTACAGTTACGCATTAGTGGCAAGAGATGGAGCTATTTTCTGAATCAATGAAAATAATCGATTTATTGATTATTTTTGTTTTTATTTTTATGAAACATTCATAGAATGAAATTCAATATTCGTTAGGTACACCGACGTTAAGTATAGCTTAATTGGTGGAGCGTGGTACGGATTACCGAGGTTGCTGGTTCAAGTCCAGCTGCTTAACGGATTTTTCTTTGCATTGTCATTGTATATTGAATTTCATTCTATGAATGTTTCATAAAAATAAAAACAAAAATAATCAATAAATCGATTATTTTCATTGATTCAGAAAATAGCTCCATCTCTTGCCACTAATGCGTAACTGTAGAAGTTCCGTAGTGGGTGAGCAGCTTGATTAAGCTACTCATAGATGGCGCTGAGGAGAGATCTTCCAAATAAAAATATGACACAAGGCATTGAAAAATTCGTTAGGTACACCAACGTTAAGTATAGCTTAATTGGTGGAGCGTGGTACGGATTACCGAGGTTGCTGGTTCAAGTCCAGCTGCTTAACGGATTTTTCTTTGCATTGTCATTGTATATTGAATTTCATTCTATGAATGTTTCATAAAAATAAAAACAAAAATAATCAATAAATCGATTATTTTCATTGGTTAAACTAACTTATTCAAATGTTTCGTTTAATCATCACAAAAGCGGTTTGACGACCGGATGGCCTAGTGGTTAGCTACCCTGACTATGAAGCTTGAGGTCCCGGGTTCGAATCCCGGTCGGGGCAGATGTTTGTATGATGAATATGAATGTTTGTTCTCGGGTCTTGGATGTTTAATATGTATAACGGCAGAGGTTGACCAGCTGGGTTGATGGGAATGGTGACATCAGCATTGCTGACATCACCATCTCCACCATGGGGTTCACTCATTTGCAAAAGATGAAAACCAGTGCGTAAATTTTTATTGCAATGTCACAAATTCACAATCAAATTTAAAGAACTTAAAAGCTAGCCAATATAGAAGTCGTAAGTACTCACAAGATTTTGCGCCCTTGACACGTCTAGCCTCGGCAGAGGCCCGTGTCAGAATGTCTCGCGGCTCGGTCAATCACAATGGAAATAACAATGACATTTCAAACTCAACAAACTTTCTTTTAAATCACAATGTTTTTTAAAAGCTCTAGTAATCAAAGTTTTATTTCGGAGACAATTTTAGAAACCGTTTTAAACATTTAACTATTATTGGATAATAAGCGATATAGCACTTTAAAAGAACTGATGAGACTACACGAACAACACTTTATTTTCTAATTACAGAATTAGACAAATTAACTTTTAATGAACTTAAAATCTAATACAATTCGCGATAGGCAAGTTGGCTTCTCAAACGGGCAGGGGTTCTTCTTAGCAAGTGGTCGCTGGCGTAAGAGAGCGATTCTGAGCGTGCGGCCGGTTTTAAAGGCACAGCCCCCGCCGCTACGCGTCCTCCCCTCCTTGGGTAGTTGATATTGCCTTCGTTAACACGGCCTCTCCTGACTGGAGGACGTCCTCGTCCTCCCGTGGCCCAGGCTGAAGGGTTGCTGCCGCGCCAGCGGTTCCTGGCATTGGCTCTGGTATCGAGGGCACCTCATCGCCCCTGACAGCTCGCTCTGATGTGGACTCCGTGTCGTCTTTATCTTCATCACGGCATGCATCTGAGAATAGAGGCCACTCATAAAAGACTGAAAACATCTTGCAAAGTGACATAGTGAACTATAGGCACGACGTTAGCGTAGTTCACTAAGACCAGAGAGGAAGCGCGACGTTAGCTATCTCTGATAGTGGCAACGTAAGAAACCTATAGTTACGTTAAGACTTTTACATGGCATAGGCACGACGTTAGCATAGCATGTATCCTTATGTATGACATAAGCACGACGTTCGCTTGTCATACACGCGTGTAGTCAGAATCACGCAGCTAAACATGACATAGGCGCGACGTTAGCATATCATGTGTTCTTTGTATGACATAGGCACGACGTTCGCTTGTCATACACGCGTATAATCACACAGCTAAATATGACATAGGCACGACGTTAGCATATCATCATGTGTGTTAACGAACTAAAATCTCACCCTCAAAGAAGGCAGCACACGTGTCCGGAGTCCACTCCCCTCGCCACGGCACCATAAATTCTGCCGCAGCCTGTGTCGATTTGCCATAGGAGCCGGCCAACAATTGCAGCTCGTATCGACCATGGGGAAGCGCCTTGATCACCCGATAGGGACCGCGCATGCCAGAGTCGAGATTGCCAGTAGCTTGTGCCTATTTAATCACAAAAACGAGTGAATTAGTGTCAAACGTTCGAGGGGGTCTCCGGTCAGCATTAACATTTTTATCTTGCTGACGTTGGTTCATTTTCAGGCGCTCAGAAGCCCTCTGTCTATGCATTTCCCTTAACGCTTCGCGGTTGGGATTAGTGTTTTCTAATGCGATGTCTCTAACTAAGTGACGTATAAGGGGTGTAGCTGCTTCAATGCCTACCAGTAAGTTCAAAGGCGAGAGCCCGATAGTTCTCTGCTTGGTGATGTTGAGAACCAGTTGCAGCCGCCACATAGCGTCAGACCATTCGTTCTGTCGGTGGTTGCATTCTATGCGAACCATGTTTAACAACGTACGGCAATAGCGCTCGACCTGACCGTTTGAGCGGTGCATCTCGGATGTAATGAGATGTATGTCAATGCCTAATTCCGTCACAAATTTCGTGAACTCTGAACTTAGAAACATACGACCGCGATCTGCTATGATTTGTTTTGGGGTGCCAAACAAAGAGATCATATTGGTAATAAGTCGCTTTAACTCATTAGCATCCTGATCATACATGGGGTACAACAAGCAATATTTTGAGAAAGCATCTACAGCAATTAGCACGTACCTATAACCGTTAGACTGTGGTAATGGGCCCAACGCATCTACATGAATTACCTCAAAGGGATTACATGGCTTTTCCCATGAATGTATAGGTTGGTGAGGGGCTCTCGGGGTCTTTTTGTGTGTTATGCAAATAAGACAGTGAGCAACATATTTTTGAACAAAAGACTTCAGAGATGGGAACCAAAAATGTTTCCTAATAAGTTCTAGCGTCTTATCTACCCCAGGGTGTTGTGCTCATCATGAAATATTCGAAGTAAGCTAAGCCTATGGCCTTTAGGCACGAAACATAGGAGTCGCGATTCTTCACCTACTGGGGAGTACTTATAAAAGAGCAGTCCATTTCTATAAACGTAATGGGTGGAATCAAGTTGTCCTTCTGTCAGTTTTTGAATGAGCTGTTGAGTTTCTTCATCCGCACCCTGTGCCACTTGAGCCCAATTCTGTTGTTTGCGGGCTTCACAGACATTCACAGGATTGCGGCTCAAGTAATCAGCATGTGACATAGAGGTGCCCTTACGGTACTCTAATGTGAAGTTAAAGTCCTGCATATACCTGGCTACGCGTGGCAAAAGGTCTTTTTTCTGTTGTGTCGATTTTAATGCGTTACAGTCAGTAACGACTGTAAATTGAACGCCAACCAGGTAGTGCCTAAAATGTTGCAAGGCTTTAACAACAGCCAAGGTCTCCAGCTCATAGGAATGGTACCTTGGCTCTGCACCCTGGGTTCGTTTGCTGAAATAGCCTACCGCTCGTTTATGACCTTTTTCATGAACCTGAAGAAGCACTGCACCATAGCCAACAGAATTTGCGTCCGTATGGACTTCAATAGGCAAGTCGGGGTCGTAAATAGCCAACACAGGCTCGCTAGTGAGTTGTGAAATTATAGTTTGCCGTGCTTCTTCTTGTTCACTGCCCCAGCAAAACGGCACACCCTTTTTTGTCAATTTAGCAATAGGAGCAGTTTTAGTGGCGAAACCAGCAATATAGCGGCGGAAGTAGCTAGCTAGACCTAACAATTGACGCACCTGCTTGACATTTTTTGGAATGGGTGCTTCGACTAAGGCCTTTACTTTTTGCTCGCTCGGTTGTACCTGACCCTGACTTATAGTACGACCCAAGTATTCTACTTTAGTTGACAAAAAAGAGCATTTCTTCAAATTAATAGAGAAGCCTGATTCAGTCAATGTTTGCAGTACCTTGCGTAAAGTGATTAACCCTTCATCCACGATATCGCTTAATATTAACACGTCGTCTATATGTACCAGGGTTTTACCAGATTCCAAGTGTTCGCGAAGAGTTTTTGACATTATTCTTTGGTAGACTATAGGGGCATTGGCCAAACCGTAAGGCATCTTCAAATATTCGTAATGCCCTTCCGGCGTTACGAATCCCGTAAATCGTACAGAATCATTGTCCACTGGAATCTGATGAAAGCCTGTAGCCATGTCAAGGCTAGTAAAAAATTTGTGTTTGCCCAATCGATCAATATGATCGTCGATTAACGGTAGTGGGAATCGATCTTTAATTGTGATCTCATTTAATTTGCGATAATCGACACACATGCGATCAGAGCCGTCCTTTTTTTTGACCAAAAGAATTGGGCTCGCATATTCCGATTCAGATTCTCGAATTATGTTCTTTTCAAGAAGCTCTCGAATGATCTCACGAACCTTCAGAGTCTCAGAGTATGAGAGCCGGTACGGTCTATAAGCAACTGGCGTACTATTGTTCAATTTAATTGACATGCTACCAGTACTGACGGTAGAGGTAGCAGTTCCAGCAATTAGGAACTTTGAAAATTCGGTAATCAAATCGAGCAGTTTTTGCAAATCTTGCCCTGTCAAAGAAGTCTCAATCGGAATCTGCGTTGACGTCACACTAAAATTTACATCGTGCGTAAAACGGGACACATAGGTCAGATGTTGTTGATCGCGCGTGCGTGTGTACGTAACACCTTTTCGATTTAGTACATCAGTACCGACAATAATAGGAGTGTTCATGGATTCAGGGGATACTACATGCAAGTCCACTTCTAAAGTGATGTCATTAAATTCTATTGGTAGGGTAACGTAATAAGTAGATTCAACTTCCTGGCCACCGATTCCTCTTAAAACTTTAAAGGCGGGCTTGCACGCACATTTGAAATACTTTAATAGTGACGAAGAAATCAGAGAAATACTCGAACCACTATCAATAAGAACATCCACAGAAATCCCCTGTATCACTGCCACCGCGATATCTTTATTTTTATTGAGAGGGTTTTCCTGACAAAAGTTAACATTATTAGCATTGCGAGACTCTGATTTTATTTTCGCAAAGCAAGATTCTATTTTATGGCCTGGTTTTTTACAGAAACCACACGGTTCGGATTTATTTGAGTTAATGACACGATCATTCTTTTGGATGTTCTCACTGCTATTGTCACTCTTAGACGCGGTTTTAGTTCTTTTTGCACAATTAGACTGTTTATGGCCGTATTGACCACATGCAAAACATTTACCATCAGCAAATTTACGTTTACGGGCAACAGTATCATTATTTGAATTTGAAAATCGATCATTACGTGGGGTATTTACAACCTTTTTCGTAGGTACTGACGCGTTTGACTTTACATAAATCGAAAAGAATTCCACCAAGTCGTTCGGTTTTAATTTTGAATTAGTGGCTGATGCACGTATTTGTGGGTCCGTAATACCCCGTACAACTATTGCTGTCATTAATTCGTCGGTCAACCCTTTAACTATGCGCAACCTTAATAAAGATCGACGAGCATAATCGGCATATGTAGGGTACTTGTCAGAATTAGTGCTCATGACCTCATACAGAATATTAGCAACATCTGGATTTTTGGGACACAAGGGTTTAAATTCCTTTTTAAAATTGCTCCAGCTACGATCATGAGTTACCCATTCATTGAGCCATGTCCTAGCGTCACCTTTAAGACAATTCCCGATGCGAGACAAGCACTCGTTGTCATTCCAGTGATTCAAAATCTTAGCACGGTCTACTTCGTCGCACCAGATATCTATATCGTTGACGCTAGGATCAAAATTAGAAATATAGTACGAATGGTTAGATCTCACCGAAGTATTGATTGACCGTATGGCCTCGACTATACGATCCGTCGCGTTGGGGTCACGATCCGTGGCAGCACTCGCGGATCGCCCTGGCGACGTCGGGACCCCCGCATCCGGGCGCTCTGCATCCTCCAGGCCCGTGACTGCAGGCTCGGGCGCCCGCGGCCGCGGCGGCGTCATCGAGAGTGCGCCGGCACCCGGCTCACGTTGTTGTGACGAAGAAGAGTCACGTCGGTTTTCTAAAGAAGTCAGTCGATCTAGAATTTGTTGCATTTGTTCAGTTAATACATTTCTTGAAATACTGCGTCTGCGGGTATGTCTAGAACGCGAATCACGATCACGATCCCTAGAACGTGAATGGCGGTTTCTAGAACGGCTTCTACTATGACGGTTATTATTCGGCATTCTTTTAAGTAAGTATGGCTAAACCAAATAAAGTAGCGGTAGGTAGCAGAAGTTTGAAAGCCGTTAAAGCAATTTAATTCAAAGAAACACAATTTAAAAGAAATGAAACACTGATTGACTATTTACACGACTAAGTCGTTAGTTAACAAATAAGCAAAATTGCAAATAATCGACCAAAATACAAAGCGTAAATTATCAATGATCACACGTTTCTTCACACAATCGCGGAGAACAAATTGGAACGTACTCACCCATAACTGCAATCACACAAATCTTACCACAAGAAAACCGTTACGATTTTGAAAATGCCACATTGAATAGCCAGTCTGCCTTACGTCAGGAACTTAGCGAATCAGGACGCAGGATAACGGTATCCCACTTACTGATATTGGATAATAAGCGATATAGCACTTTAAAAGAACTGATGAGACTACACGAACAACACTTTATTTTCTAATTACAGAATTAGACAAATTAACTTTTAATGAACTTAAAATCTAATACAATTCGCGATAGGCAAGTTGGCTTCTCAAACGGGCAGGGGTTCTTCTTAGCAAGTGGTCGCTGGCGTAAGAGAGCGATTCTGAGCGTGCGGCCGGTTTTAAAGGCACAGCCCCCGCCGCTACGCGTCCTCCCCTCCTTGGGTAGTTGATGTTGCCTTCGTTAACACTATTTTAAATTAATGAACCATTCAAAAATTCATTATGATTTCCCGCGCAATTTCCTATCACATTACAGAACGTTATGCAAAACGATGCTAGGATTAATATAGCTTTTAACCACATCATCCAAAACAAATGACAGTCTCTAAAAAATCAGGGTACAAATTATTAGCAAGTTATTTACTTGGTTTTTAAATAATCCACTATGACGACTGGCGAGTAACGCCTTGTCGCTCGTAATAGCAACAAAACATTTTCCCTCAGAATTAACATTAGCTAGGCGCTTATGCTAAAAGCTACAAGTGAATATGAACAAGTGCTAGATTATGGTCTGGAATCAAGGTAAAATAAAATCTAAGAATTAGTATGTGCAAGTAGACACTTGTTCTTATTCACCTTGCAAAAATGATAACATAAATCAGGTAATTAAGGAGAATCCAATCGAAAACATAATCAAAATCACAATTTGATAGCAATTTAGTTACTCTAAGTTTAATTATCTTGATTTTTGTCGGTCTTGCGTCGACGCGGCCATTCTGCGAGACGGTGCGCGCTCTGCACCAGTCGCGGTTCTGAAAACAGAAATTTACTTTCTCTGAGCTAAGTATCCATTCACAGGAACACCTTGCTGATAACATGGAGTTACGATGCATTTTCGCAAATTATAATTGAATGGCGTCGAAGCAATTAGTTCGAGTCACCGTGTTATCAGCATAATTATGTTCGTACTGAAAACAATCATTCAACAGCTGTATAAATATAGAAAATAGACTGCAGTTTATGCATTCATGGGTGCTTGTGCTCCACGCACACTAGCACGATTAATATTTTAATAAAATTGAGTTTGATGCTGTAGTGCTGAGCAGTCTCGTATGCCGTGGTCCACAGGGGATAATAAAGGATTCGGGAAGGACGATGCTGTGGCCTGGGTCTTGAATTTCTGACCGTGGTCCACAGAGGATCTAAAAAAATAAATAAATAACGTTTGGGTCTTTTAAGACCACAATTTGTTTTCTTGTGGTTCTGAGCGGTCCTGTACGCCGTGGTCCACAACAAAGATTACAAAATTAAAACTTTCTTAGCTACATAGAAAATGTAAGCAATCTTAAAAGTTGTTGAAGTAGGTAATTTTTTTTTTTTTTTTTAGTATAAATAATCAACTGACCAATTTGTTTGGGAGTCCATCAGCCGTCCAGCCTGGGATGTGGATGGTTGCGGTTCGTCTAATGAGTTGAGGAGCTGAGGTGTCGCACGAGGAAAGCCCCTCGTAAAGTTCACCGATGCGTTATCATTGCTGGGTGTACCCTGTGTTAGAGTAGCATCGTCACCTTCAATACTAGTCGACACGGTTTTCTGATCGCCCGGCTGTGGTGCTCTACGTAATTGATCATGAGCTACCTTGCGTGGACATCCTCTGCCAGTCACACGCTTTACCATATATCGGTCGTTATCCAATACTCTGTATATCTCGTACGGCTCACTATACTTGAGATCTAGGGAGGTCTGGTTCCGTGGGTTGTTCTTGATTAGCACGTAATCTCCTCTCTGAAATGAACGTAACCTTGCCTTGTTCCTGTCGAATCGTTGCTTGTCGTACTGAGCTGATGCAATCATTTTCTGGTGAACGTGCTGATCGAGCAGGTCAAAGTCCATGGATTCGTTGTCAATATTTACCAACCTTAAAAGCTCTGGCGGTACACTATGTTGGCGGCGAGTCAACAGTGTGAGTGGTGCAACCCCAGTTACTCTATGGGGCGTGCAGTTAAATGCGAGCTGCAAGGCTTCCAACGCTGTCTGCCAATTTTCAGTATCATAGTTTTTAATCATAGTTAATGCATTTTTCAGCGTAGCCATAACCCTCTCGATCTGACCGTTCGTTCGGCTTACGCCTGGTGCAATTGAATGTATATCTATGCCAAAACGGTCGCAGTACGCCTTGAACTGTCAGAGAAATTCGCGACCTCCATCGACTATGACCTGCAGTGGAGTTCCAAATAAGTGTACAACACGTTTCAGTGCTGCCAGACTGCTGCTCGAACTCTTGTCGTTAGAATAACTAAGCACTATGTACCTTGTGAAGGCGTCGATAGTTACGATGACGTACTCGTCCTGCCCTTTGGCGTTTCTTGTACCAAACTTGCCTGTGATATCCATATGGATGGTCTGAAATGCTGCCGTGGGTTTTGGGATCGGATGAAGCTGCACTTGGGCCGCTCCCGAGGGCCCTTTCGATGTCCTGCATACTACGCAATTGTCAACAAACCTTCTGACGGTTGTATTCATTTTTTCAAACCAGTAACTTTCTCTCAGCTTTTGTAAAGTTTTCTCGTAACCTGGATGCTGCAGCGCTGTATGGAAAGAGTTTATCAAACTCCACTGGAATGATCTAGGAACAACAGTGGAGTTATGCGTACCGAGTACGGGATTATTGAGAGTCTTCTTGAGAACGCCCTCTTCTAGGACGTAGTCTGCTGCTGGGCTGTCGCTGGTCATGGCGGCTATAATCGGGCGCAGCACATCATCACGTCGCTGCTCGATTTTTAACCATTCCAGGTCTCGTGTCATGACATTGACAGACATTTCAGTAGACGGATTCCTGCTAAAAAAATCTGCGTGTTGCAGGCGCTCACCTTTTCTATACTCGACTTCAAAGTCGTAGTTTTGCAGGAAGGCCCACCACCTATGTATTCGAGGAAGGAGGTCCTTTTTGTGCTTTGATGCCTTTAAGGCGTTACAGTCAGTTATTACCTTGAATTTTCGGCCATAAAGGTAATGGCGAAAATGTTTCACGGCCCGGACCACCGCCAAGGTCTCAAGCTCGTACGAGTGGTAGCGGCTTTCAGCGTCAGTGGTGCGCTGGCTCTTGTACGCGACTGGATGTTGGCGAATGTCGATGATCTGGGCCAGCACTGCTCCGTACCCAATGCTGCTTGCATCCGTGAAGAGCTCTATGGGAGCGTCTTCCTGAAATAGCATGAGGGTCGGCGCAGTAGACAAGCGTTGGAGGACATAGTTTCGTGCTTCGTCGTGTCGTTCGTTCCATTCCCATTTCGCGTCGTTTTTTGTTAATTCATATAGAGGTGCCATCACACGAGAGAAATCGGGAATGAAACGTCGGAAATATCCGGCGAGGCCGTTAAACTGTCTAACTTGTTTGACCGTTTTCGGAATAGGTGCCTTCATTAAAGCCTCCACCTTTCCTGGGCTCGGACTAACTTGTCCGTCTGATATGATATTGCCCAGATATTCAATGGAGCGTTTAAAGAAGGCAGTTTTGTCTATGTTAATAAAAAATCCGGCTTTTTGTAAAGCAATTAATATCCGTTCGATATGGGATAGTCCCTCAGCAAATTCTTTACATTTGGACAAAACGTCATCAACATAAACCTGACAAACCTGTTCTGCTGAAGTCAGTAAAGGAGCGAGTGCCCTATTTATGCATCGTTGATACACTGATACCGCATTGCTAAGTCCGAACGGCATAGTTAGGTACTCGTATAAGCCGTCCGGAGTAACGAAAGCGGTCTTTTCGATAGAACCCTCTGATATGGGTATCTGATGGAACCCCGCGGCCATGTCAAACGTTGAGAAGTAAGTACCCCCAGCCAGCTGATCTATTTGATCGGAGATTATCGGTAACGGATAGTGATCTCTTAACGTGTTCCTGTTTAGTTCACGGAAGTCCACGCACATGCGATCTTCACCATTTTTCTTTTTGACCAATATTATTGGACTGGAAAACGGAGATTTGCTTTCGCGGATAATTTTATGCTCAATCAACTCAGAGACGATATCTCGCACTTTTTCTCGCTCAACGGGACTCAGTCTATATGGTCTTCGTTCGACGCACTTGATTTCATCCTTCAGGCGTATCTCCAGCCCACCGGTATTAACTCGTGATTGGGGATAGCCGCGAATAAACAAATGTTCGAACTTATTCAACAACAGTTTTAACTCGTTGATTTGATCGTCATTATTTAAGTCGCAATTTATTTTGTCAAATTTTCCGCTTGAAGATCGGATGTGATGGACAACCGGTTGACGGACGACTGTTGCACCGTGAGAATTCACTAACACACTAAGGTTTGTGTTATCGGCAAGATTCATGCCTATCAACATATCTGAGCATATTTCGTAGTCCGGGACTACATGGAACTGTAGTTCTACCCTCAAATCGTCAATGACACAGATCGTCGTCAATGTCGATAGTGATACTACCGTAAATTGTCCTAATCCCTTCAAGTATTTTACTGTATCAATTCTTTTTCCCGGTAATTTAGCTGCCATGGATTCGCGAATTGCTTAACATTCCGCCCCACTATCAAAGATTGCAACTAACTTTAAATTTCCAACAAGTACCGGCATCGAATTCAATTTAGGTGTACCAACAAAATTAACTTTTGACACAACCGCGCGCTCTCGCTTGTAACAAGTTTCATAAGTATGGCCTACTCTTGAGCAGAACGTGCAAGTCGGCTTACCCGCATTTTGGGATACATTTTTATCACTTTGTTGTGGAGTTTTATCACTTTGTTGTGGAGTTTTATCACTTTGTTGTGGAGTTTTATCGTTTTGTTGACGCGGTTGAGGCTTTTCGTTTTTGTCACGGAAGCGGCAATCGTGCGTGTCATGACCGGATCTTTTGCAGATTTGACAAAAGCGCGAGGCTTTGTCGGGAAATCTAGGTCTCTTGGTATTATTTCCTTGAGGCAAACCTGATGAGCTCGAAATGGGGCGTTTTAAATTCCGTATGGAAGATGCCACGGAGATTAGTTATGGTACTGAAGTAGCCCTAGAATTTAACAACTCGATTCTTAATCGCTCATCTGCCACGCAACCAATCACAGCCTCAACTGCGTCATCATTTGACAATTTATCCTTAGTGATACGACGCCATAACACCCAAGCCTGGGACAAGAATTGCGTGATGTCTTTGGAATTATCATAGCTATGCTCTCTAAAGCGGACGATGTCACATGAATATCTGTTTTCGGGTTCAAAAGTTGTTATTAAGACATTTTGCAATTCCTGCCAGGTGGCGGTAGATACTAGCCAGGTGTCGACCCACAACCTTGCACGACCTTTTAGTAAACTACTCGCTTTCATTCTTACTTCGTAGTCGCTTAGGTTGTAAGTCTCCATGGCGGTAGTCACATGCTGACACCATTCTCGTACCCCAATATTAGTGTCAGGATCGTATGACGGTAAAAACACATCATTAATTTTCATTTTTGTATCAGGCCGTGGTGATGTCGCGATACGATCAGACATGTTTTTCATCATTTGCAACATCTGTGTGAAAAACTCAGCTGGTACTCCGTTTACAGAGGCGTTAGCGTGTGATTCATTAGTTGACCCGGATGGAGGAGCAGAGGTGCGTGGTAGCCCCTCTTCTGATAACGGCAGAGGTTGACCAGCTGGGTTGATGGAAATGGTGACATCAGCATTGCTGACATCACCATCTCCACCATGGGGTTCACTCATTTGCAAAAGATGAAAACCAGTGCGTAAATTTTTATTGCAATGTCACAAATTCACAATCAAATTTAAAGAACTTAAAAGCTAGCCAATATAGAAGTCGTAAGTACTCACAAGATTTTGCGCCCTTGACACGTCTAGCCTCGGCAGAGGCCCGTGTCAGAATGTCTCGCGGCTCGGTCAATCACAATGGAAATAACAATGACATTTCAAATTCAACAAACTTTCTTTTAAATCACAATGTTTTTTAAAAGCTCTAGTAATTAAAGTTTTATTTCGGAGACAATTTTAGAAACCGTTTTAAACATTTAACTATTTTAAATTAATGAACCATTCAAAAGTTCATTATGATTTCCCGCGCAATTTCCTATCACATTACAGAACGTTATGCAAAACGATGCTAGGATTAATTTAGCTTTTAACCACATCATTCAAAACAAATGACAGTCTCTAAAAAATCAGGATACAAATTATTACCAAGTTATTTACTTGGTTTTTAAATAATCCACTATGACGACTGGCGAGTAACGCCTTGTCGCTCGTAATAGCAACAAAACATTTTCCCTCAGAATTAACATTAGCTAGGCGCTTATGCTAAAAGCTACAAGTGAATATGAACAAGTGCTAGATTATGGTCTGGAATCAAGGTAAAATAAAATCTAAAAATTAGTATGTGCAAGTAGACACTTGTTCTTATTCACCTTGCAAAAATGATAACATAAATCAGGTAATTAAGGAGAATCCAATCGAAAACATAATCAAAATCACAATTTGATAGCAATTTAGTTACTCTAAGTTTAATTATCTTGATTTTTGACGGTCTTGCGTCGACATGTATATAAGTATGTATTTATCTATATAAGTATGTTTATCCGTTGTCTAGTACCCATAGTACAGGCTTTGCCTAGTTTGGGACTAGGTGTCAATTTGTCCCATGATATTTATTTATTTATTTTATTTTTATTAATTCCCTTACAAAAAAAGCCAATTGACACAACCCTTTAAAGTGTTTGTTTCAACTGTCAAACAAACAGTTGGTGTAACAATATACATAGGTAAAAACAACACCAAGATATAAAACTAAATCAACATGTTCGGATAATTAAACTAAGTGACGAGCTGACGTAAAAGTAACAATATAAACAGGTAAAAACAATAGCGAGACATAAACCTAAATCAACATGTTCGAATGGTTGAACTAACCCCTTCAAATGTTTGTTAGAACCGTCACACAAACAGTTGGGAGGACAATTATAAATAAATAAAAATAACAGCAACACATACAGCTAAATCAACACATTCGAATGGTTAAACGAACACCCAAATAGTAGTTAAAAACAATGTGAACGGGTTAAATCTTTCACAAAAAAGTCAATTGACACAACTCATTCAAATGTCCGTTTTACCCGTTACACAAACAGTTGAGATAACAATATTAAACAGGTAAAACCAACTGCAACGATAAAGCTAAATCAACATATTCGAATGGTTAAACTAACCCACGAACTAGGGTTAAAATAACAACGTAAACAGGTTAAGTCCAGTACAAAAAAAGCCAATTGACGCAACCCTTTAAAATGTTGATTTTAAATGTCACATAAACAGTTGTTATAACAATATACATAGGTAAAAACAACAGCAAGCTAAAAAACTAAATCAACCTGTTCGAATGGTTAAACTAACTCTTTCAAATGTTTGATTTAATCATCACAAAAGCAGTTGGGATAACTATTGGAAGTTAGGGTCTATAAATGAGAAACAACAGCAAGCTAAAAAACTAAATCAACCTGTTCGAATGGTTAAACTAACTCTTTCAAATGTTTGATTTAATCATCACAAAAGCAGTTGGGATAACTATTGGAAGTTAGGGTCTATAAATGAGAAATAAACGTTATACGATCAATAGCTTTCTTTTATTTAATTATATTTGTACTAGGAAGCAATGACACGTCCGTTCTCTTTCCTATCTGAACAGCGAGTGAGGATACCCTCATTATACAAACTTAATAGTGACAGTTGTTTTAATATGAATAGGTAGGTACTTCGATTTACATACATTAGTTAATGATTAATTTTTGCACCATAGATAAGTAGAAGAAATCAACACGCCCCCTCAAAAATTAATCCTTAATGTTCTCTACGCTTGAGACAAAAATAGGCTATTTAAATAATCATACATCAAAGTACACTGAACTTACATTGTCAACTTTTTAACCTATGTTTTAATCTTAACGTATATTACTTCCAAGAACATTCTGGGAAATATGTACAACATTATGGCCCAACATTTATTGCATGGATTAGGGAAAACCCAGGAAAACCTAATCAGACCATTATAATAAGAATGCAGTTTTATAAACACAGCTATAAATTTTATACTATATTCTAATTCAATATTTCTTCTCATTTCTTGATAACTGCCTACAGGCAACGGCTTTATCAAAACATCTGCCAGATATTGAATAGTAACTACCTATAGGCATAGTTTCATCATCATCAAACTTAGGAGTTTCTTCCCATCGTCTCTCCTATAAGCCAGCTTCTTGACCTGATACGACACAACACCGGCCTTCTCCTTACCTATATAGTTTTGCTTTACTATATTCTTGATTGAATCAGGCGTCATCCTGTGGAGGTACGTATTCAAGAACTAAGTATATTCTTGTCAACTTGCTCTCTGAAAAATCAAACTTAAAATGATATGTTTTGATCACTTATGATTAGTGGAATAAAATTATTTGCTATGCTTATGCAACCTACTGTCATCTTTAAAAATATAAAAATACGCTCATTTATTTTAAATCAGTACTATAAGCTAGACTTAATAAACCACAAAGCTTCTATAACAGCTTCATACAACGCCATTCATTCAGCCTCAGCAGACGAAGCTGCTATTGACGTTTGTCTCTTTATACACCGAGCTTGTAATCTCAGTTTTTAATATATAACTAGTAGTACCTTTACTATCATAGTGATCTTGACCACCCCAAACAGAATCTACATAATTAACCCACATAAAACAACATTACAGGTACTTCTTTCATAGGTCAATTTAAGGTCTATTGTGCCTTTCAGATACCTTTGTGGCGCCACTAGCGTCTGGCTGCGCGCCGCATCATTCCGCCACTTTACTTGCATGGCCTGTGCAAGAGCTAACTCGAACTGACCAATAAACGTCTCGCACAGTACGCATGACGGTGGACGCTGATTAGCTGGTTCGTTATCACCGGGATCGGTTTGTGGCTCTCTCTGCCGATCCTTGCCCACGCGCGGGTGTTCCGCAATAAAATTAGTAATTAGTACAGCAACCCGTTGTGTTTGTGTATATTTGATGTGAACGATGATTACAGATACTTATTATCAAAAAGTGGAGTAATTCTTTCGCCCTCGAACAATCCAACTCCAAACCTTCATACCCGTTTTAAACATAGCCACAACTCTTTGTTATTTTTATTTGTACAGCGATACATTTACGGATGTTTTATTACTCATTTGCTGGAATAAAGTAAAATGTACCTACATAATAAAATATATACATACGTAAGTGTACATAAGTGTGCTGTGTACTTAAATCAGGTAGTATACATACATATATATCAAAGACCCTATGAGGTTAATGCCTTGGTTTCAGTGGAGGGCAGTCGCAGGTTTACATCCACTCTCTAGATTTTTTCAATATTGATTGAACGTAAGCTCTTTAATCTAATATGAGAAATTACTTTATCTACACACATTATAAGTACTCTAAGATGGGTTCAGAAGCCAAAGGCATATATCATACCCATATCTGTCACGAATTTGACTGTTTTTTTTAAATCATAGACAGACATACCGAGCTGACGTTTCGTGAACTGTTTTTTTTTTGTAAAAAAAAAAACAAAAAAAATCAAATTATCTATACCTATAAAACAGTACCGTGACTGACTGACTGACTGACAGACAACGCACAGCCAAAACCACTGAACCTAGAGACTTGAAATTTGACAGACATATACCTTGAGTATCCTAGAGGTGCATTAAGAAGGGATTTTTCGAAATTCCCACGGGATAGGGAATAAATGGGATTTATATTTTCGGATCAAAGTGGCTCTATCTGCGTAACCATAATTATTAGACATTTCAAATTTGGCATGCTGCAAGTAGGTAACAATAACAGCTAAAAACAGTTTTCAGGATTTTCCGAAATTCCCACGGGATAAAGACCAAATAGTGTTTATTTTCATAATAACTGACTAGCGGATATAGAGGACACGCACAGCCTAAACTATTGGTGCTAGAGACCTGAAATTTGTAATACATGTACCTAGAGTATCATAGAGGTGCTCTAAATATCTTAACTTTATTTCTTTGTTTGTAGGGGGTAATCTCTGAAACTTTCACCAACAGAAAGCTAAAACTATCTCTGATTGACATCGGCTACTTTTTCTCCGGGAGAATGCAAAATTCCCGCGGGATAGAAACAAGTGAATTCAACTACGGTATAAAAGTAGCCTATGTCAATCAGAAACAGAGTAGCTTTCTATTAGTGAAAATATATTTTTTAATTGGTCTAAATGCACTTATTTCTATCCAACGGGAATTTTGCATTTTCCCAAGGAAAAAGTAGGTCGCCAATATCAGTCAAGAACTGTATGTAGCTTTCTATTAGTGAAAGTTTTTTTATAAAATCGATCTAAAGGGTTAAAATGCAAAATTCCCGCGGAATAGAAATAAGTGAATTCAACTTCAGGGACGCCATAAAAGGGATATAAACACTAACCACTACGCCGCCGTAAGGAAAGAGGGGGGGGGGGGGGGTTCGGGGTACGCAGCCCCGCGCCATAAAAAGGACACAAAGAGTACTTCTTCTTCCAAGCCATTAATAAGTAGCGAACCACTACGCCGACGGCTAAATTGACAAGTAAAATAGAGTCTCAGGGGATTGAGTTCGAAGACACTTTTGAAGTTACTGGGTTTGATTACACGCTAATGTGGCCTACACTTCCCTCGGGTGTCGGGATCCTCCGGCGACGGCGAAAATAGGGCGCAGGCGTCGTAGAGAAACAAGGAGTGACCAGGGGGCTCGTGTGATGTCGTGGTGTAGAGATGGTGTGAAGGGGACCGTAGCGTGCCAACAGCTAGCCTCTGATCAGGCTGCGAGAGGTCGGCAGGGGTCCGTTAGGAACCAGTAGTGGGTGGAGAGATTTTCCACGGGTAGCGTAGTTGCCCTGTAAATAACCTGGTGTGAGCCAAACGTCCATGGTATACTCGCACTGCCATATTCCGCTCTCCAGTCCGACCATTCCCGAGGGAGTGGGAACCAGATTAGCAGTGCATGGCAATACGGAGGGTCATACGGATTTACAATTTAGCTAGAGTCAGAGAGTAAGCTTTTACAGGTTTCTAGTGAGAGTGTATAACAGATTTACACAAAGTGACCATTGGAACTTTAAATTCCAACCGTTCTAGGAAGCCGTTAGGTTTAAAAATAAGCGCTACATCTATAACCGTAGAGCAGTGAAATAGGGACGGATTAAATTATAATTAACTGTCCGGAGCGCTATTAAGGTACAGTAATGCTTCGGACAGAGTAACAGAGTGGAAACCTATAGAATTAAAATAAATTACAATAAAAGACACAAGTAGTGTAACACAATGATAAAGTACAGAAACGATCAGTATTCTTACCAAGTTCTGGGCTGGCTGATTCCACTCAGGAGGTGTAGTAGAGAAATGTACGGTCTCCCGGCCGTACAGGCGGTTTTATGGTTGAGTGGAACCGGATACGGATAACCAAAAGATTTTGAATTGGGCGACGCCCATGGGCGTGTCCGTGTTTCTCATTTTGAATACCAACGTATTATTTCTGTGTAGTGTGTAATGTAGTTTTTATGTGTTTTATGTTGGCTAAGTGCAAGTAGCGGTTGTTAATTAATTAATTTACAACCGATGCAATTTTTTAATTAGATTTAAATTAATATTATTCGCCTAAGTGCGGAAAAGCGCCATCTAGCGGATTATGGCGGAACTTTTAATGTCCAAGAGCTTGCGTATTGTGACAGCATGAAAGCATGCATTTGCCGCACAGATATAACTATTTTTCACTGGAGGTCGCGGGTGAGCAAAGTAATTGTTTTTAGCTCCAAAAATAACATCTAGGCTCTAAGCCATCATTCTTGAGAATGGCTTCCCAAATTAAACAGACCAAAACGCAGATTGGACTATTGAATTGTTATACAGAACTTAATATATCCGCGGTATAGCAATAAACAAATTCTACGCGAACGAAGTCGCGGGCAACAGCTAGTTTAATATAATTCTGACCGTTCGTATTTTTTTTATCATGTCCACTTTCATTCATTAGCACTAGATGGCAGCATTGTCGCTGCTTGTGCCTCAGAAACATTTCACTTTATTGTTATTTCTTTTGTTACTTATTCATGTCATGTTATAAGTGATTTCATTTGCCTTGCCTTTCCTAACTTCTTATTTTTCTTAAGTGGACAATCAAAAAACTTCCATGATTAATCTGGGGTTCGAACCAGCAACCACATGCGTCATAGTCGACACACCAGACCACTGGACCAAGGGAGAGATCTACTGACGTTACGAAATTAATAACTGGTTGTTACAAACTGACGTCATCCTACCATCCGTTATACCGCATAAGCATAATGATACCCGCAAATAAATTTGTTAGTTAATTTTCTACCGCATTTATTTTTATGATTCCTCGATTGCGACTAACAGTGTCGCTACGTTAAATACAATATTTTTTTAACAATGTCTAATTTAATTCCTTTTTTAACGGCGAAAAATAGTCATGTTATTTGTAAACAACACGCCTATTGGTGAAATTGCTCGTCAGCTGAATTTAACGGTGAGTTAAAATATTATGCTAAGCTAGTAGTATTATATTTATAGTTGTGTTAAAAAAGTATCGTTTACTCGTTATAAAAAAAGTGTCATTTTATTGTTTGTTTATTTTTGCATTATGATGCAGGGTAATAAAATGAACCTTTGAATCAATTTAATTTTCTTTTACAGAGAATAACCGTCGGACTGGGCAAGACGGCATGGAATATATGCTCTCGGCATAGAAAAGAAGCGTCCAGGTTTTCAAACCGTCATGTTTACGGCTCAATCTGCGCGTTATCGGGATATTGTTGCAAGCTGGTTGCAAGACACACTGCAGACCCTTTCTTATCAACTAAGGAAACAGCAATAAACATACCGACCAGCAAAAAAAACATATTGTCATTATGTTCACCGACAACAAAGGGTTCGTTTTGATGAAGAATAGAAGAATGTTTAAATTTTGATTGGTGTGATAAATCGATAATAATAGTTATTTACACTGACGAAAAAGTCGTTTAAGGCTGACAGAGATGGTCGCAAGATACTGTGGCGGTATAACACGGAGATTGATTTAAGTAATGTTATGTTTTACTAACCAGAATTAGCGGCAGAATAACCTTAGTTTATTGTGGATGGTTGTCATCAATGGGGCCAGGGGAAATTGTGAAAGTTAAAACCTTACGGAACTAGTTCCTTTAACTTCAACGGCACCCATGCAAGGTGGTGACTTATGTTAATCAGTAATCAATGGTCTTCAACAAGTAATCGACAATGAAGTTAGATCCTTGAGGTATTTATATTTAATGGACTAAGGTTGTTAACGCCGATGTTTACCGAGCGGTTCCGAGCGCGCGCGCCGCCTTCGATCGTCGCGCCCCACCGAGCAGACCTTACAAAATATTGAGAAGAGTGCACGTCACTAATAAACATTTTATAATTGTAAAATTACTACAAATAAAGACAGTAATCATCTTGGAGTCAGATTCTTATTGCTACCAAACAAATGGTGACCCCGACGTGATATAATCGAAGACGCTGCGCTTCATACCTACGCTTCATTCTTACTCAACAATTTATACTGCGCGGACCTGCTAAGATTCAACTTTCAAGCAAGCAAGTGATATCGAAGTTACGGAGGCTAAATACGAAGGAAGTGAACCTGTTTCTACTTTATTATACTTAGTTTAATGCAATCTTAGCCAGTGTTTTGTGTAAACTACGGTGATAGTGCATTTTTAAATTAATACACCATAGTAAGTTCTCGAGCAATCTGAGCGGAGACGGCCATATTGCAAATTGTCTTCTCAGCCATTAAAATTTGCTTAAAATAGTTAAGTCATTGTGTGAGTTTGTGCATTTATAAGCAAAAAAATATGCAAAGGTTATAAATTTAATATTTATTTTCTCAATAACTTCTTGCTACTTAAATTAAAATAAAACAACAACGCTTTGCCATTCCCTTTGCAATTCTATTAACCTGTCTATCTTTCTGTGTGTAAGCAATACGCTGCATTTATCTTCCAACCTTTGCATCAAATACTACTTAGCTAAATACCTACCTATTTCAAGCTATTCTTAGCCTGTTCCTACCGAAAGCAAATGCATGGGTACGTTTTGACCAGTATTTTAAATTGATTTGCCGACTATTTCAGATCTCACGGAACATAATTCGAACGGAAGTAAGTTGACGAGAACAAGTGTTAACGCCTAGCATGTGTGTGTGCCGGCGGCGTGTCAACACGGCGCACCCACACACGCACAGCGCCGCCGCCACTCGCCAAAGGACCGTCAACGAGCTAGGCTGTGTCCAAATATTATTAATTTTGTATTTTTATGGCAGTACACGCCTTCTTTTTCAAAATCGTTTTCAAATTTATTTGTCTCCAACGACTCCATCCCAGCTATCAGTACCCGAGTTCGCACATTTTGGTCCTTCTACCCTGGATATTTACGCCACGCAACTCAACGAAGAACAAAGGAAATACTGCGCTGACGTGGAGCTCTGGCGAAGTGACGCTAAGAGAAGCTAAGAGAAGCTACTGGAAGAAAGATAAATTAGCCGAGAAAGGGCACAGCACAGATGCAGGAGGAGTAGTGATATTATTGTGAGTTCGTTCCAATTTTCATTCCCGTAAAATCCCCTTTGGCAGTCAAATTAATTAAATTAAATTATTTCTCACAAATCCTTTATTTTGTGATAATTATCGATCTAAATTAACATTAGATTGCAGATCCTTTATTCTGTGATTTCCCACAAATCCATTATTTTGTGGCTACAAATTACTCAAATTAAATTATTTCTCACAAATCCTTTATTTTGTGATTAATCATCAATTCAAATTAAGATTAAAATACAGATCCTTTATTCTGTAATTTCCCACAAATCCTTTATTTTGTGGCTAAAATTATCCGTTCATATTAAGATAAATAGCAGATCCTTTATTCTGTTATTTCGTTACATAATTAGTTACGGTGTTTTTTCACCTTCATTAATTAAATTAAATTAAATCTTCTTTTAAAGTAGATTCCTAAACATAGCATTCCCAAAGCATTAAAATTAAATTCATTTCAGAGTCCCGAGATTTGGATCTTATCGATCTGTGTACGAACTGTTTCATTTTTTGCTAATTATTGTTAACCGTGTGTTCTAGAATATTCCATCGAATCGTCGCTGCGCTGGGTCGCGCGCTAGCCGCTCGAGCTAAACCGGTTACGCCCGGCGCCTCGCTTGCTACCTACCGCTACCGCACTTTTCGTATGCTCGCACACCCGCATTTCGCTTCATTTAAGTATTTTTCTTATTTTCTTTTGTTCAATATTTGCATAACTAATTATTTTGCATTGCCTTCTAGCGACTCATTGCACCGCATACATTTTTCACCGCATCTTGTTAAAAATTATTAGAGGTTTATTATTTATTACCTATCTTCTACTTTAAAGCCATTTATAAAGACTTTCTTTATCTTTTCTTTCAACATGGACTTTAAAGACTTAATTAAGAAGCGTGCTTCTCATAAGGCTAAGCTTACGCTATTTAAAAAATATTTAGAAACAGTCGAAAGTTGCTCAGCTTTAAGCGGACTCCAAAAAAATGAATTAAATGCCCGTTTGTCCAAAATTGCGACTTTATTGCGATTATGATTGCGTCCAATGTGACATAGAAAATTCGTGTGAAATTCCAGACGAGCAGTACAACGAACGCGAAACGTTCGAGACGCAGTACTTCAGCGTGCTGGCGCGCGCGCGCGAGCTGCTGGCGCCGGCGGCGGAGCCCCCGCCCGACCGCCGCGGCTCCTCGGTCACAGGTTCTTGTTGCACTGCACGCGAAGGTGGGCCAAAACTTAAGTTACCTGTTATTCACTTGCCTACCTTTTCAGGACATTATCAAGACTGGTTAGAATTCCACGATACTTTTAATAGTCTTATTCATTCAGATGGGTCTATACCTGCAATTAGTAAATTTCACTATTTACGGGCCGCTCTAAAGGATAGTGCCGCTTTAATTATTCGGTCGATTGATTTCTCCGCAGAAAATTATAACGTAGCTTGGGACTTGCTATGCGACAGATTTCACAATAAAAGACTTCTTGTTACTAATCATATGCAAGCGATATTTAACATTGAGATATTGACAAAAGAGTCTTCGAAATCGCTGCGTAACATTATAGATACTGTCAAAAGAAATCTTAGAGCTTTAAATTCACTTAATTTACCAACTGAGCATTGGGATATGCTAATTATATACATTGTTTCGAACAAGTTAGACTACATAACAACGCGTGAATGGGAAACTCATCGAAATAATTTAAAGGAGCTACCCACATTAACAGATTTTCATAGCTTTTAAAAGAACCGTGCTGATTTGTTGGAAACAATGGAGGAAGCTAGTAAAAAACGGAGGTCTAGTGATCCTACACACGTCCGTCAAAAGTCCTTTGTGACAAATACACATTCGCCTCCAGCGCGTAATTACCTTTGTCCTTTCTGTAAAAATAATCATGCTATCTATCGCTTTCAAAAATTCATTTCACTTCCTTTGGAAACAAGAGTTGAAAGGGCTAGGGCGCTTAAACTGTGTTTAAATTGTTTACGCCAGGGACACGCTGTAGGTGCATGTAAGTTGGATCCTTGCCGCTCGTGTAAGCTAATGCGCAACAGCTTATTGCATGATCATCAAAAAGCTTCTACATCTCAAAATGTTCCTTCTAACAATGACGTCATATTACAATCTGCTTCTAATCCCGAACCCCGAGGACAACCGATTAGTCCTACTCACAACATTGCGTTGTCAGCTGTTCACAATAACTGTGTATTGTTATCCACAGCTTTAATTAATATTACCGATAGCGACGGTAAACATCACGACGTGCGTGCCTTGTTAGACAACGGCAGCACATCTAGTTTCATTACGGATAGCCTGTGTGCTAAACTTAAATTACCTACCTCTTCAACCTCAACATTAGTTGAAGGGTTAAACCTCCAATCATCACGCTTGTCAAAGCGCTGTGACGTCCTTATATCGTCACGAATTAATTCATACACCGAGAACATTAATTGCTTGGTTGTTCCCCGCATTACACAATTATTACCAACTACAAAAGTGGATTATAAATCATTAAATATACCCCCAAACATTATTTCAGCGGATCCTACATTCTATGTACCTTCGCAAATTGACATGCTCCTCGGAGCTGATATATTCTGGACAATACTTTGTTCTCAGAATATATCGTTAGGTAAAAATAAACCCACATTAAGTGAAACAAAATTGGGTTCGTTGATTTCAGGTCAAGCACAAGCACTTAATACAACAATTAATACAGTCCATTGCAATCACCTAGTTTTAAATAATTACGATGACCAATTACAAAATCAACTTACTCAGTTTTCAAATTAGGGTCGGTTACTACTCAACAGCAAATATACAGGGAGTATATCGATCTAGACCATATTGTGTCATTTTATAAAAAATATACTTTATCTACGTAAATAGCACTCCAAATTAGTGCTTTATCAATCAAATTATTGGTGAGAATAGCAGTGATGAACTACTTTAATTTAAGCAATAATGATTACTCCAAGACACTAGGACTACTTTGGTCATGCAGAGAAGACTCTCTGCTGTTCTCAGTAAACATTAAAGATAATAACCATGTCAGTAAACGCTCCATATTATCAATTATGTCACAAATATTTGACCCATTTATACTTCTAGCTAAAGTAATTCTACAGAAATTATGGTCATTAAAAATAACATGGGATGATGCAGTACCGTCTGACATCGAAGCAATGTGGTCCAAGTTTATAAGGTCATTGACCTACATAAATAACATTAAAATACCTAGACACATTTTGAATGATTGTCCTTTATCAATCGAAATACATACATTTAGCGATGCTTCTACGCATGCATATGCAACTTGCGTTTATTTGAGATGCGTTTCGAATAATAATGTCTCTGTTCATCTCGTAGCAGCGAAAAGCAGAGTAGCCCCTTTAAAAGCAATGACAGTGCCTCGTTTAGAGCTCTGCGGGGCCCTCCTCGCTGTTAGACTGGCAGATAAAGTTAAAACATCACTTAGATTAAATACAAGTGGTTGCACTTACTGGTGTGACTCCACAATTGTCTTAGGTTGAATAAAATCACCTAAGGCTCATTTTCTTGAACCATTTGTTTTTAACAGAATAAGCGAAATTGTCGAGAGGTCCGAAGTATCTGCATGGCGCTATGTGCCCACTAAGCTCAACCCAGCTGACGTCGGGTCACGTGGTGCAGACGCGCAGCAATTAGAACAGAGTAGCCTGTGGTGGTCCGGACCTCCATTCCTTTCGTCACATGAATCTGGTTGGCCTACACAGCCATCACTTAAAATTAATGATGAACTACCAGAATTCAAAGCTCAGTGTAATTTAAATACCGATAGTAACGATCACGTGTCATATTATTCAAATTTCATTAAACGGTATTCTAACTTTTGTAAATTACGACGCGTGATAGCTTATGTGCACCGATTTATACACAATATTTGTAACCCTAATAGTAAACGTACAGGGCATTTCACAATTATTGAATTAAATTCATCATTAAACTCATTATGCAGGTTCGCTCAAATCGAGTCATTTGAGTATGAATATAACCTATTAAAAAATCATAAACAGCTCCCAAGTAAAAATAAACTACTTAACTTAAATCCATTTTATAACAATAACGACGGTTTAATTAGAGTCGGTGGCAGACTCCGCAATTCATTTTACGATTATGATTTTAAACACCCTATCCTTTTAGACTCGCGTCATCATATTGCTACCTTGATATTTAGACACTATCATACTATATCGATGCATGTAGGTCCACAAACATTATTATCCACTTTGCGTCATAAATTTTGGTTTCTAAATGGTAGAAATCTTGCCAGAAAGACTGTCCACGCTTGTGTTAAATGCTGTCGTTATTCTGGAAAAATTATACCACCAATCATGGGCAATCTTCCTGAGCATCGCATTCACGCGGATTATCCATTTTGTAATACCGCCGTGGACTACGCAGGGCCAGTCATGATATTGAACCGTAAAGGTAGAGGCAGCTCATTAATAAAATCATACTTATGCATATTCGTATGTATGGCAATCAAAGCAGTGCATATAGAACTTGTCACTGATTTATGTAGTTCGACTTTCTTAGCCGCATTAAGCAGATTCACTGCTCGCAGGGGAAAACCTGTAAATATTTATTCAGATAATGGAACTTGTTTCGTAGGCGCGTGCAATGAGTTAGTTAAATTTTTAAAATTAAATTCTAATCAAATCAGCGGTAAAGCGTCGAGCATGGGTATAAATTTTAAATTCTCGCCAGCATACAGCCCCTACTTTAATTCTTTAGCTGAATTATCGGTCAAATCAGTAAAGCATCATTTAAAAAGAGTATTTTCATTAGCAAATTTAACATACGAGGAGATGAATACTGTTCTTACGCAGATTGAGGCTATCTTAAACTCGAGGCCTCTCACTCCCCTATCTTCAGATCCATCAGATCCCTCAGCTCTCACTCCATCTCACTTTCTTATTGGACGAACGCTAACATTATTGCCCTCTCCTATACCTACTCTATCACGATACATGAGAACTCAACAATTAAAGGCCCATTTCTGGACAAGATATTATAAAGAATATATTTCAGAGCTCCAAAAACGTCAGAAATGGCGCACACAGAGAGGACAACTTCAACTAGGAGAGATGGTGCTGGTGAGAGATGACCGGCTGCCTCCTAGCCGCTGGCTGCTGGGGCGCGTGACGCGCCTCCACCCCGGCTCGGACGGCGTGACGCGCGTGGCCGACGTGCTGACCACGTCGGGGACGCTGCGACGAGCCTACAACAGACTCTGCCCGCTACCAGTGATGGACCAGAACGTCGTTCCTGGGGCGGCAGCATGTTAACGCCTAGCATGTGTGTGTGCCGGCGGCGTGTCAACACGGCGCACCCACACACGCACACGGCGATCGGCGCGGGCGCCGCGCCGCCGCCACTCGCCAAAGGATCGTCAACGAGCTAGGCTGTGTCCAAATATTATTGATTTTGTATTTTTATGGCAGTACACGCCTTCTTTTTCAAAATCGTTTTCAAATTTATTTATCTCCAACGACTCCATCCCAGCTATCAGTACCCGAGTTCGCACAACAAGAAATACCTACATAAATAGCTCTCGGCGGACTATAGTACCTATAGTCCCCTACCGGGGCCAGTTACCTAACTAAGCAGGCAAGGAATTATAAATTGGATTCTATTGTCTACAATTAGTGCTGCGTAATCAAGGTATGGAATCGTTATATTACTTTAACTTATAACTTATTTATTGTTACCTAACGTGAGAAACTATTTACGGTACTTAATACGAATAAACGTAAGTAGGTAGGTATACGGATTTACGTTGCTTGCGCTTACAAGATGGGTGATGTGAAAGAACTTACACAGCTGAGAGGGTCAATTAGATCTCGATTAACATTGTTTAAAAAATACTTGTCGTCTTTACTCGTAAAGAATTTAAAGGACATTTCTGATGGCGATATAAACGAATTGTCATTACGTATGAATAGAATGCAAGTAGTGCTTAATGAATTTGACGAGATTCAAAACAGCATTGAGCGGCTAGATACATCGGAAAAACAGACAGAAGAACGGGAAGAGACGGAAAATTCATTTTACGGAAGTTTTGGTCAGGCCCAGGAGTTGATTGATAAGTGGAAAATTAGCCAGCGAGAGGACGAGGTTTCGAGTGTTTCGAGCCGCAGTGGTGCGAATAGGATAAAGCTACCGCCTTTGAAGCTTCCTCCTTTCGATGGTAATACAAGTAAGTGGCTAGAATTTCGCGACACATACCTGTCAATTATTCATAAAAATGATGAAATCGATGATATATGCAAATTTCATTATTTAAAATCCTACTTGGACGGGGAGGCAAGTGCTGTAATTAAATCAGTGTCTGTGTCCGCTGACACATATGCTATTGCTTGGTCTCTCTTATGTGAAAGATATAATAACACACGCTTATTGGTTAATCAACACCTCAAGTGCCTTTTTAACCTTGAACCTTTGTCGAGGGAATCTGATAAGGGTATAGGCAACTTGATTGATTCAATTTCAAAAAACTGAGAAGCGCTTAAAACGCTTGGGGAATGCACAGACATGTGGGACACGCTTGTCATTTACATGGCATCTATGAAACTTGACGGTGCTACTGCTAGGAGGTGGGAAGAGTATAGAAATGACTTTAAAAATTCCCCTACTTTGAAAGATTTTTACAAGTTCTTGCGTAACCGAGCTGATGTTCTGGAAACTGTACAGTCTACACGGTCTGACGTAAAAAATGAAAAACTCCCATTTATTTCAAAGACTAAGTCGTTTATTGCTTCATCTTCTCAAATGCCATCTACTAGCTACCAGTGCATGTCCTGTAAACAGAATCACAGATTAATTTAGTGTCCTAAATTCAAAACATTGTCAGTTGATGATCGTTATCAGCGGGTGAGCCAGTGGAAGTTATGCAAAAATTGTCTTCGTCCCGGTCATCCTACTTAATGCCGCTCTGGTGGTTGCAGGGTCTGTAAAAGAAAGCATAGTACTATTCTACACAAACAATTACAGTTACAAGAAAATACAAATACGGATGATTCCGTGGCAGGACAAAATAAAAATAATACTAACCTTCCTCAAGGGACGCAGTCCTCTGCCACACCTGCTTCTCAATATGAAATCTCAACTGAGAGTGGGACTTCAGTCACAATATCAGCTGTATCTTGTGATCAAGTTTTACTTTCAACGGCGCTTGTCAACGTTACAAGTCAGGGTAAAAAATATACTCTGCGTGCATTGTTAGACAGCGGCAGCCAGACATCATTTATATCTGGAACAGCAAAACAGAGGATTAATTGCAATATTAAACAAGTCAATCGTGCCGTATCAGGCATAAATAATTCAACACTAAAAATCAACGAATATTGCGATCTTACGATTCATTCATTGCATAATGATTTCTCCACGCACGTGAAATTCTATATAGTATCAACTATCACAGACAAACTTCCCAACATAAAGGTAAAATCGCAGTTAGGTATTCCCACTAATTTAATCCTAGCTGATCCTCAGTTTTGTCATCCGTCAGAAGTCGATATCTTACTGGGATCAGATATATTCTGGGACCTTATTGAATCCAAACAAATTAAGCTAGGGCAGCATAAGCCTGTACTGACGGAAACAAAATTGGGATGGATAGTAGCTGGCCCTACGGGGGGGAGCTACGGTGACTCTTCGAGTTCACAAAACATAAAATGTAAATTTTCGCAAGACATTAAAGATCAATTAGCTAAATTTTGGGAGCTCGAGGAATTGCCAATGACAACGGCTATTTCGCCTCAAGACACCTATTGTGAAGAATTGTTTAATAATACTACATATCGCGATGCAGACGGAAGATTTGTCGTAAAAGTTCCGCTGCGAGAATCGACAGATGCCCTTGGTGACTCATACAAAATAGCCGAAAAGAGATTCTTTCATAGCGAGAAACGAATGTCTAGTGTCTGAAACAAGCTTATTATGAATTTATTCACGAATACGAGAACCTTGGGCATCTGACAGAATTCTCGAAGCCAAATTTTGGTTGCTACCTTCCACATCACCCAGTGATTAGGCAGAGGAGCGAAACGACTCGATTGAGAGTAGTTTTCGACGCGTCTGCCAAAACTACAACCGGGGTATCACTCAATGACATCCAACATGTCGGCCCTACCATTCACGACGACCTGATGGCAATTCTACTCAGATTTAGGCAACATAATTATATAGTTACGGCAGACGTCGAAAAAATGTACAGGCAGATACTGATAGATCCTAGCCAACGAAACTTGCAATTAATTCTGTAGAGGGATCATGACACACAGCCAATCAAAATATTGCAACTAAACACAGTAACTTATGGTACTGCTGCGGCTCCATACTTAAGCACCAGATGCTTATTGCAGCTAGCAAGGGAATGCGAAGACGAAAACATTATGCAAATCATACAACACGATTTCTATATGGACGATCTGTTAACTGGAGCCAATACTGAAGCGGAATTGAGTCATATTTGTGAATCAGTAACTAAAAGTTTAAAATCGGCATGTTTTCCTCTTCGCAAATTCCACACAAACGCACCTTTGGTTGTGAAAAACAGTCTAGGTTTAATGATACCTAAAGATTTGGACATTTCTGCGGAGTCAAGCGTTTTGGGTCTTACTTGGCATCCTACAGCTGATGAGCTGCAATTCTCGGTGAACATAGATCCAACGCCACCAGCAACGAAACGTAAAATATTGTCAAACTCAGCTAAAATATTTGATCCACTTGGCCTATTAAGTGCGATTACGATTACGCCTAAGATAATATTACAGAAATTATGGCTGACTAAAACAGACTGGGATGATTTGATTCCTGCAGAATTGTCCAAAAAATGGTCAGATTATGTAGAGAAACTGAAATATCTTGTCAACATTAAAATTCCCAGAGGCGTTTTGAGTAAGAAACCTAAAGCAATTACTTTACATTCCTTTTCTGATGCCTCGCAGGAGGCTTATGCTGCTTGCGTTTACTTGAGCTCCACCGATAATGAAGGTAATACTATATAATACTCTTACACGTTTATTGTGCGCCAAGGCCAAGGTGGCGCCACTGAAGCCGACCTCAATCCCACGCCTAGAGCTTCTGGGTGCGCTGTTGTCCGTGAGGCTGTCGATTAAGGTTCGAGATTCCTTGCGTTGTCATATTGATCAGGTTTTTCACTGGTCAGATTCCACTGTGGTCCTAAGCTGGCTCGAGACTGAGCCACGTAGTTTAAAAACCTTTGTCTCAAACCGTGTCGGAGCAATTCAGGACCTGTCACCTCATGAAACATGGAAACATATTCCCGGTGATCAAAATCCCGCGGATTTGGCTTCCAGAGGAGTTGATCCTCAACAACTCTGCAACTCAGTTTTGTGGTGGCAGGGTCCTACCTTTTTAGAAAAGGATATGTCATATTGGCCTCAATTAAATCGAGGCAGCGTTAATATTGATGTGCCTGAAATGAGAACTTATACACTAAATAATAAAGAAACTAAAACTACGCTAAATACTAAAACTACAAGCAATACCGATCCAGCAGACGCTCTTTCCAAGGTGATTGACTTTACTAGATATTCAAAGATGTCCACCTTGCAAAGAACCTTTGCTTATGTGAGACGGTTTTTTTTCAATGCACGAAATCGTGACTCAAAATTGTCGGGATATTTAACCAGCGACGAATTAAATGCGTCACTTGTGTATTTGAGTAAACAATCTCAACAAGAACCTTTTAGCTACGAATTAAATCTATTAAAAAGCAACAAAAACTTACCTGCGAAGTCTCGTATGCTGTCACTTACGCCCTTCATGGATGAATCTGGCCTACTTCGGGTTGGCGGGCGCATTCAAAATGCACCTGAAATGTATAATAAAAAACACCCTGTTATACTGGATTCAAACCACCCATTTACCAAGCTAATTTTTAAGCATGAGCATTTAAAATTACTGCACGGTGGTCCTCAGCTTTTATTGAGCAGTATACGAGACAAGTTCTGGCCTTTGAAGGGCAGAGTTTTGGCGAGAAGCACTGTTAATAATTGTAAAACATGTAAAATTATGAAAGCGAAAAATATAAACCCTCTCATAGGTAACTTACCACAGTCACGAGTAACACCTAACATTCCTTTCAAGGTGGACTATGCCGGTCCTTTCCAAATCACGGATCGCAAAGGTCGTGGTTGTCGTATTACGAAATGCTATTTATCATTGTTTGTTTGCTTTTCGACAAAGGCACTGCATCTAGAACTAGCTAGCGACCTCACGTCAGAATGTTTCATTCAATGTATGAGGCGATTCATTTCACGCAGGGGGAAACCAAGCATAATACACGCAGATAACGGCACTAATTTTGTGGGTGCAAGCAACGAAATCGGTAGATTTTTAGGGACGAATAGCGATTCCATTGCCCTTTACGCAGAAAACGAAGGCATAAAATTCAAGTTCTCGCCAGCTTATTCTCCGCATTTCAATGGTTTGCAAGAAGCCAGTGTAAAATCTGTGAAGTTCCCCCTTGCTAGAGTATTAAGTAGCACACACATGACATTCGAAGAATTATCTACGTTGTTTACACAAATAGAGGCTATTTTAAATTCGCGACCTCTTACACCGCTTTCATCCGATCCAAACGATTTGGAACCATTAACTCCGGGACACTTCCTGATCGGTAAAGCCTTGACGTCACTACCATCACCATCACTACTTAAGATAAATACCCATCGACTTAATAGATACCAGCATATAGAACAAATGCGACGGCAATTTTGGTCCCGTTGGCACAAGGAATTTCTATCGGAGTTACAACAACGAGTGAAGTGGCAGATCAAGCAAACGTTCCTCCTATGAACTGGCGTTTAGGACGAATTCAAAGGTTATATCCTGGACATAACGGTATCTGTAGAGTAGCTGGTGTCCTGACAACAAGAGGCACAGTACGTCGCGCCGTTCATAAACTTTGCGGACTACCTAAAGAATCATCAACATACGTGACTACGTCATCTGTATCATCATCAAGTCCAACGATACCTTCTACACCTCGGTCATCGTCATATCCTGCAACGTCGAGCTATCCTTCAGCGTCGTCGTCCACCGTGCCCTTACTCCTCGTGTCTCAACTTGCTCGAGGGGGGGGAGGATGTTAACGCCGATGTTTGCCGAGCAGTTCCGAGCGCGCGCGCCGCCTTCGATCGTCGCGCCCCACCGAGCAGACCTTACAAGATATTGAGAAGAGTGCACGTCACTAATAAACATTTTATAATTGTAAAATTACTACAAATAAAGACAGTAATCATCTTGGAGTCAGATTCTTATTGCTACCAAACAAAGGTCCTTCTGTCCACTTTAAATTACAAAAGCTTGATTTTTTTTTCTTCTTAAGTAGATAGGTGCCAATAAGTGATGGTATTGTAGTTTAGATGGAACATAATGCATGTTTCTGTCTAAATATCTACATGTTGATTCACTGTAGAGCCTATTAGCTTTGTAAAAAAAATAACTGCCAGATTTGTATACTGTTTACTAGGGTAGTAATTATAGTTCAGTTTATAACAAAATTATAGCTTTCTGTAAAAAAATATAAGCTTTTTTATTTACCTACGCCCATTAACCTGTTATATATTTAATAACACAATTATATTAACATAAACAACATATTTAATTAAATGCTAAAAGTATGAAAGAAAAAAAAACGAAAAAAAAAAGCACTGCAGTCTCGAACCCTGAGCTCTCATGGCAATTAACCGTAAGCACGTGCAACTGATCCACTAGGCCACGAGGTAAGTTACTTATCAGAGCAAAAATAAACATCTTATTTGTATTAGTAACGGTAGTCTGTTCGACGAGCATTCATTGATGTTATACTGTAGAAACAATTACCCACATTTATAATATTTAATATTCATTCAAGTCAAGTGCACATTCAAAAGCCCTTATCAGGCTGGATACCGAAGTGAGGGCACCGACTGTACTAAAATAATTTTGAATATTTAATTGGTTTTCACATGCTACATCATCGAAAATCATAATGGAATTTGTTGAGCATCGTTGGGATGAAGAACTTCTTTGTGGTCATTGAATATAAATAGCGGTTGTACGTTGTTTTACAGACAATAGTTTTATAGATTTTCGTTTAAAAGAAAAAAAATCGCATATTAACATTTCATAGAATAATCAGTATGCAGAATACTGACTTTGAAGAAATTTAAATCATTGATTTTTGTTACAAATAAATTTTATGTTTCGATATTCATATCATAGAATAACTTATAAGAATATACCTCTACTCACGCAAGAATGAAGCCAATGTAAGTCTTGATATACTTATCTCCAACTATAATTATAAGCTTCGATCGCTTTTAACAATTTTTCTCCATTATTACCCACCGACTTTTATACATGAAGACTGGCCACGCACCTTTTTAGCGCTGACAAAATGCGGCCTTCACTCATTAGCTGTCATTACACTGACATGTCAAACTTCAAGGGAATATACCACAGACAAATATATCATCTGGATAATGTACGAGTACCGTACCGATCTGCTAATTCATGTCCACAAACAAGTAGTCGCATCAATGAAAATAATCGATTTATTGATTATTTTTGTTTTTATTTTTATGAAACATTCATAGAATGAAATTCAACATACAATGACAATGCAAAGAAAAATTCGTTAAGCAGCTGGACTTGAACCAGCAACCTCGGTAATCCGTACCACGCTCCACCAATTAAGCTATACTTAACGTTGGTGTACCTAACGAATTTTTCAATGCCTTGTGTCATAAATATAAAATATGACACAAGGCATTGAAAAATTCGTTCGTAAAATTCTTAATTGGTGGAGCGTGGTACGGATTACAGAGGTTGCTGGTTCAAGTCCAGCTGCTTAACGAATTTTTCTTTGCATTGTCATTGTATGTTGAAGTAGTCGCATGATAACAATGACCTGCTAATTTACGAAGATAAAACAACAGGTCGTTCTTTATTGACCGAGCGAGCGAAGCATGAACGTATCAAATGGGACAAAAATGCTTTCTTAATATCTGTCCAGCTGTTCTCCTCTGCAGTGTAAAATTTTGTAAGCAGGCTCGATAGTTTTTTGGAAAAAAAAATAGCTCACGAGGTCTACAGCTCTCAGAGCCATTATTGATAATATTTTAGGTATAAAATACGAAAAAGCTCACAGAGTGGCAAGTGGAATGGAAGGCAAGTCTTTCGTAACTGCTTCAAAGGTAAAAATATAAAATAATGGAAAAATTACAAAAAAGGTACCTATTTCAGTGTCGTCATTGGACTGATAATGAGCAGTCTAAATCGGTAGATCTAAAAACTGGAAAATCAGTAGAAATAGATAAAATAGTCAGTTTCTGTAATAGTTTTATTTAGTTTACTAGGAATTACAAAATGGCCATACTATTAGAGGTTGGGATTTATCAGGCGGGGAAATAATTTTTCGGCCCTGCATTATTTGGCTATTATAATTATAATTTTAAGTGCGTGGTTTTCTTTACAAATAATGAGTATATTATTTACTTACGTATGGAATGTGATTCCATGTGCCTTTTTTTTCGTTTTTGTGTTATTTGTACAGTTCATAAATGTGCACGACGTCATTTTGAGCGGTTGAACTGGGCGAATCAACGAGATGTCACCTGCGCGGCGGCTGTTGGCGACTAAGTCACCGAGTAACCTAATCAACTATATTGCTTGTCCGCGCGCGGTGAAGGGGTGGCGAATCTGTCACTATTTGGTGCATCAATGCTATTACCAATAAAACTCAATCATCTTCCGTCCATCCATTCCGTCTGAATGTCGGTACTCCTCTACTACTTAATGTTGCCAATAACAGTAATAAAATCTAACCGATTTGCTTTCTCATTAAATAAAATAAAATGAAAATATTTCCAACTAAGATAAAAATCCTTCTCTTTAATGATCTCAGTAGGAGTATATATATATTTTTTGTGTTTTTTATTTTTTCTCCCATTTTTTTATTTTTACGGTTTTCCCGTGAATATCAATTATATTTTTTATAAACTCACTGAAACATGAACACACAGAAAAAAAAACCAGAAAAACGCCATCCCCGGGAACCGAACCCGGATCCTCGACACACCGGGTCGAGTGCTCTTCCCCTACACCACGATTGACACAGAGAAAGCAGCTGAATTTTTTCCCTTATTCAAATCTTAGCTCGTTTTTATTACATTTTGCAGTGACCGAGTAAACCGAGGACAACGCATTCCTTCGAAACTTATCAGCCTACCCGGACACGAGATGGCGCACTAAAGCAATCAATTAATGATCTCAGTAGGAGTATCTTTTTTTTTGTATTTTTTTTTCTCAAATTTTTTTATTTTTACGGTTTTCCCGTGAATATCAATTATATTTTTTATAAACTCACTGAAACATGAATCATCATCATCATCACCAGCCTTTTTTACGTCCCACTGCTGGGCACAGGCTTCCTCTCAGAATAAGAGGGCTTGGGCTATAAGTTCCCACGCGGGCCCAGTGTGGATTAGGAACTTCACACACATCATTGAATTGCTTCGCAGATGTGTGCAGGTTTCCTCACGATGTTTTGCTTCACCGAAAAGCTCATGATAAATTACAAATGTAATTCCGCACATAAATTCCGAAAAACTCAGAGGTGCGAACCGGGATTTGAACCCACGACACCCTGCTTGAGAGGCCATAGGTCAAACCACTAGGCTATCACGGCTCTTTTTTGAAACATGAATACACAGGAAAAAAACCAGAAAAATGCCAACCCCGGGAATCGAACCCGGATCCTCGACACACCGGGTCGCGTGCTCTTCCCTTATACCACGATTGACACAGAGGAAGCAGCCGATTTTTTCCATGTATTCAAATCTTAGCTCGTTTTTTATCACTTCTTGCAGTGACTAGCGCCATCTATGCGATTACCTCGTAAACCGAGGACAACGCATTCCTTCGAAACTTATCAGCCTACCCGGACACGAGATGGCGCACTAAAGCAATCAATTAATGATCTCAGTAGGAGTATCTATTTTTTTGTATTTTTTATTTTTTTCTCCTATTTTTTTATTTTTACGGTTTTCCCGTGAATATCAATTATATTTTTTATAAACTCACAGAGGGAGAGAGGGTAGGCCGATAAGTTTCGAAGGAATGCGTTGTCCACAGTTTACGAGGTAATCGCATAGATGGCGCTAGTCACTGCAATAGGTGATAAAAAACGAGCTAAGATTTGAATACATGGAAAAAATTCAGCTGCTTCCTCTGTGTCAATCGTGGTGTAGGGGAAGAGCACGCGACCCGGTGTGTCGAGGATCCGGGTTCGATTCCCGGGGTTGGCATTTTTCTGTTTTTTTTCTGTGCATTCATGTTTCAGTGAGTTTATAAAAAATATAATTGATATTCACGGGAAAACCGTAAAAATAAAAAAATGGGAGAAAAAAAAGATACTCCTACTGAGATCATTAATTGATTACTTTAGTGCGCCATCTCGTGTCCGGGTAGGCTGATAAGTTTCGAAGGAATGCGTTGTCCTCGGTTTACGAGGTAATCTCATAGACGGCGCTAGTCACTGTAAAAAGTGATAAAAACGAGCTAAGATTTGAATACATGGAAAAAATTCGGCTGCTTACTCCGTGTCAATCGTGGTGTAGGGGAAGAGCACGTGACCCGGTGTGTCGAGGATCCGGGCTCGATTCCCGGGGTTGGCATTTTTCTGGTTTTTTTCTGTGTATTCCCTTTCTTCAAATCAATAATAATTTATAATTTTTGTGAATGCTTACAGTCGGCCGTCCTGAAAGACGGAATGCCTCTATTCCGGTCCGGCCATTCGAGTACAACTTGTATGACTCTATACAATCGGCAATAGGCTGAAGTTTTGCAAGTAATAACAATAATAGCCGTGCACCTAGGCCAACATTAATTACAACAAAAAATAAAATAAAACAAAATAAAAACTTATTTAAGCAAAACTGTAGATTGATATTATCTAAAGAGTAATATATATAATTCGTATCTTCTTTTATTTTTCATTTTCTTGTAATGTTCATTACGGTTCACGGCGTAACGGCAAACGGCGTTTGTAAACTGCTACCTGCGCGTGATTCCTTCCCTGCTCGGTATAATTGAATGATCAAACGAACTTACCTGAAGTGAAGTTCGATCCTAATTATCTTGGCTTCGTCGAAGAGATTTAATATGACCATGTAGTAGTAGCCCTGCTACGCTTGAACCTACCCGCACATAGTGTATCAGCATCGTTGAGGGTGAACCGAACAATTTTATTTATTTTTTATGACGGTACCCTGTCGACACTTCCAGTTCAACCAACGATCAGCTGGCTTCATTTAGTTTAGAGAACACAACAAAGAACAACATTGATAAGGGGTTATGCCATCTCATCAGAACAGCATTACCGGGATGGGCGGGACCTTAAATCTCTTCGACGAAGCCAAGATAATTAGGATCGAACTTCACTTCAGGTAAGTTCGTTTGATCATTCAATTATCTTGGCTTCGTCTTTCGAGATTTAATATGACCATGTAGATGTTCAGAGGTCATCAATGTTGTTAAGTAACATAAAATAAAAGACACAAAGCTTTTAATGATCAGAAAAAATATATAATGTAAACAAAAGAATAACAGAAAGTAATAAAAATCACAGCATATAACTTTTTATGAGTTAAGTCATAACTCAAATAATTATCTAAGTAAATAATACATTAACAAAGTTTTCGTCAACATCAGTAATTGGTCTATTATAGTAGTTGCCAAAAACTGCTGAATGTCCTGACCATCCAGCAGTGTTCCTAATGGTATCGATACTAACGCCAGCCCGATGGGCGGCCGAAGTAGACGCGTGCCGCGTACTGTGCCCACCGAATACGCTAGTATCGATACCACTAGCTGTCAACGTTTGTTTTATCCAACGACTAATTGTTTGCGAAGAGGCCGCGTGATACGGTCTTCGAAAGGTAAAAATCAAATTGTCATTAGATCTGATTGCGGAGGTTATTTCCATGTAATCAACTAATGTTTCGGCAGGGCAAACACTAGAGCGTTGCCGAAAAAAAGGTAGATCAAGTACTGGTTGCGATCTGCCTACCCCGGAAGTCTTTATTAAATCGGTGATGGTAATTACAACTCTGGCATTATTAATAACGATATTTGATAGTTTAATCAAAGAGAGAGTCTGTGACCTTTGTCCAGTGGCTAAAGCCAACAAAACCACTAATTTTTTGGATAACATCTCTAGAGACAAGGTGTTATTGGGATACAACTGCGATAGGTACTCGAGAACAACACTAGGGTCCCATGTAACACTATACTTAGGAAAAACGGGTTTTATTCTAAATACTCCCTTAAAAAACCGTTTAATACGTTCGTCTTGACCCACGTTATTTACTGAAATAAGTGACAAAGCCGAACGGTGATTGTTCAAGGTCCCGTATGACGCACCTTGCTCGAAACAATGAGATAAAAAATCCAACACGCGAAAAACCTGGACGTCCAAGGCGTCAAACCCCCTCGCCACACAATACTGCTACCACAGTTTAAAGCTACATACATACTGGGACTTGGTATTCTCTGATAGGGACGACAGCATTACGATTAGAGCTGATTCTGGAACGTCGCGCCTGGCGAATGCGCTCCGGATAAAAGACTCACCGCCAGGGAAAGCCGACGGTGCAGAGGGTGAGCAGCCCTGAAATTAGATAACAGAAGGGCTTTATTTGGTTGCAAAATCATTATGTCACCAATGACTAATGATTTGAAAACTGGGAACCATGGTTGTGATGGCCAATTGGGTACCACTACAATTCCAGTTGCGTGGTCGTTAATAATTTTTTGCAGCATTTTCAAGACGAGTGCAAAAGGTGGAAATGCATAAAAGAAAAAATCGCCCCAATTGACTGTAAAAGCATCAATATTGTATGCGTACGGGTCCCTTTTCCAAGATATATATCTTCTACATTTAGCATTTAATCTAGAAGCAAAGAGGTATATATTGGGTTGTCCGAATTTAGCCACAATGGATTTAAAGATATTAGGATTTAATTCCCACTCAATATCTATATTTCGAGATCCAAAATCTGCTTCAATATTTTCAGCTGATTTAATATAAGACGCAAATATATGAATCCTACTTTCTTCACACCATAACCATAGCTTACGCGCAATATCATTTAGATGCTGATATTGCACGCCACCCATCCTATTGATATATGCAATAGCAGTAGTATTATCTACCCTTAAAAGAACCTCACAATTACTGCATTGGTTTGCAAAGGATTGTACGCCCAAATATGCAGCAAGCAATTCCAAGTAATTTATGTGATGACTCCGCTCCTCGTCGTTCCAAGCCCCGCTTATAGTTTCTTCACCGCAGGCTGCCCCCCAGCCGCGAGGAGAAGCGTCTGTGAATATTTCTAGTACGAACTCATCTTTTTTAATCGTATTACTGGCAGTCAGAACCTTGGCTTTCCACCAAAGCAAGTCATCACATACAAAACTTGGAATACTCATCACTTTATCATAGTCATCGTTATGCAATAAAGCTAAATATCTGGCTCTTTCTAATAATTTTGAATGCAACCATCCGTATGCGACTGCAGGACAAGCTGCAGTTAGAGTACCTAAATATCGAGCAAAACTGCGCACGGTGAGTGACCTAGTGTTGAGCATTTGCTCGGTACGAGCCTGGATATCTTGCTTCTTTTTATTCGGCAGCTCTAATGATATGGTTTCAGAATTCAAAATGAACCCGAGAAACTTACATTTTCTTTCCGGAATTACACAACTTTTATCGTAATTTATCACAAACCCCAATTTGGTAAGGCATTTAACTGTTTTATTTAAATTAGTTAGTAGTATATTATTGGGCATTCTGGACCACCATTCATTCGATCGGGCGAAAAATTTCGCCCTCACTCATTCGTGGTGATCCAGAAGCCCAATAATACAATGAATTGCACACAACCTACAATCAACCCAAACCCAACGGTAACCAACCTAACAGTAACCTATCAGCATTTGCGTTCAACATAACGCTCAACCTACACCTGAAATCGCATTGGGCATTCTGTTTCACCTCGCGTTCAACGCAACAGCAACTCAAACCCAACGGAACCCAACCTAACAGTGACCTATCAGCATTTGCGTTCAACATAACGCTCAACCTACACCTGAAATCGCATTGGGCATTCTGTTTCACCTCTCGTTCAACGCAACGAATACATCAGCCCAACAGTAACTCAAACCTAACGGAACCCAACCTAACAGTAACCTATCAGAATTCACGTTCATCATAACGCTCAACCTACACCTGAAATCGCATTGGGCATCCACCTCTCGTTCGAATGAGCAAAGTTTTGACTCGAGGTTCAACGACAAGCCAACCCGACGGGAATTTATTCAATGTATTTAAATTTCAGTCCAACTCAAGTCTCAACTAATTGACAACCTAACATAGATAGATATGTTTAATAATGTTTGAGCTAGATAAAGTAAAAGCAAAAGTACACCATGCACACCGGGTTGATCAAGTCCGATATGCACGAGGCCGAAGCCACTGAGCGCTCCTCGGTCTCAAGCCGCAGCCTTTGACTCAGGTTAACTCAGGTGTTTGCACAACTTGTCTGCGAAGCTGATCAGACTCCACAGACAAGATCGGGTCACCCAGGACGCGTCTAGTTCCCGGCATCCACCTACGGATGTATCGCTATGACCGCTTTTTGTGTGCGTGGTGGTTTTGGATGCCTCCCACCGAGGCTTGTATACAACTCATCCGCAAAGCTGATCAGACTCCACAGACAAGGTCGGGTCACCCAGGACGCGTTAGTTCCCGGCATCCGTTTTCGGATGTATCGCTATGACCGCGTTTTATGTACACGGCAAATTGTATGTCGGATTTATTTATATCAACGAATCTCAAAACCATCGTTAGCGCGAGTTAGGTTTAAACTAATTTACGCTGGAATAAAGCACTAAGTAAACATTATTTAAATTACGAAAACATAAAAATGTGTAACTCACTACACTAGTGAAAACCAAAATACGATTTTAAATTGGTATCGCTAAAACTAAGTCAAATAGTGTGATTTAATTGAAGTTAATGTAGAACAACTCCATCTGTGAGACCGCGATACTTTATCACACTTTCTAAATAACTTATATCACTTTATCATGTTGACGTAAAAATTGTCTTGCTGACTAGAATATAAAGTTTGATCAGAAACGAGTTGTAAAGTGATATACATGATTATGTACTTAAGTCATTTCAACTCGAAGACATTGTAGTGTAAGTTAGGTACTCGATCAAATTACGTAGCGAGCGCGCTCGCTAAGGTTTATTGTTCTTAACATGCAAATGGACATACGAGTAGGCGGTGATGACATCTATCGAAATTATTCGAAACCATTTGTATTCTATACGAAACCAGTACATCAAAGGTACTTACTTAAATCATTACTTACACCTACTTAGTTCAGTGCTTAACCCACAGACAGCGCTTATGTTAAACTTTGACATCGTGCGCTAGAATTTGTACCTAGATTTTTGTGTGTCTGTCTGTGGTACCATAGCTCCTAAATGAATGAGCCGATTTAAATGCGGTTTTTCATTTAACAGGTTTTCTAACAATGGTTCTTAGACTTGTTTTATCAAAATCGGTTCAACCGTTTCTAAGATATTGACCTTTGAAGCGAAAATGTTAATAATATAGGAATTGTTTATTTTTGTGTTCAAATTGAAAAAGGTTTATACCTGTTTGTACCTGTAACAAGACAATGTTTGTTTTCGTATTAGGAAATAACAATTGTATGTGTATTTATAATTACGATGTAAAGTAGCAAACATTACAGTTAGAACACGTTTTTACCTAAGTTTAAATCTTCGTCTTACTAGGTGAGGTAAGATGATATTTGGTTGTGTGAGCTAACCAATTACTAACCTTACCCATTAACTTAGTAATTAAGTCGGTTAATACTGAGGCTATTTGAACGATCTGAGGAGGTTTTTTTTCAGTTTCCGTTATAATTTTAACGTACAGAACTGAGCATGAAAATGTTACCAATTAGGTATTAGCCAATTTTATTGCGCAACGTTATCAAGTTGTAATGTGACACACAGTGCGATCGGCGTCTTTTTGCTGACATACAAATGCGGTGCATGTATGAAGCGTGGTTGCGAAATAATATTCATATTATAAAGGTGTAGGGTTGACAATGATCAATGGATAAATTTACAATTAATGGGTACCTCTATTAAATGCGAATATAAATGTTCTTAAAAGAAATAATGATCACTACAATTACTGAAATACTAATATTTAGGTAATTCCTTAATTTAGCTGGTGAGAAATAAATAAATAAAAAATAAATAAGTAAATAAAAAATTAAAAAAGTAAATTAAAAAAAGCTTACAACTCACTCTCGATTAGTTTTTTGGTATCTTGAATACATGCATATGTGGAATACGAAGTAGGCAGATTTACAACAGACAGATAGACAAATTCATAACGTTCCTCTTTCCATCGCGTCGAGAATTAAATAATGTAAAATAAAGAACTGTTATGTGCACATAAGCATAATACACAATTGTGATTTGGAATGCGACAGCCCTAGTTCATTTAGTAAAATCAGCAAATAATTTCGTTTAAAACTTTTGCGCGGGGCTAATTTGTTCCTTTCCAATTTCGAACGTGACGTGCACAGTGCATCAAGTCTTCTACATCTTCAGCTCAGAGGTTAAGCTGTGCAGAGTTTCTACGTTAGTAAAGTTTATTTGCTTTATACATCGATTAAAATGTAAGTATGTATTTCAACGTACCTAACGCTTTACTTTCCTAACGAAATTAAAACATTTGGTTCATATTGTTTGTAGGGTTCCAACAGGCATTAATATTTTTAATTTCCTTTCAGGTCTGATTCAGAGTTTGAACCCATCAGTGTTGCAAATAGCGGAACCGTTCGGTCAAAAGTGGGAAGGTCGGCTGAAAAACGAAAAGCTTCAGCTCAAAACAGGTAGCCATTTTATATTTATTTTCATATTTCATGTTTTTTATTTTGTCAGCTGGGTACATATTTACTTAAATATTGTTTGTCTACTTTTTTCATTTAAAAAAGGTATTTTTTTTTTCTTTTTTTATCGATGTATATGGTTATTTTAAATGTCGAGTAATAAAAACATATTTTTTATTTCAGATCTGATTCAGAGGAGAGCGTTGCCGCTGCAGATGTCAGTATCCCAAAAATAAAAAAACCTGCTCAAAAAAGAAAGCCGTCAACCCCAAGGTATTTTTCTTGTAATTTGTTTAATGAATTTCGACGAACTAAGTACAACTGTCTTATTCATTGTTTAATGTCTGTTATGTTTCAGATCTGCTGCACCCAAGAAAAAAGAAACTAAAAACCCGTTTGACGTGTTCGGAATATTTCCTGAAGACGTTGCTGTTAACCATAAGCCTGCTGAGACTGATCCGCTTGATTCATCCATTATAAACCGGGTACCGAACGGGTCAACAAAACGAGCTTGCACCCTCAACGGAGACTTTTTCTTGGAGCTGCGGGTGTACAACACTGCTGATATTCGCGGTGAGTTACGTCAGGAGCGTTGGAAAAAGGCTCTCGTTACTCTAAAGGCGCAAATCGATGATGAAACTGTTGAATGGGAGGCATTGCAAAAATTTATTAAAAAGATAAATGTGCTTTTCAAGGACGCTAACGTCAAATTTTATTCTAACGATACTAAGTACTAATTTAGTAGGTACTTTTTTGATTTTAACAGATACTGCAGGTTGTCTCTTTTTATTACTTATTTGAATAAAATTTAAACTGCATCAAATTGTGTATCAAGTAATTTTTAATAAATGTGTTAAGCTTAACGATTTATTATGAAACCATAATTTAAACGCTTTTAACGATATTACTTTAAGGGCGCAAATCGATGATAAAACTGTTGAATGGAGGGCATAGCAAAAATTTGTTAAAAAGATAAATGTACTTTTCAAGGACGCTAACGTCAAATTTATTGTAACGATACTAAGTAAGTACTAATTTAGTACTTTTTGTTTTTGCTTTTAACGGATACTGCAGGTTGGCTCTTTTTATTATTTGATTAAAATTGAAACTATCAAATTGTGTATTTAACATATAAAACCAGGATTACAGCTTAAGCAAAGTCGCTACATAAAACATGCCCTTTTGCACTCAGTGTTCAATTACAGTAGAAAGCAGGAAGTGGGTAGGGCACCTTAGAAGTAATAAGCATAGAAAAAATTCGGGTGTAAATTTAAACGATGAGGTTGTTGAAATTTCGTCTGCTTTTAAAGGTCGCATAGCATCTTATAGAATAATGGCAACTGATGAGCTGAAGTCCTGTTTACCTGAATCATTTTTGATTACAGTAAAACCTAAAATGCAAAAAGTTTTGGAAAATTCGCTTAAAAAACATGTGTCCCTCAAAGTAAATTTCGAATATTTTGGCGATTTTCTTTTGTTTAAAGATGACAAGCAGGAAATGAAATCTTTTGCAACGAAAAATTTTCCTATACATCAAAATTATCAATTCGAAGAGCTTTTAAACACAATAATTATTAGTATACAGAAAAAAATCGAAGAATTTCAGGAGCGCGATTCTGGTTGGACTTTCTTATCTAATTTGTATTTAGAAGTTAACATAAATAAGTATGAACCATTGAAAGCGTCATCTTACATAGACTTACCTAAGATAATAAAAAATAAAAAAGCTTGCATTAATATTCAAAATCATGATAATTATTGTTTTCTCTGGTGTGTTGTTGCTGCTCTTTACCCATGTCAAAACCATCGCGAGCGTCTATCATCTTATCCTCATTTTAAAGACGTGTTTCCCTGTCACTTTAGCCGATATCATTACGTTTGAGCATCACAATATTGATATCAGTATTAACGTATATTCTTTAAAAAACAACCGAACTCTTGTAGGACCTCTATACAGATCGCAATATAAAAGGAAACATCGAATCAATTTACTTTTAATCGAACGCGGTAATAAGTCGCATTATGTTTTGATTACTAATTTACCGCGTCTTGCTCGCGGTCAGATTACCAAACATCATGCTAAGCTTTATTTCTGCGAAGACTGTCTGATATTTTTTCAAACTGAACACGGTTTCAATAGTCACGTTTGTAGTGGGGTTGCTACGGTACTTCCGGAGAAAGGCACCTATCTCGAATTTAAGCATTTTGAACGAAAACAAGACGTTCCATTTGTCGTGTATGCTGACTTTGAGACAATCCTTAAACCCTATCAGAACTGTGAACCTAACACTGACAGTAGTTTTACTACAAATAAACAAATACATTTACCAGCCGCTTTCGCGTACCATATAATTTGCTCTTATGATGAGCAACTTAATCGTTTTGTTCAATACCGAGGGCCAGATTGTGCTCAGAAATTCGTAGATTATTTATATAGACATATTAAAGACATCCATAACGTTTTAGAAAAAGAAATTCCCATGATATTTACTGTAGAAGATTCTTTAGCTCATGAACGTGCCAAAAATTGTCATATGTGTAAAGGTTTATTGTTTGCAGACAAAGTAAGAGATCACTGTCATCTAACAGGCCGTTATCGCGGTGCCGCGCACCAGTACTGCAATCTGCGCTTTCGCGTTCCTAAATTGGTCCCTGTTTTCTTTCATAACTTAGCAGGTTACGATTGTCATTTGTTTATACAGGAACTTAGTAAATGTTCAGGGCCTGTGAAAGTAATCCCAAAAAATAAAGAAAATTATATTTCGTTCACTAAGTTTTTGTGGATTTCAGATCAAAAGTATGCACAAATTCGATTTGTAGACTCTTTTAAATTTTTAGGAACAAGCTTGGAAAAATTAGCGAATGGTTTACATAAAGATGATTTTATTCACTTGAACAAGTTTTATCCTGAAACTAAAAAAAATAAATTATTAACTCGCAAAGGTATTTATCCTTACGATTATATGTCGAGCTGGGATAAGTTTACAGAGACCGAGCTTCCATCACAGAACTTGTTTTTTAATTCTCTTTCCAACGAACAAATAAGCGATTCAGATTACGCACATGCGCAATCTGTATGGTCCGAATTTAAAATCAAAGATATGGGAGAATATACTGATCTTTACCTAAAAACTGATGTGTTGCTTTTATCAGATATTTTTGAGAACTTTCGGTTCATTTGCAAGTTAAATTATCATTTAGATCCGGCATTCTATTTAACTGCTCCAAGCTTATCGTTTGATGCTATGTTATTAAAAACCGGAGTTAAGCTTGAATTGATATCCGAATTAGAAATAATTCGACTCATACAAAAAGGAATAAGAGGTGGTATTTGCATGTGTTCGACCAGATATGCTCAGGCTAATAATAAGTACATGGAAACTTATGACACGAATAAACCAGACTCGTTTTTAGTATATATCGATTGCAATAACTTATATGGTTACAGTATGTGTCAATCGTTGCCCATGTCTAATTTTAGTTTTCTAGATCATCATGAAATTGCCCAACTAGATATTTTGTCTGTCGAAGATGATGCTCCATTTGGATTTATTCTGGAAGTTGACTTGCTATATCCGGAAAATTTACACCATAACCATAACGACTATCCATTTTGCGCACAAAAATGTATTCCTCCAGGAGGAAAAACGACCAAATTGATCCCAAATTTATATAACAAATACGAATACGTCATTCATTACGTCCATCTGAAAACATGTTTACGCAACGGCTTAACTCTTGATAAAATCCATCGCGTTATAAGGTTTCGTCAAAGTCCATTCTTAAAACAGTATATTCATTTAAATACAGAACTGAGAAAAAAAGCTACTACTCCTTTCCAACAAGACCTTTTTAAATTAATGAATAACTCAGTTTTTGGGAAAACTCTTGAAGACAGTGAGCGGCGAGTTGACGTCAAATTAGTAAATAAGTGGCACGACCGTCAAAACAAAACAAAAAAGTTTACTTGTGCTAACAAATTAATTGCCAAACCGAATTTCCATAGTGCAACAGTGTTGTCTGAAAATTTGGTTGTCGTACAAATGAAGCCTGAAAAAGTAATTTTAGATAAACCAATCTACGTAGGATTCTCTGTATTAGAACTTTCTAAAAGTCATATGTACCAATTTCACTACACGGTAATAAAAAAACACTACCAAGATCAAGTTACTCTGTGCTACACTGATACCGACAGTTTTATTTACAAAATCGAAACTGCAGACTTTTACAGTGATTTAAAAAATATTTTTTTAAACTTTTTTGACACAAGCAATTATAACCCTGTAAATGATTTGCAAATACCTTTACGTAACAAGAAGATTCCTGGGTTATTCAAAGATGAGTTAGGAGGAGAACTTATTACCGAGTTTATAGGGTTACGTTCTAAACTATACTGTATCAAAAGTGATAAATCTCTTATCAAAAAGGCTAAAGGAATAAAAAAACCAGCAGTTCAAGAGTTAACATTAAATGATTATCGGGATGTGTTATTCAATGATAAAATAGTTCGGAAAAAACACATATTATTTAAATCGATTAGGCACGAGATCTTCACTCAATCTGTCAATAAAGTTGCTTTATCTAACAAAGACGATAAACGACATATATTATCAGACAAAATTTCAACCAAATCTTGGGGACATGAGTCTATTTTCTAGTACAGTAGTTATCTAAGCGACCTTTCCTCGAGCTGTAATTTTATTTCGTAGGCACCCAATGGGTAATAAAAAAATAGAATGTGTTTAATAAAATAAAATACGTTGAGTACTTACGTTATTGTAAAATTATAATTATGTATGTTGTAGGGTCAGCGTCAAAAGCCGCTCATCACTTTTGTACCTTTTCGCTCTACGACCAGATGAGCGACTTTTGACGCTGACTGTACCAAATAAGTAGATTATCATTAAGTACTTTATTTTTTTATAATTACACATTGATTTGTAAATTGTATGGTTTGTTCTTTTTTTTTAATAAATAAATATGAAGTGTGTGTGTGATTTGTTTTCTTTTTTTCTTTCACCCACCTAAGTATATATAGACTGCGAGGATACCGACTGAAAACACATTTTACTTGAGTTGAAATTGAGTTTTCTCGCTTCGGAGGTTTCCTGACGATGTTTTCCGTCATCAAAAAGCTCAGGGTTAATTTTAAATGTAATATTTTGATAATGGTAAGTAAAATCATGTTCTATTGAACAGGCAAATAATACCTATCCTCGTTTATTGCATTGGGTATCAATTAAAACATGTCCTTACGTGTCTTAAGCAGCGCGGCGGCATGCAGCCCGTGCTAAGGTAATTTGCTGACACGTGAAATATACCTATTCACATTTATTGCATTTGGTACCAATTATAACAAGTCCTTACGTGTCGTTGTAATTTGATCGGCATTAAGCAGCGCGGCGGTATGCACCGCATGCTCCGAAGCGCGTGTTAATTTAATTTGCTGACGCATGAAATTACTGTAATTATAAATAGCGGCTGTTATAGTAAGTTATCATTCTGCACTCTACATTCATAACTGAGTAAAGTCGTTCCAAAGTTTTGAAAATTAAGACGAGCTGATCCGTTCCCGATTCGGTAAGTAAAATTGGCATTATTTAATATTTATTCGTATTATTTTGTTGCTATTATTGTTTTGTAAGCGTATGAAAATGCTCATATGTGTTGCCAGATGCGTTTATTTATTTGATTTCTTTCATTTCAGAATATGGAAGGAACGCAAGACACTCAAATCATGTTTTCGCAATATGCACAGGGTCCATTAGGATTCCGAGAAGATGAAGAAGAAGAAGTCAGTGAATTTGTAAAAAAAATTGCAAGTGCCAAAACGAAAACCAAGTCTAGTAAACCAAAACTAAGGCTAAACAAAGTGGTAAAGAGAAGTGTACGAGGTCACCCGCCGTCGTTCGTTATAAACAATGAAGCAACTAAGGGGAACAGACTTGTCAAAATCCAAATAATTAACATAAGTGACTCCGCGCCGGATCAAAACGACGAAACCGGTGAAAACGTTATGCTCAGTGCGCAGTATGTGGCAAGTGACGGATACGATGAGATAATAGACAGTACAGAAAGTGTAATAAATAAGATATCCAAGAAGTTGTGCGGATATAGTGTTAGTTATTAATGTTTTTACTGTTTTTGTATATAATTTTGAAAATAAATATGGTCAACAATTTTCTTGTTTTATTCCTTTGATTAAGCGATACGTCAACAGGAAAGATTTTTTTTGTAAGTATGTCAATAAAGCAATAATTCAAACGAAGATAAAATTATCATGATTAAATGCACAAGAAAAATCTTTTCAGTAAATATCGCTTAAATAGATTAACACTATTATTAGCCACAGGTATGAATCGTTATCATTTATTTCATATTTTTAAACAAACAAATTCAATTATTTAAAAATGGGTTAATATAAAAAGTCTTCGTTCAAAATAAATGATAACTAATTTTGACTGGGTTAAAAAATAAAAAAATGATTAAACGTAAATATTTATTTTTGAAAATTAGGTATAATTTATTACAATGTTAAATATGCATAATATCGAAATAATATTTTTTAAGACATATAACGTTTTTTAAGGCACAAGCTTTTTTATGATGTAGACAATTATAAGAGCTGTTGTCGATACAATACTTTTTATACATTAATTGAAAATTAGAACAACCTTTCTCTCCCAAGTCTATTACAGTACAATCAGCACATAAATCATTAATCCACTTAATTTTTTCAAAACCTTTTACATATATTTTTTTGCCTTCCAAGAAATTATGAATCATTCTCTTAAATTCTCTGTGGTCGATATACCCCTCACGCCACATAATGCCAAGGTTTCTCTCTATCCATTTCACATGCCTTTTTTCGTTTTCTGATAACGTAGAAAATGAATATGGAGGTTTTATTAAATACGCCTGCGTGTGTTCATAGGTACTGTATGCAAATTCTTTAATAATAAATTCATTTTTAGATGATTTAAACCCCTGAACATCTACGAATAGATGGTCTAGTTTCATGATATCTTCTTTGTTATATTGGTCAACGGCTTATATTCTATAATACTATCATTCAAAATAAGACAATAAGCCGCGGTATTGTCAGGGATATCTGTGTCACACTCTAATTCAATCCGCACATCGACTGAACCCGTTTTTAAGGTTTCATTTTGACGAGAACAGTCGATAACAAACAGAGGTGCTTTATTTATAAAGTCTTGGGGATTCAACAACGGTGCTTGGCTGCGGTTATAATAAGACTGTTGGAATTTAGCGTACTGTTCATATAATATAGCAAATTTTTGAGCCGAGAAACTGACATTCAAGTTTTCATAAGGAAAATAATTTGAATTTAAAAAAACTTTAACGTCACGCAAATTACAATGATCAAAACGCGATATATCTTTATCAGCAACATTTTTCCTGTTTGTTTTTAATCCAATTATAACATATCGAGGTTTTTCAACTTGAGACGAAGTTTTGACGGCCCAAGAATGTTTTGATGTTTTAGGTAAAAGCGGGTATTCGTACAGATCCCAGTTCCTAAATGCTACCTGAATAGCTCGATCTCTTTCCAAATATTTAAGCAAACTTAATCTTTCACGATCAGAAACCTTAATGTGCGGCATGCGCCATACTATTTTAGATATAGTTATGTTAATGAACTAAAAAACAATTACTTTGCTCACCCGCGACCACTAATGACAAATAGTTATATCTGTGCGGCAAATGTATGTTTCCATGCAACACCTCCACCTCCACTGCTACACGAATCAACACATGCCTAAGCCTAGTAACGCCTGATTCAATAAATTATAGTTATGTTACCTATATACTCATTTGTGTTCAGTTTTACGCTATTTAAATTAGTATTGGATCGTAAAAGAATAAGTTCATGCTTACAGTTAATAATAATTTTGTTATAATCCTCTGCGAAGCCAAGAATCTTATTTAAAGGAATTGACACAGAAAATGATCCATGCGTAATTTTTGTGCCATCAACATCCCAGCCCCATAACTTTGACATCGATGATTCAAGTTCATTCATCGACACAAGAGATTTTATTGTTGTTGTGACCCCAGCGTTTTTAATTTTATCTATTTCAATCCCATTCAGCTCATATCGAATATCTTGAAATAAATGAAGTATAGGGTTATTTGTAAAATGAACACTGGACACCTTCGCTTTTGTTTCTCTGTTGAATACTTCTATAGTACCCTCTATGTATAAAGTACTCGCTGATGGTAATACGTATAGATCTTGCTGGTTGATAGGTATACGGATTTCATCATTTAAATTGAAACTTGTTACGTACGGTTTATACGAATGATATTCGAAACTTTCAATCGTGCTATCAAAGCTAAAGGAGTCTGATAAGTTTAGTATACTCATTTTAATAATCCTATGTTTTTTAAAAACTGTTTGTTTTCCTTCGTTAGTTGTCCTTTAGGTCTTCTTTTCTTGATAGCACAATGAGCACTAACGGCTTTGCTGTTTGAGACCGTACATTTATTAAAGTCTATCATTTTTTTCTGAGATGTAAATATATCTGAATCTCTTCGCCACGTAAATTCACTAAATTATCGTTTATATCCAGTATTCTTATTATAAGAGCGTTTAAGCTGTTTTGAGTAACAGGAAAATATATAACATTTTTAGGTGTTTCTATAATCCGGTAACCAGGCGGTACATTTGGCACAAATTCATGAATTATATGACTAGGTTTTCCGTTTATAAATGACCCGCTCACGATGTCACATTCAACTCGTACTATAGTTGTAGACAGAATGGACACGGGAAAAGGGGACTCAGTTAATATATTCGCCTGAACTGTTTCTTCTCCAAAACCAAGTAACTTACCAATCGAATTTGGTTTTTTAAAATAGACGTTTTTGGAACACAATATAGATGTTTTTAGCGTATTATTATTGCATGTCAGTGTAAAGGTGCAACCTTGGAGATGTCTTTTAAGATAATCATCAAGATCTTGAAGTTCATATGACCCTTCAGGAATTTCTACTACTTCGTTATCACCATAATAAAACTTATTATTTCGGTTGTCAATATTAGGTATCGAGTTAAATGTCGACAAGTATAGCAACCCGCATTCATATTCACCATCTAGTTGAAGAGCTGGCGAGTGATTCGTAATCAGGGTAGAGGAGGATCCCGTTATGGACAAAGTGAAAGACATCGTGAGAATGAGAAGCTATTTATTGTTCAGAGATATTTAAACGGTTATTCCAATATTTTTTTAAATATTTTAAACATAAATGTCCGCAATTAACAGTATCGAATTTTTGATAAATATTATAATTGTATGAAATATTATAATTTTTCAAATATTTTATTAATTCTAGCGGCGGTTGAAGATCACCATAACTATTAAAATATTCACAATGATTATTATCTTTGACATAGGCTACCCAGTGAGTCCCTTGGTTTTTAGAACTATCTAAATTTACGATTGCACATTCTACTCTTTTTGGACGGTTTGGCAATTTGTCTCTCATGTAAACACCACGAAAATAAGGAATATCTGTTGAATGTTTTAAAATATCAACATTTGTAAGAGCACGTCTGGGTAGCCTTTTATTTAGTTTTTTAATCGTTTTAAACACAAACCCTTTCCATTTCTATACTGTTTAATGTACAACCCTTTACCTAATGCAATAGATTCCATCATTTTATTATGACGTTCTGATTCGGATAAGCTCTTTTTTGCAGCTTTGTAGTCACCAACAGCTTTAGCGATCCCAGCAGCTCCTCCTGCCAATGACCCTAACGCAGAAAGTCCCGCGAAAATAGGTATTAGTGGCAATATACCTCCAGTTTTAGGAATCGGTATTAATCGAGGAACTCTCATTTTACTCGTATTGTTATTAAGAAATACTTTACTCGCTGCAGCAAAAGCTCGACTGACTGCAGTGCCTTCTTTTTTAGATTTGTTTTTTTTTCAATTCATTACGTATCTTAGAAACAAAATGCTTAAATGATTTTATCCCTGCACCAGCTTTCATTTTAGATTTCATCACTTTGCTAACTATCCAAGACGCAAGTTTTTCTCCTTTTCCAACACCTGTTGACTTCAATCTTTGTTTAGCCATTTTATAGGGTTCAAAATCTGCACGATGTCGGTCTGTTAGGTCAGAATATTTATCGTATGCTATATCGTGTTGCATACACGCGTTGTCCAATTCATTAACTCCTTTATCACCTCTTTGCAATCGCTTATGCAATTTTGTGCCTGGTCCGCAATAATTGTAGCCAGGTATGTGCAGTTCAAACGGTAAGTGATTAATAATACTGTTTAGAAGTCCTCTTCCTTTCATATCCCAAAAGTTAATGACTTAGCGCGAGAAAGTTTTTAAATATATTTATACAATGGCATTTCTGTCGATCCAGCTGTTTTCGCTATCGTTAAGTCCTAACCACTTAACATACAATTTTTTCCCTCTTTTTTTGATTACCTTTTCGATGAGGTAAACGTCTGGATACTTAGTTTTTTGCAGTTCTTGTTCATAAAATGTACCGAGTATTGAGTTTTTTCGTTGGTCTTCAATATGGTAAGTAACAGGACGAGTGTGATTCACCTTTTTAATAGTAAATAGCTCAGTTGACCAATTAGGCGTATAACCTTTATGAAAGACGCTTTTGTACTTGCTTATACGCACATGATCTCCTACATTAAAAATATTTAATTTAAAACGCCGATTGGATTGTGATTTATCAATGTTTTTCTTTACTTCGGCTTCATTATTAAAATTCACCTCATTTGGGCTAAATTTTGTTGTGCTATGCACAGTTTGATTATAAGATTGAACTATCTCATCTAAAGGTTTTCCAAGCCATTTGTAGTTCCCGATGAAACTGAAATATTTGTAAAGTTTGTTCTTGAGCGTTTTTATTACCCTTTCAACAATAGACGCCTTTTTAACTGAATACGTGGAATAATGATTTATTTTTAAGGATTTCACATAACAATCGAATTGATCATTGTAAAATTCTTTTCCAAAGTCTGTCTGTAAGTTTCTAGGTATTCGTTTGGTCGACTTGATAATTAGTTCAAATGCATTTTTTACTTCTGTTTTAGTTTTAGATTTCGTAGGAATACACCACGTGTACTTTGAAAATGTGTCAATAACAACTAAAATGTATTTATATCCCTTATTTACAGTATGTAAATTCTGTAAGTCAATTAAATCTGCTTGCCACAAATCATCAATTCCTTTTAATATAACTGCGCGACGCTTGAAATTTTTTCGGGCCGATCTATGGATTTCATTCACGACTTGTTCTTTTGTCATCTTTGAAATTACTTAAAATATTGTCTATGTACCTTTTTGTATAAAAGTTTATTTTCAACTGATTTGCAAGCTGATGAATTTGAGAATTTATAGTTTTAAATAAAGAATCTAGATGCTTCTTCTCGTAAGTGTCCTGGACGAGCTGATCGACATATTGCTTATTAGCTGCATCATTGGGTGTCAAAGGATCCGCTACCCCCTTTAATCGCGATGATTGTAGATCGAAATCGCCATCATCAGAACGCAGCAAAGTTTCATTGTTAAGTTCAAAAACTTCACATACACGCAAACGTTTATGAACATGATGACCGAATTTGTCTATGTTCATTTTCACTTCTTATTTTTATGCACTTATGTATCATCAAATTTCCGGCTTCGACTGATGGTAAAAGTAAAATACCAGTTTTATATATCATTGATTAACCAAGCCCGCTTCACGAAGTTCTTCTACAATTGATATTATTTCATTGTCTAATCCTGTGTTACCGGCATCACGGGAAGCAATGAGTAATTTCAATCTTTCAACTAATTCGTTTGGATTATCCCAATAGACATATGAAACATCTCTTTTAACTTTTTTCATTGTTGGTAGTCCTTTGCCGTAAGTACATAAATCTTCGCTTATTGAACGTTGTTTCGATAATTTGAAAAGCGGTTTTATAATGTATAAATATTTCTGACCTTTGTTACTTTTTATTGGTTTATTGGGATCAAAATCTCGTCTATGGACATTCGTTTCTAGTAGCAACATTTTATAATAACGTTTATCGTCTTCAGTTATGATACCTAAATCAGGCAACTTCTTAAATAACAAATCATATAAACCTGGTGTTAAATTGTAAGTACGTCCATTTACTTTGAGTTTTTCGCCACTAACGGAAACTAAACAAGATCCTAACATAAGCTTATCGCGTTCTGTTCGTATGCCAAAAGGAATGTCCAAGTCGGTGTTGTATTGTTTTTGCCATGCAGGGTCTTCGCGAGGAGATGCATATGAACCGGTAGTCTTAAATGAAGTATCATTTGTTGATTCCAAGACATCATTGTTGTCACTTTCACATAACATGTCATCATCACCATCTTGTCTGTTTTCGTCTCTATTTGATACCTCATCATCATTATTTGAAGTCGTTTCGGAAAAATTTCGTACGATTGTTTGATTATTAATACTACTTCTCTTCCCTTCATTAGGACTAAATTTTAATGTTTTTGGCGCCTTTTGCCACTTAAATATGTCTTCATCAAAATCGGTTTCATTAGTGTTATAGTATTTACTGTCGTTACTTTTAACCATTTCATTAAGCGGGTCTGTTATTGGTTTAAAGACTGATTCCAAAATCATATTGTTGTTATTTTTCATATCACGAAGTAGTTTAACCTTCTTTTTGACAGCATCGGCAGACTGAAGTACTTTTTCTTTTAAAGTTTTCTCTGTGTTTATTTTATGATTCATGTCTGATCTCGATGGATTCCCATGATGCAATAAAAGTTTCTTGAAAATGAAACTGGTTAAGTAACACGGTTAATCCAAAACGATAAATGTATCAAATCCCATTCTATAACATCCTGAATTTCTAGCACAATCCTTGTTTACAACCAAGTACCTAAAAGGTAAGCTCCATATTTTTGCACACATTTCCCGAAACTGTGACCAAGACATATCAGTTCCAACGTGCTCGTCATAAACATGACGTAAATTAACTTCATCTTGTTTAAAAAGGATGATTAAGTTAGCATTGTCCCTTATTAATTGTTTAGGTATTTTACTGTAAGTTTGATTTAAGTAGAAGCTGTCAATATTTTTATGCCTTCCCATTGCAAAGTAATCCCTTATATTATTTTGATTTTCGCATGCAACATCATCAAATATGATAATTGAATTGTTCTCAGCTTCATGCGGGCTTAGTATTTCATCATTTTCGCGATATTTTTGAAATTTAACTGATGGAACCAACATCAATATTTTTTCTAAAAATTGGTACATCGGTTGGAAAAGTGTTTTTGAATATACGTAAATATTTTGAAAGCGTAGTCCTTGTTCATGTAGTAGAAGAGAGACAATTAAATTAGTTTTACCGCAATTAGAAGGACCGCAAATTATACAGCGAATTGTGTCGGGTAAAAGTTCACCGTGACGAAAACTACGATTGTTGCGATCTGAACAAACAACCTCCAACTGCAAGCTCTGAGCTTGTTTTACAAACTTCATATCTGTTCAAGATCAATTCAACCAATGCGCGCGTGTTGCAAGCATGGAATGCTTATTCAAAATGAGCAGAAGAGCAGATGGTTAACGTTAAACCTCGAGTGTGAGCAAATTCTGTTAGGTTGGGTTCCGTTGGGTTTGAGTTGCTGTTGGGCTGATGTATTCGTTGCGTTGATCGAGAGGTGAAACAGAATGCCCAATGCGATTTCAGGTGTAGGTTGAGCGTTATGTTGAACGCAAATGCTGATAGGTTACTGTTAGGTTGGTTACCGTTGGGTTTGGGTTGATTGTAGGTTGTGTGCAATTCATTGTATTATTGGGCTTCTGGATCACCACGAATGAGTGAGGGCGAAATTTTTCGCCCGATCGAATGAATGGTGGTCCAGAATGCCCAATAATATACTACTGTTGTGCTTCGTAAATGGCCTCGTGGAGAGTGCCGAAACGCGTCAGCGTTTAGTATAGTGGTGGTGGTGATAGTTGGGTCTGTGTGGCATGTGTTGATTCGTGTAGCAGTGGAGGTGGAGGTGTTGCATGGAAACATACATTTGCCGCACAGATATAACTATTTGTCATTAGTGGTCGCGGGTGAGCAAAGTAATTGTTTTTTTAGTTAATAAACCCTTTGTCTACCCCGGAACATAAAGGTTCCAGGTAAGCGGGTGGAATGAATGACAGTCGGGGTACTAGACCACTCAATCCAATGTACTGTATAAAGCCTTGAAATTGACAAATAAGCTGCCTCCTTGTTACCGAGATGTGCTCTAACTCTACGATGGTTTTCTGAATAAAGTCTAAATACATTCGATACACTAAATAAATAAATATATAGACGATCATAGCCGTGCCATCACACTGACATCGATTGTTATGCAGCGTCCTGTGATGTGTGCTCTCGGCTGCGGCCCGCGCCGCCTCGCGCCCCGCTTGCGCCGTGGCCGTTTCCCCCCGCGCCGTGGTACCGCGCGCGCTTAGATTTTTTAGGTCCGGTAAACAATAAAACCTATTTGATAAATAACGATCAATAATGTTAAGCATATCAACGAAATCTTTATTAGACTAATTTTAAGCCTAGGTTTGGCAGCAACCAATAATTGTATTACAATTGGATAAAGACTTTTTTACAACGAAGTTACCAGTTCGGCGACCAGGAGCAAAAAAAGAGGCCGCCGCTGGCCTTACAACCCTTTTTATAACATTCGCAAACCGCCATTATGATTCTAAGCGAGTGACGTATGTTGCGGGTGTTATAAAATGGTTCATATTTTTACAACTTATTATTTAAACATAGTAAGGAAGTGGTTTATCTGTAACCAAAGTTGTGTTTGAAACATTAGAGTAAAATTTAAGAACTTATTAGATTTTGTCATAATTATAGAGTGAGTGTTTCTTACAAAGAAACAATAGCTTACAGTAAACAACTTCCTTTTGTTATGCTTACATTTACTAAGTAAGTAACTATGATGTGGAAGCAAATAAATTATTTACAAAACCTTCGTTAAATTAAATTAATAATTTAGGCAAACATTTGAGTGCGATACTTACGCAATAACCTTCTTAATCGTAAACTATGGTTTGTCTTTGTCTGGTAAGGGCCAATAACATCGTGGCAGACAGAGACAACCAAATGTGAAACAAACAGAAAGCTTAATAAGTGTTTATGAATAAGAAGAAGATTCTTTATACCATTTACTTGGTTTGATTAACAAAGATAACAATTCATAGAAATCGTGTGTGATTTTAACATAACAATCAGTATCTATATTTACGAATAGACTTATCCTAGTGCATATTTAATTATTGTAGAGCCCTTGCGGCGGGATAGAGCCCTTGCGGCGACATATACAACTCATCCGCAAAGCTGATCAGACTCCACAGACAAGGTCGGGTCACCCAGGACGCGTTAGTTCCCGGCATCCGTTTTCGGATGTATCGCTATGACCGCGTATTATGTACAGTCGGTGCCCTCACTTCGGTATCCAGCCTGATAAGGGCTTTTGAATGTGCACTTGAGTTGAATGAATATTAAATATTATAAATGTGGGTAATAGTTTCTACAGTATAACATCAATGAATGCTCGTCGAACAGACTACCGTTACTAATACAAATAAGATGCTTATTTTTGCTCCCATAAGTAGCTTACCTCGTGGCCTAGTGGATCAGTTGCACGTGCTTACGGTTACTTGCCATGAGAGCTCAGGGTTCGAGACTCGAGTGTTTTTTTTTTAGTTTTTTTTTTTTTCATACTTTTAGCATTTAGTTAAATATGTTGTTTTTGTTAATATAATTGTGTTATTAAATATGTAACGGGTTAATTGGCGTAGGTAAATAAAAAAGCTTATATTTTTTTACAGAAAGCTATAATTTTTTTATAAACTGAACTATAATTACTACCCTAGTAAACAGTATACAAATCTGGCAACTTTTTTTTTTACAAAGCTAATAGGCTCAACAGTGAATCAACATGTAGATATTTAGACAGAAACATGCATTATGTTCCATCTAAACTACAATACCATCACTTATTGGCACCTATCTACATAAGAATAAAAAAAAATCAAGCTTTTGTAATGTAAAGCCGACAGAAGAACCTTAGTCCATTAAATATAAATACCTCAAGGATCTAACTTCATTGTCGATTACTTGTTGAAGACCATTGATCACTGATTAACATAAGTCACCACCTTGCATGGATGCCGTTGAAGTTAAAGGAACTAGTTCCGTAAGGTTTTAACTTTCACAATTTCCCCTGGCCCCATTGATGACAACCATCCACAATAAACTAAGGTTATTCTGCCGCTAATTCTGGTTAGTAAAACACAACATTACTAAAATCAATCTCCGTGTTACCGCCACAGTATCTTGCGACCATCTCTGTCAGCCTTAAACGACTTTTTCGTCAGTGTAAATAACTATTATTATCGATTTATCACACCAATCAAAATTTAAACATTCTTCTAATCTTCATCAAAATGAACCCTTTGTTGTCGGTGAACATGTTTGTTGCTGTTTCCTTAGTTGATAAGAAAGGGTCTACAGTGTGTCTTGCAACCAGCTTGCAACAATATCCCGATAACGTGCAGATTGAGCCGTGGTAAATACGGGACACAAGTGAAACGCAGTCAAGCTCATTGCGCACTAGTCTTTATTTCCTATACGTGCATGTGTGTGTCACAGCACACATCCAAACCCAATACACGATATTCCCTCCACCATAAGTTTACAAATATAATCTTAACCTAATAATATTTCTTATAATCTACTCTCGGTATATTGCGTAGAAGGATGTTGCCGGCTTGCCGAACCGGCCCCGAGACCGGGACCCCCAGACGGCCTGGTTGAGTCGTCAGGGACATGGGCACCGCGCTGGTTGGTTGCTGTCCTGGGGATACAGTGTGCGGTGGGTCTTGGGGCATGGTCTTCTGTCTCTTTTCCCCGGCTCCATTTAAGCAATCTGTTGAACTCATTCCCTGGTCCAAAGCCCACGAAGTTTCCTTCTGTGAGTTGTGCTCCTTATCAATTATTAATTGATTTTGGTGTCTTTTCACTACCACGCCGCTGCATTTGTCTTTTATAAGATAAACAACTTTCCCTAGCTGTTGTAACGTAGTTACGTTACATAACCTAGGCTATAAAAAATAAACAAGTAATAAATCCTAGAGCCTAAGCCTTACAATAATACTTACCTAATAAAAAATACAAACACGATAAAATTATACACATATTTATAAATATTAAAAATAATTACATCAATCCTACATCAAATTAGGTTATTTGTACATCGAGCGTGTTATTTATTACTCGCGCTGACCGTACTCCACTCGAGTTCTATTGTTCGAGAACCAGTCTCCTCCCCTTACCCCGACTGCGCAGGGCGCGACCGTCCCGTCGCGGCCGGCCGGCGGAGCGCCGAGACAGACTTTAACACCGGCGTAGGCGCACGTTCACTCTTCATAGTGTCATCACACGTCGCTTTGCGCGATCTCCACTTGTTTTGGTTTCCAAACTCATTTACCAAAAGTTCCGGCCTAAACTTAAAAATACTTAAATACATAAATAATATATAGTGTTAAACCCCGATATTGGGGTGCTACGTTGCGGCTCGAGCCCACCATCACTGTCTCCGGCTTCCCCTGGCGGAACATCTGCCCACTGTCTCCGGCTTCCCCTGGCGGAACATCTGCCCACTGTCTCCATCTTCGCGGCAACGGCAACAGCAGGGAAGTGCTAGTTGGTGTGCAACACCCAGCGTAATTAAGGGGGGCTTAAATCAGACCGGCGTAATTCTTACCCTCACCCTACGACTTCATTCGTGTGCTAGCGACGCGGTTGTGTTGAATAAATATTGTAAAACGTTTATTCTTGTTTAATTTGTTCATCCGCCACCTGTAAGCGTAGCACTGGCGCCTTACCGTGGTTTTTTTTTAAAAAAGGGTCTGATTTTTGCCTCCTGGCGGGTAGTTGTGGTAGTGGTGCTTGGTGTTTTTTTTTTTCTGTTTTGTGAAACGTTTTCTTTTATTTTTTGGTTGCCAGCAGCTGATGTGTACGTAATAATTATTTTTAAAGGCAAATTGCGGGTCATCATGATAACTTCGTAAGTACAGTTAGCCACATTTTTTGGTAACAACTATTAAAACCTAAATCGTTAATTTATTTTCTCTCCGTTTGATATTAAATTAGTACCATGTTGTCGGGAACATTATTGTGCTGTTAAGTTATTGTGGAAGGAAAGAATACCATTGCAAAAAAAAAAAAAAAATTTTTTTTTGTTCTTTGTTCAGTTACGTACACATTAGTTGCATTTAAAGTGCTTATTATGCTTTTATTTCTGCGAGTGTTTTCTTTGTGTTTTTTTATGCTGCTTTTTATTTGCTTTAGTGCTTAAATCGCTTGAAGAAAAACAACCAAAACGTTATTCCATTTAATAATTTTATGTTGTAACGGGCGGAGTATTTAGTTGTTTTTTTTACTGTCCAACATTTGCCCAGATTTGGGTACTTGCACTCTACGTTTTTTTTAAACATGGCTCGGCCTATTAAATTCTTATCTCTTCAAAAGGCAGAATTGGAATACGAAGTTACTATTAGGGGAGAGACACCGGCTCCTACAGTTATGGAACTGCGTAAGCAGATTGCTAAGTGTAGTCCTTTGCTTCCATCTGAGGACATCCTTACCAGTCCACTTGATGCTGCTGAGGATATAGATGGTGTTTCGGATGTGCTAGAGAAAGTCAATACTTATTTGGATACTGAGCCATTGGATAAGAGTACCTTACTCCGAGCTGAGAATCTTATTCATCATTTGTACCATAGGCTTAACCGTATTGTTTGCGCAGATAATGATCAAAAGGAGGCTTACGATCACTGTGTCACGTTATTTAAGCTCTGTTCGGAGCGTATAAATTTTTTAACAACCCGTATTGTCCTGGATCCGTTGGCTCCGTCAGGTAGTGATCCTCTTCCGCCCCCTGTCAATTCTGCAGCTCCACTTAATATCACAGTGACTTGTGATGGCAATAATAGTAACCAGTTGTTAAAGTTGCGCTACGACGGTAAAACTTGTGTGAGAGCTTTCATTCAACGCGTATCGGAGTTTTGTGGTGCAAAGGGAATTTCTAGTAGCAAACTACTCCATAATGCCACCGAGATATTTGCAGGCGACGCAATTCATTGGTTTCGAAGTGTCAGGGAGAAGATAACAAGCTGGGATGACTTGGTGGTGCTCTTGAAAAGGGATTTTGGGCAGGCTGATTTTGATTATCGGTTACTTTCTGAAATCAGGTCTCGTACACAGGGTGAAACGGAAAATATTGTCATATATCTCTCAATAATGTCCGGTCTTTTTGCACGCCTGTCTAATACATTTTCTGAAGTTGATAAACTTGAGATTTGCTATGCAAGCACCTTATCTTCCGTTTCGGAAATTACAACTATTGAACAGTTAAAGACCTTATGTCGTAATTATGAGAGTATACAGTCCCGTCTGTCGCAGTTCAGGGAACCACCCCGTCCTAGTTCGGAAACTTTGGCGCCGGAGTTCGCCTATTCGGGTGGTCCGTCGAAAAGTAGGCCTAATTTAAGCAATAATACGAGTTATAACAATAATGCAAATTTAAATAATAATAATACATATAAATACAATAGTTACAATAAATCAAATCTACACCATCAATTTAATAACAATAATTCATCAAATAAAGCGAGTCCTAACTATGTACATGCTATTGATCCTCCTACGCCTAAGCCACGTTATTGTCCGAGATGTCGCGTTAATATACATAACCTTCGGCAGTGTAAGGCAAACAAGGATGTTATTGTGTGTTTTGTTTGCGGTCGAGAAAATGTTAAAACGCCGGATTGTCCCGATTGCAGTAAGGGCGGTCAAAGACAAAAAAACTGATTAGGCAGTCTTGTGTCAATGAACCAACCAAGGATAATTTTGATAAGGCAGATTGGGAGAATTGGTTGCGTACGGTTAATATATATTTGAGATCTTATAAAGTTGACGCAATTCTGAAAGAAAATCATACTTACGACAATAGACCCTATGTCTCAGTACTTATCAATGGCATTAGAATGTCAGGGCTATTAGATTCGGGTTCAGCTGTCACTATTCTGGGCAACGATGCTCATTTAGTACTTGTCAATAGTGGCCTTAAGTTGATTAAGGATGTTACTGTCGCGGTCACCGCAGCAGGGGGACAGATGTTGCAAAGTGAAGGTTACATGGACGTACCACTATGCTTTGATAACCGATTCCATATTTTGAGAGCCTTTATTGTGCCAGGCATACACAACAGTCTCATATTAGGAGTCGATTTTTGGCGTGCCTTTAAGATCTGTCCGAAGTATTTAAGTAGCATTGTTATAGATGGTAATGGCGATTCGGTTAATGGTGAAATTCTATCCAAACCAACAAGCTTTATTCAGGGTTACGATAATCTAGAGGAATCTCAAAAACAATTAGCCGATAACGTCGTAAAACAATTCGAGGATATTTCGTATCAAAGGAAAGGCTTAGGTGTCACTGACTTAATTACACACCGTATCGACACGGGAGACTCTGCTCCTATACGACAACGTTACTATCGCTTATCACCGGAAAAACAACGTATATTAATAGAGCAGGTGGACGAGATGCTTTCGTTAGATGTGATTGAACCTTGCGAAAGTAGTTGGTCATCACCTGTACTACTCGTCACTAAAAAGAACGGTCAGCCCCGGTTCTGTCTTGATAGTCGCAAGCTAAATTCGGTAACAAAACGCGATGCTTATAACCTTCCGTATATTTCTGAGATTTTGGATAACCTCAGAGATGCTCGTTACTTGTCCAGCATTGACTTGTCCAAAGCCTTCTGGCAAATTAAGATCGCTCCGGAAGATAGAAACAAGACTGCCTTTTATGTACCTGGTAGGGGAACGTTTCACTTTAAGCGAACTGCGTTCGGCCTGACCAACGCTCCTGCTACTCAACAAAGATTAGTGGATCTGTTGTTCTCAGAGTTCGACCTTAAGGTGTTCGCCTACCTGGATGATATTATTGTCGTTTCTCAAGACTTTAATAGTCACGTGTCTATACTTTTGCGCGTTTTGGACAAGTTAAAGCAGGCCAATCTGACGGTCAACTTGGAAAAGTGCAATTTCTTTAGTAACCAACTTAAATACCTCGGTTATGTTGTCGATGGTTGTGGCTTGCGTACTGATCCTGCGAAGGTCGAAGCGATATTGAATTACCCCACTCCCACGTGTCGTAAGGACTTTAAACGTTTTTTAGGAACCGCTACTTGGTACAGACGTTTTGTCCCTAATTTTAGTACCATAGCGGGCCCGTTAAACAAATTAACTTCATCAAAGAAGGGTTCTCCACCTTTTAATTGGACCTCTGAGGCTGAGTCTGCGTTCCAGCAGCTCAAGGAACGATTGGTATCTGCGCCGGTTCTATGCTGTCCAGATTATTCGAAACCGTTTGAGGTCCATACAGATGCCAGCAATTATGGAATAGGCGCGATGCTAACTCAGACTCTCGACGGTAAGGAGCATCCGATCGCGTATATGTCTAAAAGCCTGTCATCGGCCGAGAAGAATTACAGTATCACAGAGCGCGAAACTTTAGCCGTAGTTACTGCTTTGGAATATTGGCGTTGCTACATTGAAAATGGGCAGCCTTTCACGGTTTTCACAGATCATAGTGCTCTCAAGTGGTTCCTGTCCATTAGTAACCCAACCGGTAGACTGGCTCGTTGGGGAGTTCGCTTGTCTGGATTTAATTTCACTATTAAACATCGTCGAGGCGTCGATAACGTCATCCCTGATGCCTTGTCGCGGGTGCCAGTGAGTGCAATTTGTACCTCCAACTCTTACTCTGATTCAAAGGACACGTGGTATACCAACATTTATAACGGCTGCCTCCATAACCCAGTAGATTTTCCAAATTTTATTATAAAAAACAATTCTTTATATAGATTGACCAAGAACAAACACGAATTGACATCGGAATTTTCATGGAAATTGGTGGTTCCCGCCGAGTTGCGTCATAAGGCCATTTTCGAAAATCACTCAGAGCCTATTGCAGGTCACATGGGTATCTTTAAAACTTACCGCAGACTCGCGCTACGATATTATTGGCCGGGTATGTACCAGAATGTCGTAGACTTCGTTGGGGCTTGCGATAAGTGCTTATCGTATAAGGCACAGAACCATCAAACCTTAGGGGAAATGGGGAGACCTAAACAATGCTCACGGCCGTTCCAAATGCTCTCGATCGATTTAATGGGTCCCTTGCCTACAACAAAGAAACGCAACAACTATATCTTAGTCATCACCTGTTGTTTTTCTAAGTTTTGTTTGATCTATCCTATCAAAAGGGCAACTGCAGAGATTATAGCGAACATTTTAGAGGAATCGGTTTTCTTGGTACATGGCGTTCCTCAAACCGTACTAATGGATAACGCTACACAATTCACCGGAAGGGTTATGGATGGATTATTTAAACGCTACAAAATTCCTAACGTTTATTATAGTCCTAGGTACACACCGCAAGTAAATTTAGTTGAACGTTTTAATAGAACGATAATTACCTGCATTTCTACCTTCGTCGATGACGATCATAGGTCGTGGGACGTGTTTATTCCACAGGTTCAATTTGCCATTAACAGTTCTGTCAATGAGGCAACTGGCTTTACGCCTGCGTTTTTAGTGTTTGGTAGGGAGCTTGTGACTTGTGGGACACACTACACCGATACTGACATTGGTAAGGAAGTGTTGTTCATGCCTCGAGACATCTACGCTGAAAACATGGGTTGTCTGTCCTCGATTTTTGACAAGGTACAAGCTAAACTATGGCATGCCCATGTTAAAAACACGACTCACTACAATCTCAGACGTAAGCCAGCAGATTTTAAGATAGGAGATATTGTCATGAAGCGCACTTACTTCTTAAGTGACAAAGACAAGCGTTTTACCAAAAAATTGGCACCAAAGTTTGTCAAAGCAAAAATCGTGGCTAAGAAATCACCTTTAGTTTACGTGTTACAGGATTTATCAGGGAAAGACCTTGGCACCTGGCACGTAAAGGATTTTAAATTGATTGGTCTCAATAAATAATGTTTTTTTTATCTTTGTTACAATCGCATATAGCTCAGATAGCAGTTGTGTGCACTTGTATTCAGGCGTCTTACCATCTTTAGTAGCCGTACCTAAAGGTTTCAAGTTCTTGTAACGGGTCACCTCTTAATATTTTGAATGTAAGCGTTGATGTTTAGTATTGTTAATATACAGATGCGACGTACTCATGATAGCGTGAAGTATGGATGACTTGTGTGAAAGTGTCCGTATAGGTACTGAGTCATGCGGATTTAATTATACTTAAATATAATAAAATCCTTCCCGACGCGGCGGGGTACTGTAACGTAGTTACGTTACATAACCTAGGCTATAAAAAATAAACAAGTAATAAATCCTAGAGCCTAAGCCTTACAATAATACTTACCTAATAAAAAATACAAACACGATAAAATTATACACATATTTATAAATATTAAAAATAATTACATCAATCCTACATCAAATTAGGTTATTTGTACATCGAGCGTGTTATTTATTACTCGCGCTGACCGTACTCCACTCGAGTTCTATTGTTCGAGAACCAGTCTCCTCCCCTTACCCCGACTGCGCAGGGCGCGACCGTCCCGTCGCGGCCGGCCGGCGGAGCGCCGAGACAGACTTTAACACCGGCGTAGGCGCACGTTCACTCTTCATAGTGTCATCACACGTCGCTTTGCGCGATCTCAACTTGTTTTGGTTTCCAAACTCATTTACCAAAAGTTCCGGCCTAAACTTAAAAATACTTAAATACATAAATAATATATAGTGTTAAACCCCGATATTGGGGTGCTACGTTGCGGCTCGAGCCCACCATCACTGTCTCCGGCTTCCCCTGGCGGAACATCTGCCCACTGTCTCCGGCTTCCCCTGGCGGAACATCTGCCCACTGTCTCCATCTTCGCGGCAACGGCAACAGCAGGGAAGTGCTAGTTGGTGTGCAACACCCAGCGTAATTAAGGGGGGCTTAAATCAGACCGGCGTAATTCTTACCCTCACCCTACGACTTCATTCGTGTGCTAGCGACGCGGTTGTGTTGAATAAATATTGTAAAACGTTTATTCTTGTTTAATTTGTTCATCCGCCACCTGTAAGCGTAGCACTGTTTTAAGATTAGTCCTTTGCTTCACAAAAATCTATTTTTATTTAAATATTGTTTGTAAAGTATTTGGTCATTTACTATGAATGACCGTCTTTTAATGTTGCCGAATTTATGGCTCTGTGAACACTGTTTTTTGTAAACATTATTAGTTAGACTGGTGGGCGAGGGTGCGATGGACGGGTGTGGTGACAATAAATCCAGCCGTGATCTGAGGTGTCTTCCGTACAAAGATAAAGCTGGTGATTGACCTGTGGTAGTATGAATGGAATTCCGGTAATGAAACAAATATTTCAACAAGCTATTATTTATGTCATCAGCGTTTCGTCCTTGCATGAGTGCGCACTTTATGCCTTTTTTAAGAATCCTGACATAAACTTCGGCCTGCCCGTTACTGGGTGGGTGATATACGGGAGACGTCATGTGCGTTATCCCGTTATTTTTGCAAAAAATTGCAAACTGCTCTGACGTTAGTGATGTGCCATTATCGCTTACAATTGTCTTTGGTATTCCAAACCTAGACATAAACTCACACATTTTATTAATGAGTGCGCTAGAGGATATATTATTTTTCATATTATAACATTCTACCCATTTCGTGTGAGCGTCAACAATGACTAGATACATTTGATTATGAATGGGCCCTAGAAAATCTAAATGTACTCTATCGAACGGCTCCGCTGGGTACGGCCACGACACGGGCGCGGCGCGCGGCGGAGACGCTCGCACTCTTGTACACAACGGGCATTTACCTATTTGATCCTCGATTGCTGCGTCAATACCCGGGAACCAAAACTTAGACCGTGCTAAAGCTTTTGATTTTACAATCCCTAAATGTGCCTGATGTAACTCGGAAAGCATTTTTTGTCTTAAGTTAACAGGAATTACTACCTTATGGCCTCGCAATAAACATCCCTTTTCCACTGTCAATTTCAACCTACACTGGAAATAAGGTTTTATTTCCAGGTCTTTTATTTTACGAGGCCAACCGTCACGGACGTATTTTATAACCATGCTAAGCACCTTATCATCATGTGTCGCCTGTCTCAGCTGATCGGTAGTGACCGGAAGTGACCCCTGTACCACAAAATTTACGTACGCCGTTACTTCGGCTAGGTCCCCCCCCCGCGCCTCTCGGTTGTCCGCGCGGCTGCCGCCGGCCGGTTCCGGCAGGGTAGCCCGCGATAAGTAATCAGCACTATTGTCAGTACTTCGTACATATTCAATCGTGTAATTGTATGCTGTCATGAAAAGTGCATACCTTTGTAACCTGTTTGCTGATACTTCTGGTACCCCGCGATTTGAGCCGAAAATTGATACGAGAGGTTTATGATCAGTGCGTAGCACAAAAGGCTGCACCTTAGCGTAAAGGTATTGATGGAACCTACAAATGCCAAATATGATTGCTGTGGCTTCTTTTTGGATCTGTGAATATTTTTTCTCAGCCGCATTAAGTGTTTGTGACGCGAACGCCACCGGGCGCTCCAAGCCATCCAACGCCACTTGTGATAAAATTGCCCCTAATCCATGAGACGAAGCGTCAACCGTCAGTATAATTTTAGCGTTCACGTCAAAATGTGCCAATACTTTTTCTGATGCTAATTCTTTTTTTATTATACAAAAAGCTTCATCCTGACGTGCAGTCCACATCCATTTGACCCCTTTTTTTAATAACTCGTATAACGGAAATAACAAGGTTGAAACGCCTGGAACAAAATTCCGATAATAGTTGACGAGACCCAAAAACGACTGCAACTGACTGACATTAGTTGGCTTGGGTGCTTCTACTATGGCTTTTACCTTATCTGCTGCTTTTTTAATTCCGTTTTTATCGATTACATATCCTAAATATATTATTTCATCCTTAAAAAACTCACACTTATCCTTCCGTAACGTAAGTCCGGCATCACGTAACTTTTGCAAAACCAGTCTTAATCTATTCATGTGTTCATGTTTATTTTTGCCGGTAATTAATACGTCGTCTAAAAAACATAATACTCCGTCTAGTTTTAGAATACCCTCCATTGCCCGTTGAAAAATGGCCGGGGCCGATGCCAACCCAAACACAAGGCGTTTAAACTTAAATAATCCCTTATGAGTGTTTATACAAGTTACGTTATTGTTGTCGTTAATTTGGAACTGATTATATGCAGAGGACATATCTAGTTTAGAAAATTGTACTCCGCCATGTAATTGTGAAAACAATTCCTGTACGGTCGGCAACGGGTATTTATCTACTAACAGCTGTTTATTAAGTGTTTGTGAATAATCAGCGCAGAGACGTACTGAGCCGTCTTGTTTCAACACGGGAACTATGGGCGATGCATACTCCGAGTAATCAATCGGTTCAATGACCTCAGCTTGAATTAACCTATCTAATTCTTTGTCCAGTTTTTCCCTTAAAGCGAACGCTACCGGTCTGGCTTTAAAGAAAACCGGTTTTGCATCTTTCTTTAGCTGCAAGTTTATTCTGTATTTTTTAAAACAGCCTAATTTATCGGAAAAAAGGTCAGAGAACTCATCTAGTAAACCATTTAGTTCTCTTTTTATTGTTACGGTTGACGCTCCACAAAACAACACGGGAGATAATTCTAAATTAAATTTGGCGATGAAGTCGCGTCCTAACAGGGGTGGGCCACCCTTTTCAATGACATAAACATCCAGTGTCATTGTTTTACCAGTGTACAATATGGGTAGTCGCACCATACCTAAGGCATTGAAGTGCGACCCCGTATAACTGACTAAGTTCTTCTTGCAAGGCAACAATGACACACCACTAAAATAGGCATAATATGTTTTATCTGATATTGCTGTTACTGTGGAACCACTGTCAATCTCAAACTTTAATTGTACCCCATTTATTGTCACCGTTTCGGTCATCGGCGCACCGCCGTTACAGCGAATACTAAATAACTCACCATCATCGCCGTCGCTCGCCTCGTCTGTTTCTACGAAATTAACAGTTTTGCACATTCGGCGTAGATGGCCTTTGTTTTTACATTTTTTACACCTGTACGAAGCAAACCGACACTCGCTGGATTTGTGATTTTTTGAACCGCACACTAAACACGTAACCTCTCTTGTGCTATTCGCTTTATTTCCGATCTTGAACACCGGGTCGCCGCCGCCGCGGCCGCTGCCCGCCGAGGCGCTCACCGCGGCCGCGCGCGCGCGCTGCATGCTCGCTGCGGTGTCTACTGCCTTGGCCAGGGTCAGGTCGTCGATCTCCATGGTATAAAGTTTCTCCCGTTCAGGGCACGGTAACATTCCCACTACAAACTTGTCCAGCAAGTGCCCCTCCAGGTCCTTAAATTTGCAATGGGCCGCGAGTCCTCGTAGTCGTGCAGCCCACTGGGGGTGCAACTCGCCCGGGTGCTGCTGCGCTGTATAAAAGTGATGCCGTTCAGCGAACCTGCACCGCTTCGGTGTAAATTGTTTATCCAGTTTAGTGATAATCTCCTCGTACGAGGCATCTTCTAGGGACTTGGGTAACACTAGGTTGTTCGCTAGCTGATGGGAATTCTCTGTGAATGCGCTGAGCAAAATAGCACGACGTGTCACTCCTGCTTTGTCCGTGTCCCCCGTTATACTATTTGCGATAAACCATTGCTTCAACCTACTTCTGTACGTTGTCCAGTCTTGCTGTTCATGATCGAAAGTCGCAATTGTTCCAAAAAACGGCGTATTTGCACCCATTTTGCAATTAAATTCTTTAATTTCTTGTCCGTTTTTTTTTTTTTTTACAATATGTGGGTAAATATCGGATCGTCGCCACTGGTAAATACGGGACACAAGTGAAACGCAGTCAAGCTCATTGCGCACTAGTCTTTATTTCCTATACGTGCATGTGTGTGTCGCAGCACACATCCAAACCCAATACACGACAAGCCGTAAACATGACGGTTTGAAAACCTGGACGCTTCTTTTCTATGCCGAGAGCATATTCCATGCCGTCTTGCCCAGTCCGACGGTTATTCTCTGTAATAGAAAATTAAATTGATTCAAAGGTTCATTTTATTACCCAGCATCATAATGCAAAAATAAACAAACAATATAACGACACTTTTTTATAACGAGTAAACGATACTTTTTTAACACAACTATAATTGATGATTAAACGAACTTACCTTAAGTGATGTTCTATCATAATTATACGAGCTGCTTCGTCCGAAGAGATTAGAGATCAATTTGTAGTAACACGCATCGTGTCGCCATTCATCCACAAAGTTTTAAGCAGAAAACCATTTTTTCTTTTTTTTTTCTTTTTTTTTGTAGGGTATACCTCTAGTCCTGTTATACGATCGACCTGCCCCTGCGCTCATTTAGTTGAAAGCCTAAGCCACTGCGGTTAATATTTCGCTTTATAGGGGTAGCTCTATAGGGTGGGAGGGATCTAATCTCTTCGGACGAAGCAGCTCGTATAATTATGATAGAACATCACTTAAGGTAAGTTCGTTTAATCATCAATTATACTTCCTGCTTCGTCCTCGAGATTAGAGATCAATTTATAGAATTTGAAAGATTAGTGAAATATTAACATAAAACATGTGCAAGAACAAGAATTGGATTTAATGATTTTGTTCATATCAATACAATCTCTTCTTATAAGAAAAAAAAACATTGTTCTATATTACAGTATTCATATTATATTACTTAGATTTTTCTTGTTTTCTAATTTTAATTATTTAAAATTGAAACAGCAAAATCAGTTGGATCTCGTGTGATAACATTTCTGTTATAGAATTTACTAAATACCTCAGAGTGGCCACTCCACCCGGCAGTCTTTCGAATCATATCGATATTGACACCAGAGCGGCCTGCAGCCGAGGTGGCGGCGTGCCGAGTGGAGTGGGCACTGAATATTGTCGTATCTATTCCGCTTTCTGTCAAGGTCTCCTTAATCCACTGACTAATACTTTGGGCGCCTACGGCGTTATATGGTCTTTTAAAACTAATGAAAAGTTGATCATTATCTTCTTATCTCAATTCTTTTGTTAAATTCACATAAGACTTTAAAGCTTCCGCCGGACAAATCTCAGGGCGTTGACTAAAAAACGGAATGTTAAGACAAGGTTGTGATACACCTGGTCTTGAAGTTTTAATTAAATCAGGAATCTTTATCAACATTCGATCCGAATAAGTCTCAATGTTATTGATCTTTATTAGAGACAAAGTCTGCACTCTATGTGCGGTAATCAGTGCTAATAACGTTACTACTTTCTTGGTTAAATGTTCGATATGAATCTCATTATTAGGGTAAAGATTTGACAAATAGTCTGAAACTATTGTTGGTGACCAGGTTGTATCATATTTAGGTAAGGCTAGGCGAAGCCTATAAAACCCCTTAAACAGTCTGGTCACACGATCATCTGATCCAATTTTGGATCTTAAAATGAATGACAATGCCGATCGACAACTATTTAAAGTGCCATAAGTGCGCCTCCGTCGAATTCTTTAGTAAAAAAATATATTACGTTTGGGACAGACGCTGTATAAATATTCATATTATGCTGGGCACAGAAGCGCGTCCAGCGGTTCAGTGCAGACCCATATTGTTTTAAGGAATTATTCGACAAAGAAGCAATCATGGTATGGCTCTTCTTAATAACGCAGTCCGAATAACCTCACTGCTACTAAGTTGACTCTGGGGTAGCTGTTGAACACAAATAACAAGACATTATCATCTTTGGAGAAGGTAATGACCTCCGAACAAAGCAGACGCTGGAAAATTGGGTACCAGGGCTGTGTGGGCCAAAGTGGAACAACAACTATGCCTTCAGCTTTGTCACTTATTATTTTTCGCAGAACTTTTAAAACAATTCGAAAAGGCGGAAAGGCGTAACAATACATATTTTGCCAATTTAACGTGAAAGCATTGTTTGCGTAAGCATCAGGATCTCTGTTCCACGACACATATCTCTCGCACTTCTTATTAACTCTGCTTGCAAATAGGTCAATATTGGGAAACCCGAATTTTGTAACGATCTGGCTGAAAGCATAGTTGTCCAATTCCCATTCGACATCTGGATGGGTTCTTCTCGATTCCGCATCTGCTATTTTATTGTCTTGGGAGCTTATATATGATGCGAAAACGAAGATATTACGAATTTCACACCACTGCCATAGGTCTTTTGTCACTTGGTTAAGGTGTGGAAATCTGACACCTCCCATGCGGTTGACATATGAGATAGCAGTTGTGTTATCGATCCTTAGTAAAATCTGACAATTAGCCATAGTTTTGGCAAAATTTTTAGTCCAAAGAAAGCTGCCAATAGCTCCAGATAGTTGATATGTTTGTTAGCCTCATCACTACTCCACGAGCCACTGGCAGTCTCCCTGCCACATGCTGCCCCCCACCCTTTTTTGCTTGCGTCCGAGAATATTTCTAAGTCATAGATATCAATCCTTATGGGATTGACAGCTTGTTCTATAGACTTAAGCCACCAGGTGAAATCTGTATGCAAATTTGAAGGCAATGTCATATATGAGTCGTAATCGTCTGTATTCAGTAATGTGAGATATTTACATCTCTCCATCTGTTTCATATAGAGCCACCCATATTGGATGACCGGACAGGCTGACATAAGAAGACCCAGTAGGCGAGCGAAACATCGAATTTTACATCGTTTTAATTGAATAAAAAAGTTTAGTTCTTTTTTAATTAGCATTATCTTTCATCTGGCAGCTTAATGTGATTTTTTCTTGAATCTATGATAAATCCTAGATATTTACAAGTTGTCTTTGGAACAAGGCAACTTTTTTCTTTGTTTATGACAAATCCGAGTGATTCAAAAATAGATTTGTTCTGTGAAATATTGTCAGCACAGTCTATATTATTTTTTCCTATCATACATACATCGTCTAGATATATAGTTGACAATAGACCCAGAGACCTTAATAATGACATGACTGGTTTCTTCGTAAACACGAAGGGGGCGGTACTTAGGCCAAAGGGAAGAACATTAAATTCATAATGTTTGTCTTCCCAACGAAAACGTAAGTATTTTTTATAATCATCGTGGATTGCTACTAAAAAATAAGCGTCCTTTAAATCTAAACTTGCCATGTAACAATTTTGTGAAATCAACTTTAGTGTTGTTCTTAGATCTTTGATCTTAAAGTGCTCTCTGGTAATAAACTTGTTTAGCGACTTAAGATTCAAGATAAATCTATTTTTACCATTTGGTTTTTTAATAATGAAATAACTAGACAAGTATTGGCCTTCACAATGTTTACATGCAGTAACAGCCCCCGTGTCTATAAGGTCCTGAATTGATTCTTTATAATCGAAGAACTCAGACTTAGACAGTTTTGGTAAACCAGGGATTTTATTTTGCACAACCGACTGTGAAAATGGGATCTTGTAACCTTTGATCCATGATAAGATTACTGGATCACTTGTTAAAAGTTGCCACTGTGTACCAGACCTACTATAATATTGCCTTAATTGGCTATATTTTATAAGAATAGATATGAGAATAAAATTTTCGATTCTAAATAATATTAATTGACTTTAATAAAAGCATAAATTCTATTCCAAATCACATCTTTCGTCAATTTAATAAATAATCCCAAGATTAAACTAATCAATCATTTTATGCATAGAAACTAGTGACATCTCTGGACGAGTAGTGAAGTTAATCCCTTAATTAGAAAAAGTTTTCAGTTTTTCATACAGCTGTGTTGATTGGGTAAAGAGTTTCCCTACTCAACAATAGATGTCACCATGTAGGAGGTAATTGGATACTTAAGCGACACCTAGAGTGAGTTGACGAACTAAAAGCTTCAGGTTATTGGTTTAAAATTAGGAAATTAGCTACTCGATAATAGATGGCGTTGTAATAGAAAAATCAATAAAACAGGGTATAATATATGAGGTTTATTTATTCTCCTTTTATTGTTTTATAAGCATAAGCAATTAATTCTACAACAAGCGATACTATTACTGTGAACTTCTAGCAAAAGCAGGTCTAACTAATGTAAAATAGTTATAAAAATGTTCCATTTATAGGATTCTTCTTATGATATCCTCCATCAGCTGAAAAGTCCATTGAATCCGTGTCCAATAAAGCATTTCTTTTATTTTCTGTTCATTTCAGCGGCACAGGCAATTTTGATACCAAATAGTTCAACATCCATGGCGTAGTTTAAAAGTTTCTCTGTAATAGGAATTTTTACCGAGTTAATCGAACATCATTTTAAATTTTTCATTCTCATTTTAAATACAAGCTAGATCTAAGCGCTTATGCTTACATCTGTTCCTAATATCGGTTCTAAAATAGAATTAGTTAGTTCATTTCGGATCTATTAGTTAAATGATTCTGTTCAAGCGCCATCTAACGAACGCTCTCACAATTAATAAGTAACATAATGTCCCTAATTTAACTTAAGCTAGAAAGCAATCGATATAGTGCAAGGCACGATCCACAGAGGGTGTTATAATAAATATTATGTAGTTTGTAAGTAATATAGAGGGCGCTGCTTAAGGTTATATAAGCTCTGGCACAGCGCAGCCCCGGCCTCTTCTTTTACACCACCACGATGCAGAAAATACATTACTAACAGAAAGCACGCTGTTTGACTCCTCACCACTCTGCATCGGCTCGAACATAAATTTTGGTGACCCCGACGAAGCCCAGCAAAGAAAAAAAAAAAAGGGAAGCCCGCGGATCCAGACAAGACGGCTGACACGCAGGAGCCAGCGGCAACGGAGTCCAAGAAGAAACGCAGGGCAAGAAATCAGCGAATAGGCGGCGGCAGCTTTCTTCCCAACCTCTCAGCTGCAGCTATTGGTGAGCCTAATCCGTGCAGAAAAGGGGTCCAAGTCATTAGCGAGCGACACGTGCATCAGTTTCTATTAACCAACGAGAAACGTGTGTGGAAACCAAAACCACGTGGTAACTATTCGACGCACCGCGTGGATCGAACGCCACAAGCACCATCTCTCAACCATTGAACATCGTGCGTGGAAACCAAATCCACGTGCCAACTATTTGACGCACCGCGTGGCTCGAATGCCGCCACGCGCACCATCCCTCAACCATCGAACATCGTGCGTGGAAACCAAATCCACGTGCCAACTATTTGACGTACCGCGTGGCTCGAACGCCGCCACGCGCACCATCATCCTTCAACCAATAAGCATCGTGCGTGGAAACCAAACCCGTACCACGTATCAGCAACCAACCGAAGCCGCGTCGATCCAGCGCCACCGACACGAACTCAACCAACCTAACTAACATAGCAGAACCCAAACGCGACACGTGGAGCCATCTATCTCAACAGAAGACAGAAGCCATCCACGGAGAAGCAAGAACACGTGCCAGCAACCTCAACGCCAGCCAGCCGAGCGCAGCAACGCGCCACGTACCACGAGCCACGGGCCAGGGGCCAGCAGCAGTTACCTAAAAGATACGTGAGCTGGTATTTTCATTATTTATTTGATTTCGCAAATTCTTGACTACTTTCAGTTTCAGTATTCCCTTTATTTGCTGGCACAATGGGAGACGACAGTAGTGATAGTCAGGACGAAGGCGATGTGTTCCTAGAAGCTACTGAGCTACCGGTCTTAAAAAGACAACGGGCGGCATACAAAGGCCAATTTACTAGCTTCCGTAAATATGTAACTTCGCAAAAGGCCATAGTTAAATTAACCGCAGATCAAATAATAGAATTAGAATTACGAGTTGAAAATATTGCAAGAGTTTTTAAAAAATTTAACAAGGTCCAAGAATCTATTGAAACTTTAAGCACTGTGACATAGATGCTCAAATGGCCGAACGCGACAGCTTCGAAGATCTGTATTTCAAAACCATTGCACAAGCAAAGGACATGTTACAGAGCTATACGCCTAAAACCACCTCACAGGTACCACCCGTGCAGGATCTGAATAGATCATACACGTTGGATATCAGTGAGCAGTCTGTAAAATATCCCGAAATCTCATTGCCAACATTTAAGGGGGATTTCAGGGGCTGGCTAGAATTTAGAGAAACCTTTGATGCACTTATTAATCAGAGCGCGCTAAAACCTATTCAAAAATTTAAATATTTAAGGAGTTGCCTAGTGGCTGGAGCCTTGGAGGTTATTAGTTCAATAGAATACACTAACGAAAACTACAATATTGCGTGGAAACTACTTTGCGAGCGATACAACAACCCAAGGCTATTAGTAACAAATCATTTAAGAGCGCTTTGCGATATCGAACCGATTCAAGAAACCCCTAACGCACTTCGATCGGTAGTTGATAATATATCTAAACACTTACGGTCGCTAAGATCGCTTAAAATAAACACAGAGGATTGGGATCCTATTATGATTCATTTAATATCGTCCAAATTGCCCCCTAGCTTGCAAAATAAGTGGGAGGAACGTAGTACCTCAAGGGAATTGCCTTCTTTGCAGGAATTCAAGACATTCATCAGATCGCGAGCAGACCAAATGGACACGGTACAGACTAGGATGTCGAACGGGCGCGAAGCGCAAGCAAAAAAAGCTATGGTAACCACGTCCTCAGATTCTAAAACACACACATCAATCTGTCCGCAGTGTAACGGTAAGCATTTTCTATACCAATGTCCTAGGTTTCTCGCTCTGCAGACGGGGGAACGTATACGAATGGTGAAAAAACTCAGGGTATGTCTGAATTGTTTCAATCCAAACCATATGATAACTAACTGCCGTTCAATGAACTGCAAGCACTGTAACGGTAAACATCATAGTCTTTTGCATTTATCACGGGCGCAGCAAACTATACCTACTCATTTCGAACAACAACAACAACCAACTACTTTATTGAACTCGCATTCCAATGAGATGACGTCACAGGTTACTCGGCTGCAATCACAGGCGCGAACGCAAGGTAACAATAACATTTATAATAGCAGTGCAGCGCCGCAGTCATACCAAGGGCAGCGCGCGAGTACAACGTCCCAGGTGGGCGCGTCCCCTCCCCGAACGTCACAATTATTGGTGCAAAACAACTATAAAAAGGTAGTTATCCTATCAACAGCTCTTGTTTACGTCACAGACGATTTCAATAATAAACATACATTGCGAGTTTGTTAGATTCCGGATCACAGTCGAACTTTATAACAGAACGGGCGTTTAATTTACTAAACATTGATAAACATCGAACAAATATGCAAGTAATCGGATTTAACAATAACACCTCTAATATAAACTATCTTTGCAACATTAAGTTACAGTCGAGAAACCAACCTTATTCAACCGAATTGTCCTGTTTAATCGTACCTAATATTTGTAACATAAAAAATCAGTGCATTGACATAAAGTCTTTAAATATTCCGCAGCACTTCGTCCTGGCTGATGAAAGGTTTCACCAGGCGAGTGAAATTGACATCCTCATAGGAGTTGAGCTATTTTACCGGTTGCTATGCAAAGGGCAGCATCGACTCGGAGATGGGCTGCCTATACTACAAAAAACCCTGCTGGGCTGGATAATATCAGGCGTTCTGGACAGCACCGTAGCGAGAAAACATGAGGTAAGGTGCAACTTATCTTTAAAATCTCAATTGCGTAAATTTTGGGAGATAGAAGAGTGCAGTATGAGTGACAAGGGGCAAGAAGCGAGGGTATCAGAGTTGTCACATGATGAAATCCAATGCGAAGATGTGTTTAAGTGTCACACCCGCTCTTCTGATGGCAACTTCGTGGTAACACTACCACTTAAGGCGTCACCTAAATTGTTAGGGGAATCTAGGGGGATTGCACTACAGAGATTTAAATCGTTAGAAAAACGTTTTGCTCGCGACGAACAGTACAAACAATTATATTTAAAATTTATGAAAGACTTTGAACAGGCAGGCCGCATGATTGAATACAATGCTAAATCTGACGAGCAGCCTAACTATCTAGCACATCACGGTATCCTTAACCCTGAAAAGGTCACAACTCCGATTCGTGTAGTATTTAACGCGAGTCAACCCACTTCAACGGGTGTCTCACTCAACGACATTCAACACAAAGGTACGATCAGACGGGACAAACTTATTAATATTCTATTACGATTTCGATTACATACATATGTAATTAACGCCGATATTGAAAAAATGTTTTGCAATATACTTTTATCCCCAGAACAAAGACACTTGCAGTGTATTTTGTGGCGCGAGAAGCCACACCATATGTTAAAAACCTATACTTTAACAACGCTTAGTTTTGGCCTGAAGGCAGCACCACACATCGCTACGCGATGTTTATTGCATTTAGCACAGGAAACTCACGCGCTTTTAAAAACACAATCCACAGCAACAGCCTCAGTGGCAACTACGAGTAGCACCACAGCGGCTGCCAACGCCATTGCCAGCGAGTTCTACGCGGACGACCTCCTGACAGGTGGGGACGACCTTCAGGAAGTAGCGGCAGTGGCCTTGGAGACCGATCGCATCCTCAAGGGCGCGGGATTCAAGCTAAGAAAATGGAAATCAAACTCTGCGCAGCTGCAAGGTATGTTAATGACACATACGAACTCAACACAAACAAACATTACAGACACACGGTTCGGGGATGACACGCATAAAATTTTGGGACTATCTTGGTCTAGTCAAAACGATCACTTGCTTTATTGTATTAAAACAGAATCAATCCCTAAAGTAGTGACAAAACGCATAATACTTTCAAAATTATCTAGCATTTTTGATCCCACGGGCCTTATTGGGCCTGTACTTGTTACAGCTAAATGCTTAATTCAAAGGCTGTGGCAAGACAAAAGGGGATGGGATAATCCCGTCCCAGAATACCTGCAAAGGGAGTGGGTAACCTTTTACGAAAAATTAAAATACCTAGCGTCATTAAAAATCCCCAGACATATTGTTATAGCAAACTACGATAAAATCGAGTTGCACGGATTTTCTGATGCATCAAATCACGCTATGGGAGCGGCGTGCTATGTACGTTCTATTGATGTACAGGGAAACGTCATTGTACGTTTGCTATTCGCAAAATCAAGGGTAGCACCCATCAAAAAACAAACCATCCCAAAATTAGAACTAGTCGCGGCGCACTTGTTAGCTAACACGATGCAAACAGTGAAAGAATCACTAAAGTGTGAGGTTAATAAGGTTCAATTTTGGTCAGATTCGTGTGTCGTGCTAGCATGGATAAAAACACAGCCGCATAAATTAAATAGATTTGTATCCAATAGGGTAGCACAAATTCAAACACTTTCGCCGGGAAAGTGGAGTTGGGTGTCATCAAAAGATAACCCAGCTGATCTTTTATCGAGAGGGGTTGACGCCGATAAAATTCAATGTAACAGCCTATGGTGGCAGGGTCCCCCGTGGCTTAGCAGACCAGAGCAAGAATGGCCTAAGCAAGAAGTGTCAATAACGTGTCAATTACCCGAACTGAAACAAAACACAACATGTAACGTAACCCAATGTGATAATGAAAAAACTAACTTTTTTAATGATTTACTTACAAGATTCTCGAGTGACAGCAAATTGTTTAGAGTTTTTGCTTATGTTCAGCAATTTATACATAACCAAATCCACGTGCCAACTATTTGACGCACCGCGTGGCTCGAATGCCGCCACGCGCACCATCCCTCAACCATCGAACATCGTGCGTGGAAACCAAATCCACGTGCCAACTATTTGACGTACCGCGTGGCTCGAACGCCGCCACGCGCACCATCATCCTTCAACCAATAAGCATCGTGCGTGGAAACCAAACCCGTACCACGTATCAGCAACCAACCGAAGCCGCGTCGATCCAGCGCCACCGACACGAACTCAACCAACCTAACTAACATAGCAGAACCCAAACGCGACACGTGGAGCCATCTATCTCAACAGAAGACAGAAGCCATCCACGGAGAAGCAAGAACACGTGCCAGCAACCTCAACGCCAGCCAGCCGAGCGCAGCAACGCGCCACGTACCACGAGCCACGGGCCAGGGGCCAGCAGCAGTTACCTAAAAGATACGTGAGCTGGTATTTTCATTATTTATTTGATTTCGCAAATTCTTGACTACTTTCAGTTTCAGTATTCCCTTTATTTGCTGGCACAATGGGAGACGACAGTAGTGATAGTCAGGACGAAGGCGATGTGTTCCTAGAAGCTACTGAGCTACCGGTCTTAAAAAGACAACGGGCGGCATACAAAGGCCAATTTACTAGCTTCCGTAAATATGTAACTTCGCAAAAGGCCATAGTTAAATTAACCGCAGATCAAATAATAGAATTAGAATTACGAGTTGAAAATATTGCAAGAGTTTTTAAAAAATTTAACAAGGTCCAAGAATCTATTGAAACTTTAAGCACTGTGACATAGATGCTCAAATGGCCGAACGCGACAGCTTCGAAGATCTGTATTTCAAAACCATTGCACAAGCAAAGGACATGTTACAGAGCTATACGCCTAAAACCACCTCACAGGTACCACCCGTGCAGGATCTGAATAGATCATACACGTTGGATATCAGTGAGCAGTCTGTAAAATATCCCGAAATCTCATTGCCAACATTTAAGGGGGATTTCAGGGGCTGGCTAGAATTTAGAGAAACCTTTGATGCACTTATTAATCAGAGCGCGCTAAAACCTATTCAAAAATTTAAATATTTAAGGAGTTGCCTAGTGGCTGGAGCCTTGGAGGTTATTAGTTCAATAGAATACACTAACGAAAACTACAATATTGCGTGGAAACTACTTTGCGAGCGATACAACAACCCAAGGCTATTAGTAACAAATCATTTAAGAGCGCTTTGCGATATCGAACCGATTCAAGAAACCCCTAACGCACTTCGATCGGTAGTTGATAATATATCTAAACACTTACGGTCGCTAAGATCGCTTAAAATAAACACAGAGGATTGGGATCCTATTATGATTCATTTAATATCGTCCAAATTGCCCCCTAGCTTGCAAAATAAGTGGGAGGAACGTAGTACCTCAAGGGAATTGCCTTCTTTGCAGGAATTCAAGACATTCATCAGATCGCGAGCAGACCAAATGGACACGGTACAGACTAGGATGTCGAACGGGCGCGAAGCGCAAGCAAAAAAAGCTATGGTAACCACGTCCTCAGATTCTAAAACACACACATCAATCTGTCCGCAGTGTAACGGTAAGCATTTTCTATACCAATGTCCTAGGTTTCTCGCTCTGCAGACGGGGGAACGTATACGAATGGTGAAAAAACTCAGGGTATGTCTGAATTGTTTCAATCCAAACCATATGATAACTAACTGCCGTTCAATGAACTGCAAGCACTGTAACGGTAAACATCATAGTCTTTTGCATTTATCACGGGCGCAGCAAACTATACCTACTCATTTCGAACAACAACAACAACCAACTACTTTATTGAACTCGCATTCCAATGAGATGACGTCACAGGTTACTCGGCTGCAATCACAGGCGCGAACGCAAGGTAACAATAACATTTATAATAGCAGTGCAGCGCCGCAGTCATACCAAGGGCAGCGCGCGAGTACAACGTCCCAGGTGGGCGCGTCCCCTCCCCGAACGTCACAATTATTGGTGCAAAACAACTATAAAAAGGTAGTTATCCTATCAACAGCTCTTGTTTACGTCACAGACGATTTCAATAATAAACATACATTGCGAGTTTGTTAGATTCCGGATCACAGTCGAATTTTATAACAGAACGGGCGTTTAATTTACTAAACATTGATAAACATCGAACAAATATGCAAGTAATCGGATTTAACAATAACACCTCTAATATAAACTATCTTTGCAACATTAAGTTACAGTCGAGAAACCAACCTTATTCAACCGAATTGTCCTGTTTAATCGTACCTAATATTTGTAACATAAAAAATCAGTGCATTGACATAAAGTCTTTAAATATTCCGCAGCACTTCGTCCTGGCTGATGAAAGGTTTCACCAGGCGAGTGAAATTGACATCCTCATAGGAGTTGAGCTATTTTACCGGTTGCTATGCAAAGGGCAGCATCGACTCGGAGATGGGCTGCCTATACTACAAAAAACCCTGCTGGGCTGGATAATATCAGGCGTTCTGGACAGCACCGTAGCGAGAAAACATGAGGTAAGGTGCAACTTATCTTTAAAATCTCAATTGCGTAAATTTTGGGAGATAGAAGAGTGCAGTATGAGTGACAAGGGGCAAGAAGCGAGGGTATCAGAGTTGTCACATGATGAAATCCAATGCGAAGATGTGTTTAAGTGTCACACCCGCTCTTCTGATGGCAACTTCGTGGTAACACTACCACTTAAGGCGTCACCTAAATTGTTAGGGGAATCTAGGGGGATTGCACTACAGAGATTTAAATCGTTAGAAAAACGTTTTGCTCGCGACGAACAGTACAAACAATTATATTTAAAATTTATGAAAGACTTTGAACAGGCAGGCCGCATGATTGAATACAATGCTAAATCTGACGAGCAGCCTAACTATCTAGCACATCACGGTATCCTTAACCCTGAAAAGGTCACAACTCCGATTCGTGTAGTATTTAACGCGAGTCAACCCACTTCAACGGGTGTCTCACTCAACGACATTCAACACAAAGGTACGATCAGACGGGACAAACTTATTAATATTCTATTACGATTTCGATTACATACATATGTAATTAACGCCGATATTGAAAAAATGTTTTGCAATATACTTTTATCCCCAGAACAAAGACACTTGCAGTGTATTTTGTGGCGCGAGAAGCCACACCATATGTTAAAAACCTATACTTTAACAACGCTTAGTTTTGGCCTGAAGGCAGCACCACACATCGCTACGCGATGTTTATTGCATTTAGCACAGGAAACTCACGCGCTTTTAAAAACACAATCCACAGCAACAGCCTCAGTGGCAACTACGAGTAGCACCACAGCGGCTGCCAACGCCATTGCCAGCGAGTTCTACGCGGACGACCTCCTGACAGGTGGGGACGACCTTCAGGAAGTAGCGGCAGTGGCCTTGGAGACCGATCGCATCCTCAAGGGCGCGGGATTCAAGCTAAGAAAATGGAAATCAAACTCTGCGCAGCTGCAAGGTATGTTAATGACACATACGAACTCAACACAAACAAACATTACAGACACACGGTTCGGGGATGACACGCATAAAATTTTGGGACTATCTTGGTCTAGTCAAAACGATCACTTGCTTTATTGTATTAAAACAGAATCAATCCCTAAAGTAGTGACAAAACGCATAATACTTTCAAAATTATCTAGCATTTTTGATCCCACGGGCCTTATTGGGCCTGTACTTGTTACAGCTAAATGCTTAATTCAAAGGCTGTGGCAAGACAAAAGGGGATGGGATAATCCCGTCCCAGAATACCTGCAAAGGGAGTGGGTAACCTTTTACGAAAAATTAAAATACCTAGCGTCATTAAAAATCCCCAGACATATTGTTATAGCAAACTACGATAAAATCGAGTTGCACGGATTTTCTGATGCATCAAATCACGCTATGGGAGCGGCGTGCTATGTACGTTCTATTGATGTACAGGGAAACGTCATTGTACGTTTGCTATTCGCAAAATCAAGGGTAGCACCCATCAAAAAACAAACCATCCCAAAATTAGAACTAGTCGCGGCGCACTTGTTAGCTAACACGATGCAAACAGTGAAAGAATCACTAAAGTGTGAGGTTAATAAGGTTCAATTTTGGTCAGATTCGTGTGTCGTGCTAGCATGGATAAAAACACAGCCGCATAAATTAAATAGATTTGTATCCAATAGGGTAGCACAAATTCAAACACTTTCGCCGGGAAAGTGGAGTTGGGTGTCATCAAAAGATAACCCAGCTGATCTTTTATCGAGAGGGGTTGACGCCGATAAAATTCAATGTAACAGCCTATGGTGGCAGGGTCCCCCGTGGCTTAGCAGACCAGAGCAAGAATGGCCTAAGCAAGAAGTGTCAATAACGTGTCAATTACCCGAACTGAAACAAAACACAACATGTAACGTAACCCAATGTGATAATGAAAAAACTAACTTTTTTAATGATTTACTTACAAGATTCTCGAGTGACAGCAAATTGTTTAGAGTTTTTGCTTATGTTCAGCAATTTATACATAACTGTAAAGAAAAGGCAAATAAAATTAAAGGGCCTATTTCATTGCAAGCATTAGAGGAATCAAAAAACCACTTTTACCAAGTTGCACAGAACGAATCATTTCCGTGCGAACTTAACTTACTTAAACACAATAACCCTTTACCGAATAATTCGGTACTACTTGGCCTCAAACCATTTATTAAAGATGGTCTCCTTAGAGTGGGTGGCCGTATAAGCCTGTCACAGTACAGTTACAACAAAAAACACCCGGTCATCCTCCACGCAAGTCACACACTTACAAAATTAATTATGACAAACGAACACATCCGACTGTTTCATGCGGGACCGCAGTTGCTGTTAGCCGCAGTACGTGAACGCATGTGGCCCATTCAAGGAAAAAAATTAGCAACTAAAATAGTAAGTCACTGTGTCACTTGCTTCAAGGCCAAGCCGGAGACCCCCACACCCGTCATGGGAAACCTGCCCAGCACCAGGATAAACCCCGCCCCACCGTTCCACGTAACAGGTATAGATTACACTGGTCACTTTACACTGCGTGATAGACGAGGACGTGGTTATAAAACTTATAAATGTCGCTATGTCGCTATTTTTGTTTGTTTTGCAACGAAGGCAATTGACATTGAGCTGATTACAGGTCTGAGCACAGAAGCGTTCCTGGGGACCTTGAGACGGTTCATTTCGCGTAGGGGCAGGCCCAGGGAACTCGTTAGTGACAATAGCACTACATTCAGGGGAGCTAATAATGAATTAGTCGAACTTTTAAATTTTTTTAATGTCTATTATGACGATATAGCATCATCCTGTATTGACCAGGGTATCAAATGGAATTTTATCCCTGTATATTCACCCCACATGGGTTCTTTGTGGGAATCGGCAGTACGCCTATGTAAATTTCATCTAAAACGAGTACTTGGTCAGAGTTTATTAACCTACGAAGAATTCGTCACCGTGCTCGTGCAAGTGGAGGGAGTACTGAACTCTCGCCCTTTATGTCCCATAACTTGTAATGACAGCGAAGTTATCCAAACACTGACACCAGCTCACTTTCTTATAGGTAGACCTATCGTGGCCCTACCCGACTACGACTACGAAGACGTGCCAACTAATAAAATCAATTATTTTCAACAACTCCAACAGATCTGCCAAGGATTCTGGCGAAAGTGGTCGCGAGAATACATCAGCCTACTGCAGCAACGAACAAAATGGCGCAGCTCCAAGGGACCCAGCCTCACAGCCGGCGCCGTGGTCCTTCTCAAGGACGAACGCCTCCCACCCTGCCAGTGGCCGCTCGCGAGGATCCTGCGCCTGCACCCCGGACCCGACGGAGTGGCGCGCGTGGCTACGATGAAGACATCCAAGGGCACCATCGTACGAAGATCGTTTGCAACAATATGTCCCTTACCTAATCATGTCATTAACTAAAACAACATCTAGATGTTTAGGCAAACAAAATAAGAGCCGAACGTGTACCTACTTTACTTTATTACCCTGTTTACTTGTAGTGTAATCAACTTTATTTCTCCCAATGGTAATTTCCCCTTATGGTAATGGTAAGGAAAAGGTCCTAGTGGTACACCATGGAAGAAGTTGTTCTGAACAGCTTCCTCCACGGTAGGAACAGCTTCCTATGTACAGCTTTGAAAGGGTAACAAATCAATTCAAAGCAAGCTTACCTAAATCATAATCATAAGCCATAGGTATTTCAAGTAATACCTATACTTACTTATTATATTATTTAAATGTTACCATTTCAAGGCTGGGAGTATGTTCAAGCGCCATCTAACGAACGCTCTCACAATTAATAAGTAACATAATGTCCCTAATTTAACTTAAGCTAGAAAGCAATCGATATAGTGCAAGGCACGATCCACAGAGGGTGTTATAATAAATATTATGTAGTTTGTAAGTAATATAGAGGGCGCTGCTTAAGGTTATATAAGCTCTGGCACAGCGCAGCCCCGGCCTCTTCTTTTACACCACCACGATGCAGAAAATACATTACTAACAGAAAGCACGCTGTTTGACTCCCCACCACTCTGCATCGGCTCGAACAGATTCAATATAAGTAATTTATTGTATGGGATATTTTGCTCCGGAGACTGAAATTGTTATGTCATCTAATATTATACAGTATTGTGTGTTTATAGTCAAAATCTTTATAAGCCTTATCCCTACACCCTAATACACTATATTTATACAATAATTAGTCTTCTAGATCCTATGGATTTTAACCAAGTCATCGAGGTGAATTCTCCATATTAGACCAATTTAGCGGTCTTAATAACTTGTATAATAAAACATGGATTAGTACTGTTATTATAAATCTCTTCTTTGTGCACTACAAATACTATAATTTAGTATACCTTATCTCATTTGGTTATATGAATTAGCTGTAGTTAAAGTTATAAGGATGGCTAATATGAACACAAAAATATTATGAAAATAACAGTATGAGGTTTAAGTTAAGATATGAAATTTCTATTATACTCTTACCTGGGATTTAGGTGGACATGACTAAGAGTAAAAATTTGGCGTTTCATGATATATTTTCAGCGTTTTCAGTAATAGCATGAAACCCAACATAGGATTAAAAATGCTTTTGGTTCATAAATTCTTGAGTTTTACCTGAAACATAAATTAAGAACACATCATTAAAGATCATCGTTTTGTAACATCAAGTGTAGTTCGTTAAAAGATACACTTTTATTTTATGAAATAATCATACGAAATCATTCAACTTAGAGTGAGGTTTACCTGTATTTTGAGGCATCACACCACCACCAGCGGCCACCACACAAAACTTCGCGCCCAACCTTTAGTTTTAACTATACCCATGTGACTGGTATGTAGCTGTTTTAAAACTAATTGCCGCAAAGATAGAGGGATAACCATTCTATATCCCCACATAATACATCCGTTTTCTATATATAACTCATTACGTCTAACAAAATACGGTTTAAACTCATCGCTCGGACAAGATGAAGGCCAACCCGATTGTACATAAACCTTTATTCTATTTAGTGTTAAATCCGCAGCGGTTGCTTTTTTTATGTCGCCATTCGTTACTGGTAAAAAATCCTCTACAAAATTTGTGTAAGTTATCTCCTTCGCGTCCTCTCGCTTACTAGCCTTGAGGACCGGGAGTCTAGACAAAGCGTCCGCACAATTGTTGTTTGAACTAACATATTCTATGTTATAGTGATAGCCCGATAGCAACACGGCCCATCGCTGCAACCGAGACGCTGCCATGACCGGTATACCTGCTTTGTTCCCAAAAATATAGGTCAAAGGTTTATGATCCGTTTTAAGCGTAAACGTTCGACCATACAGGTACTGGTGATACTTGCGTATACCAAATACTATCGCCAGGGCTTCCCGGTCTATCTGCGAGTAATGGCGCTTGGCCGCGGTGAGCGCCCGAGAGGCATACGCGACGGGGCGCTCACCAGCCGGCGTCGCGTGCGCCAGCACGGCGCCCACGCCCACGCTGCTCGCGTCCGTCGTCAGCACGAGCGGCAACGAAGGAGAGTAGTGCACGAGCACCTCGCTGCTCGCCAGCTTTGCCTTAATGCTCTCAAAAGCTTGGTGACACTTCTCATTCCAAACATATTTAGCGCCTGCTTTAAGTAGTTCGTAAAGCGGCGCTAGTATGGTGCTGACGTTGTTTACAAACTTTGAATAATACATTATCATTCCTATGAATGATCGTAATTCAGAAACAGTAGTCGGCGCTGGTGTTTTTAAAATCGTTTTAATTTTATCTTGGCACGTGTGCACGCCATCTTTACTAATAACGTGCCCGAGATAACTTACTGATTCTGCGAAAAATACACACTTCTCCCTCTTTACTCGCAACCCCGAAGTTTCTAGTCTTTGGAACACTTTGTGCAAGTTACGTACATGTTCCTCCGCGGTCCTACCCGTGATGATCACGTCATCCAAAAAAACCCCAACTCGCGGTAAGTCAGCAAACAACTCTTCTAAATGTCGTTGAAATATGCCCGGACTAGAAGACAGCCCATACACCAGACGGTTGTACACAAATAAACCCTTGTGAGTATTAATGACTGTAAATTTTTTTGTATCATCCAACATGAATTGTGCGTACGCTTGAGAGAGATCAATTTTGCTAAAATGCTGGCCCCCATGCAATTTAACTAGCAAGTCTTCTACCCTAGGCAGTGGGTAACGGTCAATTTCTAATACTTTATTTAAGGTTATTTTGTAGTCGCCGCATATCCTAATATTACCGTCTTTTTTTACCACTGGCACAATTGGCGTAGCCCAGTCAGAGTGGCGCACCGCAGTGAGCACGCCGTCCCGCACGTGCTGCTCCAGCGCGCGCTCCACCGGCTCGCGCAGCGCGTACGCCAGCGGGCGCGCGCGCAGGAACACCGGCCGCGCCTCGGGCCGCACGTGGATGCTCACAGGCGCGCCCGTGAAACACCCGAGTCCGTCCGCGAACACTTTACAATATCTGGAACTGAAGGATTCCATATCAAATACTTCACTTTTTAATGTATTGATTGAGCCATATTCTAATGCTGGTAATTTAATATTCATTTCTGCCAGCCATTGTCTTCCGAGCAGCGCTGTTTTACCATTTTTAATAACATAAAGATCCAGACACTTGCACCTGTTTCCATGCAATACTCCTTAATAACTCCGATAGGTCGCACTACCTCCCCAGTGTAGTACCTTAAAACTAATTTGCATTCCTTAATTTTTATATTGGTAAACAATCTCATATAAGTGTCGTAGCTAATGCATGACACGGCACTGCCCGTATCACACTCCATAACTAGATCTTTACCCTGCACATTTAGCGGTATTAAAATGGGTTTACACTGGCTTATTGTCAACTGATTACAGTCAATAAAAATTACCTCCTCGCTATCAGTACTGTCCAGATCCGAATTATCACTCTTGCTCGCCTCGCTCGTGCAGAACTGGTTCGAAATATTTGGGCACATGCGGCGTAGGTGTCCTATTTGATTGCACACGCGGCACACATATCGCGTGAACTTGCAACTCGCCCCGCCGTGTGAGCCCCCGCACGCGCGGCAAGATCGGTGCCGTTGCCGCTGCGCCTGCTCCCCCGGGCCGGGCCTCGGCGGCTCCATGCGCGCGCGGTCCCGGCGAGCGGCGAGCGGCCCGGCCTCCCGCACCGGTCCGCTACCGCCCCGCCCTGTCTCCGCCGCCGCACCCCTCCGTCGCCATCGCTCCCCCGCTATCGCTTGACAAGGCACCGTCATCGTCGGCTCGCTTGGTGGCCTCCCATGTCCTTGAACCATAGCCGCGTCCTTCTCTGCCGTCTCCATACTAACTGCAAGCGTATATGCCCTCTTGAAATCCAGCTTGTTTTCCGTGAACAACCGTTGCCGAATTACCTCGCTGCTTATGCCACATACCAACTGGTCGCGCAGGCTTTCCTCCAACCAGTTGGCAAAGTTGCACGTTTTAGACATACCTTTTAAAACGATTACGTATTCCGCTATGGTCTCGCCACTGTTTTGCGTTCTGTGTCTAAATTTATACCTTTCGGCCAATTCACTAGGTTTCGGTTGCAAGTAACCTTCCAATATGGCGACTATTTCTGCGAATGGCTTTGTCTTAGGTTCGACCGGTGTGCATAAATTAACTAAAAGTTCGTAGGATTCTGCACCCATCACCGTGATCAAAGTAGGCACTTTATGTTCACATTTCACACTGTTCACCACAAAATATTGCTCTAAACGCTGGACATACAGACGCCAATTGTCTTTATGCACATCAAACTCCGATATCTTTCCGACTGACATTTTCTTGCTATAATCGTGTAGTTGCTCACAATAACAACAACACGCACGCGTAGGTACTTAATCCAAAGTCCTCGTTAGCCACTATAAAATATAAGCGTAAGAGAAAACACAGCTCAGCAGTAAGACGTTTAATTAGAGACCGGAACATTATACAGCATACCCTCTTATAGCTAGTTATTCTAATACCGACATTACAGTTTGCTGAAGCATTGAGGAGGTCACATGCTGAAGTAGCACTTGTGATTGTTAATTGTGTTATCTACTATAATACACACATTTATGGTAAATCAATATTTAATAGCAAATACCGATCAGACGTCAAGTAACATTTCACTCATTAAAGTCAAGCTGGACTATTTGAGTCAATGATTTCTGTGAGCCTAAAAATGACAGAGTCGATTTGATTAATAATTTTCATCTCAAATTATAATAAAATTTTCTATTTGAATTCCATTGTGGAAAATTTAAATTCAAATAATGTACCTTTGATTTACTTCTAATAAATTTCGGGCCTGATAATTGATGTCCTGCAAACTACCAATCAGACCCTTATATATTTGGCTTGGTTTTAGAGCATTAGCCAATCATGTTTCAGCTGTTGTAATTCCCCAATTAGGAGACGGTTTTGCAAGAAAGTAGGGATGCTAGGGTTGGGAAAATGTTCGCTATTTTCAAAGATCTAGAAGATATTCTAATTGCTGTTTTATGCTTTATTTGAAATTATGACTAAAATACTACACAGTTGTAGCTCAAATTTTGACAAAGTATTTATTTTGACAAAAGGATTGAGAAGGCAATTGTGTAACCTGTTGGAGGTGTTTAATATATTTAAACTACACTTCTTGAAAATATTTCAGAATTGATATCGTAACATCACTAAAGTGGTGGGGCGAAGGGTCTAAGCGAAGAGTGCCTTATATATTACCATATTAGGGAATCTCGCGATCTCGCGTTCGAACGATTCCTTATGGATTACCAAATATGGGCATGGAGGCTTTTTCGGTTGTAACGCTTCCTTGGACATGACCATATAAGGTAATGTTTGCGATCCTTCGGAAAAGCTATAAATATGAGGCTCCAGGTGAGCTTCGGGACAGTTTTACTCAGTCTTCAGTCGGGTTCGGATCAGTTTTGGAAGAGTCGAGTCGTCGGAACGCCCTTCCTTGTGAGTGCCTTCAGGTAAAGCCAGAAACTTCTTTTAGTGAGCAATCCTGTGTTTCTTTGGTTTATTGCAGTTAATTATACAATAATACTGTGCTACTGAAGTGTTACTGGTTTTCAGCAGGATTTCATTGTTATTTTAGCATATTTATCCTGGATTTAGTTGTTACTGGATAAATCTAGTATTTAACTATAATTCCTGGATTTGCTCACTGCATGAAGGTTTTCATTTGTTTTTAATACAAATGGAAGTGCTGGGTTTTATCTATGGCGATTGAAACTCCGTAGTCAGATCCGTGACGGTTTGAATTACGCGTATTAGAAGTTTAGCTAGGTAGGTAATATTTTAGAGGGTAGTCTAGTTTATGGGTTTTAGACTAAATTTCAGTTCGCAATAGGGAGTGATTCTAGCTAGGGGTGTTTTTAGTGAAATTATGGGCAATTTGTGTTGTGTCTTAGTGTGATAGGTAGTGTGTTCTTGTATGCAGGTTGGATTTTTATATATATTTACCTAATCTTGGTAAATAAAAGGTATGTAAGCATGCTTTTCTGTGGTTAGGGTGTATGTCGGACTTCAATTGAGTCTTTGCCTCATTTTTCATTGTGTTGTAATAAAATATGTAATGAGTAGTGTATAGTAAGCATAACGTAGTATGGAGGCTAAGGTTCTTTCTAATTCTGACTATACAATGTTAGGGAGTAGGACAATTTGTAGGGAAAAGTTAGGGAATTTATATTTTACTTTGTGTGGTTTGCACTGCGAATGTTTTATTTTCTGTTAAGATATTAATTTGTGTTATTGTATGAATGGATTGGTGGTTTTTCTCAGAAAATGAATTTCTATAATTTTGTAAGCAAAATTAGATCCATTTTAACAGAATAGATTCCATTATGAGAATGACATCTGTCGTGGTGACTCTTGTCGTGCTCCTTTATGAATGCCTGGCACCCACCAGATTGAAGCCTAGCTGCCTGGCTATCCCCACTCCATGTCCATTATTCTGGTGTTGCCAGTATTATTGTTTTATTTACCCAAATATTTAATTAAGAATCATGACATTCGGCCATCCGACTTCGTGCAGACTCCGACGCACGACTCTTATGATTGTCGGATTGACTGTAAACTGAATTGGTTTGCTTGAGGTCAACTGTAAGAACAACTAGACTATAAAGTGTGTAATTATTTATTTCAACATAATTGCAATGTATTTTACAAGTGGTTAGTATGCAAACATCTGTATAAGTTATACCTCTGTCTACTTATACAAAATTTTATCATTGTGTCATCTGTACAAATATGACACGTAATGTATACCTATATACTGACATAAAAATATATAATACACACATAACTATGTATTTTTTTATTACTTTACATAATTACAACCTAAAGTAATAATTATTATTAATAATTAGCCTAAAACATGCTGTAACGTATGTTTGACATCGAAATTGTAATTAACGTCTCAAGATTTCACAACTTTATCATGACATTCGGGCACTTGATTCGTCATTGTTTAATTTAGGTTTAATGATGCAGAAGAAGAGGAATCAGAATCGCTGTTGCTTTCTACATTAAATTTTTTTATATTGATCCAGGGTCTCATTCGGTCTGCTGCAACTACCGTACAATACTTTTTATTTGTTGAAAATCCGGACACAGAACTTATTTCATACCGATCATTACCAAGCACTTTGGTAATTTTGTAGGGACCAACAAATTTCGGTAAAAGTTTTTTGCTTTGTCCCGGATTTTCTTTGAAAGATACTTTCGTTATTTTTACCAAATCATTTAAGTTATAAAGCTTTGCAGGTGAGCATTTAGAATCATGGTCAGTTTTCATTTTATTCTGTTTATTTTTAATTTTTTGTGATACTTCATTTCTGATTACATCAACGTCTCTTACTGGGTGGGTGGGTTCTGTGTCATTCAGTGCTTTTTTTAACGTGTTATCAGATTTGCCTCTTAGTCTTATACCAAATAGTATTTGAGCAGCTGTCTTTTCAGTTGTCCCGTTTACCGTATTGTTAATACCATATTGAATACAGTGAAACCTGGTTAAGTGAGACATCAAGGGACCTGCAATGTCGTTTCACTTATAGAGGTATTCCACTTACCCAGTGTCTCAGATATACAGGTATAAATAAATATCTGTCTCATTTACAGAGGTGAGAATACAGGTTATTTCAGTTATACAGGTGCGATCATTAAAAAAAATAACGTGTTATGTATGTAAATGAGTTTTAATAAAAAAAAAATTAGTACTTAAAGGTAATCGTACAAATGTAATCAACAAAAATGCATCAATTACATATAAAAATCTGTCATTTTAGTTTGTCGTTTGGAATAAATATCTGTATGATAGTAAAGCGAAACTAAAACTGAAGGTATGTAATTGAAGCTCAAAATTACTTACGTACTTGGAATTACGTGTGGAATTTGTGGGTAGAATAAGAATGAGTAAACAAACAATGTTATCTCAGTTACAGAGGTTTGTGCATATAAAATTTGCTCGCTGTCTCAGTTATAGAGGTAACTATGATGATAAATCGAAAGAACAAATCCCAGATATAGAGGCTTACCTTGTCCCGCTAATAGAGGTAATTCAGTGCCAAAGTGTTGGGACCTCAGCATTGGTTCCAGTTATGGAGGTTTCTCACTTATCCAGGTCCCACTTAACCAAGTTTCACTGTATTAGGTACTACCAAATCCCAATCTTTATCATCTTGGTCTGTGTTTTGTGTAGCAATAGCATTCAAAACTGTCTGATTAAATCTTTCTACTTGTCCATTGGCTCGTGGACACGCGACAGCATTTAGAATATGTTTAATGTTCATTTCTCGACAAAATTGCTTAAATTGTGCTGACGTAAACGCAGACCCTCGGTCAGAAATTAATCTTTCAGGTATCCCAAAATCTTGAAATATGTTTCGCAATACTTTAATTGCTGAAGCGCATTTGGTGTCCTTTACAGGCTTCACAAAAACGTACTTAGAAAAACCGTCAACGACTGTCAAAATGTATGAATTACCACGTTTGCTTTTGATGAATGGACCTATGTGGTCAATATGTATGGTTTGAAATGGTATGGTGCTTTTTTCGATAGGGTATATATACCCTTCTTTTTTTGAAGTATTGTCCTTATTATAGGCACAGTTTAGGCATGCGTCTACGTATTTTTTTATATATTTACCCATTTTAGGGAACCAATACTGGCTTTGTATCTTCTCAGTAGTTTTCTTAACTCCAAAATGGCCAATTTCATCATGATTTAAACGACAAACTTTCCATCTTGCACCTTTAGGTATTACGATTCTTAATTCATCAGGGTCGTCATTAATTTTTCTGAATAGCGTATTATTTTTAAGAACGTAGTGTTTTTTTAATATCATGATATTCATCATCGATATCAGGTTTTAATAGTTTAGCGATACGATTCGTTTCTGGATCTCCTAGTTGTAAGGTCAAAAGCCAATCATGTTGTTCTATTCGAAATACAGACATGATGTTGCCTGGGTCACAATCCTCGTTTGGAATTTCTACCGGGTTACGGCTCAGCGCGTCAACGTGAGACATCCGGTTTCCAGCTCGATGCTCAATTTCAAAGTCGTATTCTTGCATTTGTAATACCCAACGAGCAATTCGAGGCATAATATCTTTTTTAATATAAGTGAGTCGCAGAGCCTTACAATCTGTAAAAAATTTCACAGGTATGCCTAGCAAGTAGGGTCTAAATTTTTTTAATGAACTGACCACCGCAAGCGTTTCGAGCTCGTAGGAATGGTAATGTTTCTCCTCGGGTGACGTTTGCCTACTGAAATATGCTACTGGCTTTAAGACTCTAGGGTTTTCTTGCCATTGCATCAGCATACCGCCAATTCCTACGGAACTTGCGTCTGTATGCAACTCTGTATCTAGTTTTGGGTTATATAATGCTAGAATTGGTCTCTTACATAACATTTCTTTCAGGGTTGATACTGCACAACATTCTGTATCGGACCAATGCCAAACCGTATTCTTTTTTAGTAATTTGGTCAAAGGCTGTGCTGTCTCTCCAAAACCTTTAACAAATTTTCTGAAGTAGCTAGCTAAACCTAAAAACTGTCTAACTTCATGCACGTTTTTAGGCGTGGGGAAGTTTTTAATCGCTAGAATCTTACGTTCGCTAGGTTTTATTCCTTCTACAGAAACATCGTATCCGAGGTAATCGATAGAGGTAGCAAAGAATGTACATTTGGACAACTTCAGTGTTAGATTATGTTCTCTAAGTAGCTTCAGCACTTCTTCAAGCTTCTTGAACCCCTCCTCAATTGACTTTGTAGGAATCAAAAGGTCGTCCATGTATGCTAGGACGGACTCAAATCTTTTTGATCCCAGGACCTTATTGACAATCTTTTGAAAAACGGCTGGTGCATTTGCAAGCCCAAATGGCATGCGGTTGAATTCATAATGACCATCTGGAGTCACGAAAGCTGTTAAATGCTTGCTTTGTTCCGACATTGGCACCTGATAATAGCCCGAGGCCATATCTAGAGTAGTGAAATAAGTATTGCCACTCAAGTTTGTTATTTGGTCGTCAATAAGTGGAAGGGGATACCTGTCTTTTACAGTTTTGGCATTTACTGCCCTGAAATCAACGCAAAGCCTTTGTTCGCCTGTTTTTTTTCTGATCATCAATATAGGGCTTGCATAGTCTGAGGTCGACTCTCGTATGATGCCATTATCTGAGAGTTCAGTGATCATCTCTCTAACCTTAGATCTTTCGGAGTGGGATAACCGGTATGGCCTATAAACTACGGGCTTAGTATCGGAAAGTTTAATATTCATTTCAAATTCTTGCTTAACGCATCCAATTTCATTTAAAGAAAGTGCAAAGCAATCACGATAGCTATTGAGCAAGTTGTGTAATCTTTCGAGGGTACCTGAGTCAGTGTCGCTTCCTATTCTGATAGCTTCTTTTTTTAAGAGTGGTAAACTTTTGACAGGCGCTTCGTTTAGTTTTCTAACGTTAACAACATCGGTCTCCACAAAAGGGTAAGCTCGAGCTATTACCAAATTTAGTTTCAAGTCAATTTGTTTATTAGCCTGATTTGACACTAAAATGTGACCATTACCTTCTACAATATTGTAAACGCCTTGGTGTACATAAAATTCTTTACTGGGAATGGCTTGAGTTTTCCCTTCTACGTAAATGCCACCAGTATAATTAGAGCATGTATGGACCGGTACTAGTCGAGTATTTTTCAAATCAATTTGCTCTGAAGTTAACAATTTTAAGCAGGTCAGTGTGCTCTCAGAAGTTTCTACAGGTTGGTTGTAAAATGTTAGGCTTTTACTATCTTTCAGGACAACAACATTAGAAGCCTCAGTGAAATTTTGGCCTATAAGCAAAGCTTCCTGCAAATATCGATCGTCAACAACGTATAAGTCTATGGTAGACTGAACATCGTCAATTTTGACATGAGCCCTGGACTTGAAAAGTGGCTCAACATGGAAATTCCCGAAGCCTTTGATAATCGGTAAATCAGTAAAGCTTTTTGGCATATTTAAGTGCAATGCAATTTTATGTTGAATCAAGGAACATTCGCTTCCAAAATCAATATAGGATTTCAGTTTTTTAATATAAATTTCAACATCTTTACAATATTTATCATCAGAAGAATTAGAGCTAATGGCAAGAACTTTTTGCACATTGGAGGATTCAGGTTTAGACGAAGAGGGATTTCGATTCCTACATACGTTAGCTGTGTGACCAAATTTTTTACAATTGTCACATTTTATCAAGGTTTTAGGACATTGAGAAACTCGATGCCCCTCTTCGTTGCAGTTAAAACATTTAAACTGTTTTAAATTTTCTTTCTTGAGTTGAGGGCATACTCTAGTTGTATGACCCTCGACACGGCAATGGAAACACCTTATCTGCCTTTTCTCAGGTAAGTTGCTGCTATTGTTTTTTTCAAAAAATCCTCTTTTCTTTTGAGTATTCGAAAAACAGTGTAGAGTTGGTTGTTGAACAACTAAATATTTGAGCAAATCTTCCGGTTCTTCGCACCTAAGGGCTTGGGCGCTATTGCGCAGAGATACATCTGTAATACCATGAATTAAGAAGTCTACGGCTTTTTTACCCGTTACTTCGCATCTGTTCAGTAACATTAATTTATCATAAAAATAGATCCGTAAGCTTTCATCTGGCTTAGTTCTTCTGTTAAACATTTCTTCAAAAATAACGGCATAGTTGTCTTCGACAGGAAAAGCACGCCTTAGCTTAACTTGCCATTCTGGCCATGAAAAGTCTAGGCTTGGAAGGGAGTACAACCAGTTCTTTGCTGTTCCGACCAATTTCTGCGTTGCAAAATGAGAGGTTTGTCTATCATCCCATCTATATATATTTGCGTACTCGTTCACTTTATGTATCCATATGTCAATGTTCTGTGATTTATTTTCAGGATCGAACTCTGGCAATGCATTCAGCATCTGGTGAGCATTAATAAAAGGTCTCGTGTTGCTCCTGGATTCTAACGCACTAATCAAATTCGCCAACATTGACGGATACATTATCAATACGTGGTCGTTTGGGTGACGGTGAATAAATGTCGCTTACATCACTGGAGTCACGGGTACGTCTGCGCGAGATGATGTGACTGTCATCCTCTGATTGTGATGAATCGCTGATAAGACGATTTCTTCTTACCACCAATCGACCTCTCCCGCTTCTAGATGAATTTTGCTCAGTCATGTCCTACAACAAAAGAAACATGATTATGTAGGTGTAGTATTATTTAGTGTCTAAGCAGATATGTATTTTTTTTGTGCCTTATTGTTCTTAACAATATCATACAATGCAACAACTTTTTATTGAACGCCACCAACAAACATGCATTTTGAAGTAGGTACGACAAAAACTAATTCCTGCTTAAAATTGGCGGTCATACATTCTCTTACATTATCTTATCCATACGAAACAAATTCTCAATACAGCTACACAATACATGTACATTAATTTGAAATCTATGCTTTTCTTTTATAGTTAACTAAGCATGATTTTGTTGCCTTGTCAATAAAGACGAGCCCTTAATAGATCAGATTAATTCGATTTACCATTCATATTTCACAATTGCCTTAGCGTGACATTCAATTGTTACTTGTTCAGTCTTTCGATAATTTCTTTTGTTCAATATTACGAACCTTGTACTAGTGCTCAAACGACATCGTAATTAAGTTATATTATGTATGTTTCGTTTCGTCGAATAAATTTTTTTTTTAATTATAAAAGTTACCAGTAACTTTTAAATCTAGCACACTTCTTTATTTTGTTTAAATTTAACGGAAATAAATTACTGCTATCACAATAAGCCTTAACTTTTCAGTAAAAGAAAGTTGTAATAATTTCAGAACATCATTCCTACCAACTTATATAAAACACTCAATTATACGTATTTTTATTTATTTATTTTACATTTGCTGGTGTAAATTTTAATTTTGTGAACCAGCTTGTTTTTATTTTTAAACAAAATTTTGCAACCTCGCTTACTGTACGCTAATCTCAATTGAGCACGTTAGCTACTTGTTTGAAATATGTTCACGCTATTCGTGTTACTTAAATACGACGCACTCTCACGTGTCGTCTCCATAGTTGAGCCCGCTCGCTCGAAACACATTCAATTCTCACTAGCATTAAATACTTCAAAACGACGCACTCTCACGCCTCCTTAATCGAGTACGCTCACTCAACACTTTTAACGCTCACTAGCATTAAGTACTTCGAAACGACGCACTCTCACGTCTCCTTAATCGAGCACGCTCGCTCGCAACGCTCCACTCATTATGAGTCATCGTTATGACTATAGTAGTAGAACCTGTACATAGTGGTAGTATACATGCTAAAAATCAACGGTATCTATTTAGCTCAAACCTCGAACTTAAAAAAAACTATATATCTGAGCTTTCATTCTAAGATTTTGTTTTATTGCTTGATAATTATTTTACCGTTGTCCACTCGACTACAGTTAGCTAAAAGTTATTTAACCAAATTTCAGATTAACGACAATGCAATTAATAACGTTTAATTATCAGGCTGCTGTGTGCTCCATAAAAGGGTACTTTATTTTTTTCATATTACAACTCACATAAAAAAAACACGATTAATACCTATATGCTATACTAGGTACTGATCAAAATAATTTAGTAATCTATTACCTTATACGTTTATCTATAAAGTTATAAATTTCATCATACACGTACTAATTTATTCATTTATTACCAAAACAATTTAACAGCATTACAGTAAAGCCAATGCGCTATAAAATTAAAATACAAACAACACACAAATAAAATGAAACGCAACTATTTAGGGAGTTTTAAATCCCAGTATTGGAATATATTACTATGTAGGTACAGTCTTATTTGGCCGACCTACCTATCTGGTTATTAACGGTTAATTAACGCAGCTGCGTTAGCGCATAGCTACGCTCGACTGATAAAACAATGTAACAGTCATGCATTTTCACTTGGAAGTACGAAATACTTATATGCGAATTCGAGGGTACACCAACACCAGACTTATGTCGGTGAGATATGCTTGGGAGGTTCTTGTCGTAGATACTCGTATGCGGTTATAAATAGTCACTAAATTATTATTACTGTTTGCATTGTAACAATTCGAATATAATTTTGACCCATGAAAAAAAAACTGGTATCGTACCATTGTACCGACACTGCATTTTTAAAGTACCTATCGTATGTAATTCTGTTCTGTAGCCACAGTTTTACAAAATCTTTTTCGTATTTATGGTTTAAATAAACATTTTTACATTCATTAGTGAGAAGTCTACCTACATAATAATAAAAAAAAACAAGTTTTATAATTCTGACGGTGTCTAAGAATTTCTTTTGTACGCATCGTTACGTTATTATAATATCGAGGTTCTACTTCGTCCTTATACAAATACTGTAAGCGACTAACACAGAATAATCACAATATGTGGGTAGACTTCAATGAAAAAAATATTTAAAACTAGTTAACACTTACGCTTGGTTAAACTGACTTAATGGTGGCTTCCATCTGCTTTTTGTGGGCTGGTGAAGAACGTGAACACTTCTGAGTCGTCGTGGTGACTCTTGTCGTGCTCCTTTATGAATGCCTGGCACCCACCAGATTGAAGCCTAGCTGCCTGGCTATCCCCACTCCATGTCCATTATTCTGGTGTTGCCAGTATTATTGTTTTATTTACCCAAATATTTAATTAAGAATCATGACACATCACCCGTTCGAACAATACATTTGTGTTATTTATACAAAATATGCCTGCAACATGCAACTAAACTATTAGCTATATGCATTTATGTATTTTTATACATACACACTATTCACACAATATACTATCAGTACACAAACTCCATACAATATTTGTTGTGTAGTTCTGAAGGAATTAGCTGTATAGCGTTCCATGGAAATTCAGAGCGAGGTATTTGTGAGAAGTAGTTTCTATAAAGTAATGTCTAAAGGTCTAATGAGACTATGGACGGCATTATGTTGTAGCAATGAGGTGTAATGCAGAGCTGCCTTAATCTTATAATAATACATTTATGATTCGAAGTGTCTGGATGTATGGTCCGGGAATGATCATAATCGAACTGTGTTTTACTATAGGTTTTCCCCTGAGTGAAGGCCTAGCCAGCATCGTGTTATCTATTCTTCATGGCTAAGTGAGTGAAGTTCTTACTATAGTTATGTTGAATTTATAACATATCATTCATTATGTCTGTTGAACGACAATCTTTTGATTGCCTGTCAAGAGCTATCTTGCCTGTATGTAATTCGGTTATTAATGAATGGTTAAGTATGAAACATGGATCTTGCACTTAAACTGGGTTAGGCGGACCTGCCACCAGTAAGTCTGTGTAAAAGACATATTCATATGCTACTTCAAGGCAGTGTTAACTGAAGGTCTAGACTTTGATATTTCCTCTGGATTATCTTAGTGTCGCAATCACTCAAATCTAAAATTCTGTTTTGGTATACCATTGATCCAGGATTATTGGTAGAACAAAATAGAGTCCAATGTCCTCTTGTGTTACAAAACATATTATGACCATTTATTGGACCAATATATCTGAGACTATTGCATTGTAGGATTTGGGAAGCTCCTGCGATGGTGTTGATTATCTGAATAAATGAATTCTATTTAAGGTGTTTCATTTAACTCAAGACAAATATTTGTCTATCATAATCCTACCATTCCTTGTGAGTGCCTGATTTACAATGATACTATAATTATTGAATTGTTCAAGTTATTGCAACTCGAACCTTTCATCCGGTTTTACCAGATGCTTTTCGTGTGCTGTTAACCTGTGTTTAATACTCAGTGCCTACACACCACACTCTACAATTCGGTAGTATGTTTACATGCTACCTTTATCTAATTATTTCTTGTTATGAACCTTTGGATACCTGCCGAATCGCCTTTCGATGTAGTTATGTCTATTCCATGAGGCCCACTCAGTGGAAAGAGAAAGCATAATGAAAAGACTGGTGGATTCCGCTCTCCTTACGTTCTAATGAGACCCCACACTGCCTTGTCTGCTTGCAGCTTGGTTATACCGAATATTTTGTAATCCATTGGTTATGCTTAGGCATTCCAACTGATTACCCAACTTTACCTGTGTTTTATGCACGGTGACGCAGCAGAATGAACAAGCATTGGTTGGATCGGATGTATTTCCATCTAATTACTAAATCTATCTTGGAATTGGGTTTACTCATTCCTCCTAGCCAGTCTCTTTATTTGAGTTGACTTAGCGCCGTGGTTAGCGCTCTAAATTTAACCTAAACTATTATTATTTTTCTGCTGGTGTGTGAAGGTAGCAAGGAGGGGGTAATGTTGGTGACTGGTGTCACCTCCATTAGTGGTTGGAGCCTTGCCCGGGGCCAATGATGGCCCCGGTATCATCATTCCCATTCCCAGACCCTACCTACTATACTACTACTCACTTACTACAGAATCAGTACACTTACATTATTTATTTTTATTATACTGTGTTATACTAGTTATGTTTTATTTTTATTATACTGTGTGACATTAGTTGTGTTTAATTATAAGTCTTTAGTTTGAATACATGAATACCTCTAAAACTTACACCTTGTTTTAATCCAGACATACCACATCTTAAAGAATTTTGGGATTACTAAAACAAAAAATTACACAACGTAGGGAGTCCTAATCTTTCTAGACGATCACAATCTAATTTGGTCAATTCAATTTATACTCTTCTTATTATGAGTATTTATTTAAATCCATAGTTATTGAAGGATATTCACTTAAGTTGAGCGAAGTACGGAAACCTCCATTGACCAGTAATGAGTTATAACCTGGTTAAATTAACTTGGAATAGGTCTCTGTTACAGTTTGTACCTGTGACCAGGATCAGTTCTTGGTTAAAATTTATTAAGATATACCACAAAGGGTTAGGTACAATTGGTCATAAAAATATACGAGTCTACCGGCATTGCATACCCCGTTTAGCGGCGCGGCGCCGGCGCGCGCGGCCTCGATGAGCGCGGCGGCGGTGGCGGCGGCCGCGGCGGTCTGCGTGTCGCTTGTGGCGCATGCGCTGCTGCTGCTGTCGGCGCCGGCGGTTTCGCTGGTGCATGACTCACTGTCGATTGAAGTCGATTGTATTGGGGAAATTTGGAGTTTTTTGGTGCAACTTTTTTCTGGTTTTGAGATGATTTAGGGGCCGTAGCTTTCATGTCAGTCGCTGATTTATTAATGGCCTTGGCAACCTTTAACGTATCAGCTAGCTTTTCTCCAAACAGGGACTTATCTATTTCTGTGTCATAAAGCTGATCTTTAAGTTCCTTCTTTATGGTTGAGCATATGAAGCTACGTCTTGTAAGAGAGTCTGTATGTTGAGGGTTGCACATGATACGACCTGCTTCTATAAGAAGTTTTAATATCTTAGGGTCTCTGTGCTCTGATGATAGTATCAGAGTAAGGGCTTCGCTGAGGCAAGAGATGGCCGCACTTTGCTGCCTCTGCTTTGTCTCTAGAGCTTTATCTTTCTTCAGTAAGGTCTCAGTCAACGCAGCCTTAATCTCGGGATTGAGAGTAGGTGCCTCGACTTTTTTACAGTTATTTGGTATTATGTGTTTTTCCAATAACTCTTTTCTCGCCTCCTTTGATAGCCCTGACGTGGCAATGTGTTCCCAGCGAACTGCTAGATCATTTTGGATCTCAGCTCCATACTTTTTGTTCTTAGAAGGAGTTTCGCCTAAAAGCGACAAAATTTCATCATCAAGAGCTGGTTGTTCCACCGCAGGAGCACCCTCCAGGGGGTCCTTTGATTCCAAATCGGTGGTGGCTGCGGCGTCTCCGTTTCCAATTTCCGACGTCTCCGGTTGCACATTGTCGTCTGGAAGTAATATTGAAATGTCTAAATAGAACCCCTTTTTTTTTTTTTTTAATCCTATTCGTAAAGAAATGTATGTTTATTATATTAGACCGTCTTTAAAAGGCGTTACGCATACACGTAGCAGATATAAATGATTAAATAGGTCATGGGTAAGCTAATATTACTTGTGCAAATTTGCATAACTCTTTATAGGTGAGGTCATAGTCCTTCTAACTATACACACCACCATTTTATTTTATTATGAGGAAACACCCCTTGCAGGTGTACACAATACATTATTGTAACGATCGAGATAGTCCTTATAACTATCCATATTTTACATCAATTAATATGGTACTATATGACGGTAACACCCCATCTAGGTGTACACTACGTAGTTCGTATCTTTTTATTTTTATTAAACTTTGTAATATACGGCACGCAATGACGGCAACACCCCGTACAGGTGCACACTACATGGATTCCGTATATTACCTATACTATTATTTTTATAAAGCTAAGATAAATAATGTCACACAACAACAAGAAAGTCAAAATTAGTCAAATAACCCGCCCCGCGTCATTCCAGGCGCAAAGGTGCCCAGCACGCTCGCCGCGTTACCCCATTGAACTGCGATGGACAATCTTTGCACCAGAAACCACCCGGAGCGAAAGCTAAGTGGTAATTATTGTTACATTACATACCTTCTTGTAACGGCGGCAGCGGTGACGAATCCCGTGACGAGCTGTCGCTTGAATTAACGGCCGATTGGCGTCGGCGCTGCAGCTCCTTTTCTAGCTTTCGAATCTTGCGCCGAAAATAATCGTCACTGTCCTCGTCCTTTCTACTCCGTTTGGGCATTTCGAACACTTACAGTGCACACTAACACCAAATTTTTGAGCGACGAACGAGAACACGTGGTGAACGGCTGAGCACAAAAACGCGAATGAGCGCAGGGGCAGGTCGATCGTATAACAGGACTAGAGGTATACCCTACAAAAAAAAAAGAAAAAATGGTTTTCTGCTTAAAACTTTGTGGATAAATGGCGACACGATGCGTGTTACTCTCTCTCTCGATCTCTAATCTCGAGGACGAAGCAGGAAGTATAAATATAATACTACTAGCTTAGCATAATCTCAATCAATATTTTTGGACGGCAAATCCCTAGAAAAAAGAAAAATCCTCAGAGATAACCTGATAAAGGCGCGACGCGATGGAAAGTACGCTATAATTAAAAACAACAAATTATTCATCAATGGAATGGAGTTCATTCCGGAAGAACCTACTATTAGCCCAACGCAATCATCACCCTCTAATTCGCAAAATAAGTCCACGCCTATACCTACTAATATCCTAGACACACAGAATAAGAATAAACAGACATTTCGTAAATAAAGACAAATTTAAAATATTAATTCAAAACACACAGAGCTTAAAGAACAAAATTCATATTTTAGAACCTTTCCTATCTGGTAGAAATATAACAGCTATCTGCATTTCTGAGACATGGATCTCCAAGCAGCAGAAAGACACGATAACCATCAACAGGTACGAGTTCGCCGCAGCGTTCCACCGCGAGCAGCGCCGAGGTGGGGGCGTAGCAATACTTCTGCAAACAGGAACTGCTTATGTGGAGAGGCCAGATATCGCTGAATTGTCACAAGAGTGTATTATCGAGTGCTGTGGAGTGGAAATTCGGGAACAAGATATTATTCTAATAAATGTGTATAGGCCAGACCGGGACATAGATATATTTTTCAACTGCATGGATAAAATACTCTTAAAAATCAAGCAAAAAGAACGAAACAAACACATTATTATTATTGGTGACTTTAACATAAATGATCAATCAAACTGTACTGCCTCTAATAGACTTTTAGACCTAATGTTAAGCTACAATCTAAACCAAATTGTAAAGCAATCTACGAGGGAAATCAAAAATTGTAGCTCCTGTATCGATTTAATATTCACGAATAAACATCAAAGTCGTTTCTATAATGTTGAAGTAAAAGACTACGGCATATCGGACCATAAAAGCGTTCTATATCAAATGCAAAGACGATCCACACAGGCGCGACAAGATCCATGGTTCATAACAGTAAGAATATTTAGCGAAAAAAACATGGCACTCTTTAAACAAACATTGAAAGAAGTCGATTGGGATACCATAATATCGGATGAAAATGACATAAACACAAACTACAACACATTCAGTACTAAACAATTAGAAATCTTAAATAAACACATTCCACAAAAACGACAAAAAATAAAGCAAACTCAGGGTACAAAGACTTGGCTAACGACGGGTTTTAAGAAAATCATGTAAACATAAACGACAACTGAAAATATTAGTAAATACAAGTAATAATGATATAATTGGAAACCACTACAAACAATACGAAAACATATTAAAGAAATGCATTAAAAAATCAAAACGTATAAATTATGCAAGGAATATGAAAGCCTCAAAAAATAAAACAAAAACAATGTGGCAAATTATAAACAATACAATTAACAAAAACAAAGATCACATCTACAAAAACATGACTATTAAAACCGCTGACATGCCTATACCTATCGAATCGCCCCAAGAGGTGGCGAATTTATTAAATGAATACTTTGCTTCTGTGGGCGAATCACCGCCAGCGGGCGATGCAGGCCCGCGGCACCCTGGACGCCACCGCGGAACACCTACCCCAGCGATAAACTCTATTTACATACGACCAGTCCCAGAACACGAGATAACAAAAATTATTACACAGCTAAAAAACAAAAAGAGCTTTGGTACTGACGAATTGCCCTCAACGCTGATAAAACTATGCAAAGCGGAGCTAGTAAAACCTTTAACGCGATTAATAAATCAATCTTTTACCGAAGGTACATTCCCAGAATTACTAAAAATTGCTAAAATTAAACCAATTTTAAAACCAGGAGGTGACGCCACAAATCCAAGCCAACACCGACCCATAGCGCTATTACCGTCGATGGCAAAAATATTTGAAAAAAGCATGTCAAATCGGGTATATCACTTCCTTGAAAAATATAACTTGCTAGATAAAAAACAATATGGCTTCAGAAAGTTTCATTCAACATCCCTAGCGGTATATAAATATGTACAAAAAATATTAGAACATATAAGTATTAAAAAATATGGCGTTGGGTTACTCCTTGATATGACCAAGGCATACGACCGAGTATCTCATGATATCCTACTAACGAAACTGTATAGCATGGGAATACGCGGTACGGCGCATAAATGGTTCAAATCTTACCTCAAAAATCGTAGGCAGTATGTGCAAATTGATTATTATAACCAAAGCACCAAAGACGTAACGAAAATCACTTCACAAATGCGTTATACAACTTGCTCGATTCCACAGGGAAGTGTCAGTGCTTGTCTCCTGTTTCTGGTCTACATCAATGACCTGGCTGGGGTGCTAGATTCGGACACAGAATGCGTCATGTTTGCTGATGACATATCACTATTGTGTCTCGGCACAAATAACACAGACTGTAATTCAAAACTCACATTAACACTAAACACTTTATTCGAATGGCTAGAGGACAATAATTTAGAAATTAACCTAAAAAAAACTAAAATCATACAATTTAAACCTAAACAAAAAAATCCTCTACAACTTAAACTACAGAGAAACAACAAAAACATAGAAGAAGTAACAAATTTTAAGCTATTAGATATAACAATAGATTCAAATGTTAACTGGCAAACCCATGTACAAAATATAAAATCGAAACTATCAAAGTTTGTGTATGCACTCAGCGTACTAAAGGTGAACACGGATCTTGATTGTGCATTATCCGCATACTACGCGTACGCGTTCGCCTGGCTCCGATACGGCGTGGTACTGTGGGGAGCAAAGACTACAGTAGTATATATGAGAAGGAAATGAAGAGAACGAAAAGAAAAGATGGATCAGCTGGCGTGAGTACGAGTGAGGACTTGAGTTTGCGAGTTCCCACGGAGGCCAGAGTAGAAGTTCAGACAGGTGAGTGTTTGCATGTATTTGCTATGTCGACCTAAATTGCATGAGCCGTGGAAGGATGACGAGACCGCGTAGGGAACTTGTATTTACTGAGCAGTCCAATCTTGCAGTGCACAGCACTACTGATAGGCAAGGACATTGGACAGGGAGCCCGTAGCTCACAAGAGGTGTGATCCGGCAGCACACTGGCGCGGTCGACTATTGTTGGAGCAACCGAGGCAGGACTATGGGGAAGGTGGAGGTCCTCGTGAGGATAAAATCCTCGCGTCCGGCTGGTGACTAATACATGAGTTTTGCCTGCAGTCACCAGAGTACAACATGTACTTAGTCCGGAGCTAGTCGACCGTCGCCCGGACATTAGACCTAGTTATTTATTATGCGATACATTAGTAGCTTTGCAATTAAGCGTGCGTTACAACAATCACGCGGAGGCCCCGTAGGAATCTCTAACATGAGGTTAAGTCACATTAGACTACGTTACTCATCATACGACAGAGACTAGGTCAATGTCAGCTTAGATGCATGTAAGTAGTAGAACTACAAAAGAATGGTGTCCACACCGCAACGATATATACATACGTCATATAGGTCTAGAGTAGAAAACAGCTGATACGAACGGTCGACTCATCCTTCTATACTAATGCACCATTGCACCATGCAGTTTATTTTACTTGATCGCGTTTTATATGCGGAACCCTGGCAATGTAATATATGTAGCGTTAATGCACTACAAAATGGTGGAGATGTGCTGGGATATGAGATTGGGAAGCCGAACCAGCTTTTGGCTCTTCCAACCCCAGATACATTTATTCAACATTTATTGCTCCTTCGAGTTTGACATAACATTAAACATTTGAGGAAACCGCCATCGTCTCTCCCTACAACTGTCTACGTGTTTTAATATAAAAAAAAAACTTGGTTGTTTTATTGCTTACTCGCGTTTGAACGATTTAATTTGTTGAATCATGATTTATTTATTTAGTTGTAAATTTCATACCATTTATTTTGATGTAAATATCGATTTATCATTGATTCATTAACAACTATCTAGCGACCCCTTTATTTATCACCCGATTACCAACTTACAGAAATTAAACGTACTTCCGGTTTGATCCGAATTCTGTCTATGGTTTACAGGTGCGTTCATATTACGCTGCATTATTATTGATTGTAACGACGAAGTGTATTTTTAACACAGATTATTACCGGCCTATTTTTAGGAAAGGAAACAAGAACAAGCATTCGGTATTCATTTTTGAAGATTAGAAAATATTTAAGCTTACGTCGTATATAAAGGTTTTGATAAAGATGAACTCGGGTGAAGGGAATTCGGAACGTACTTTAGTGGTTATATTAGTCTGACAACATTACGTTTTTCTTAGCGTCTATTTTCGCTAAGCAAGAATACTAAATAAGTTTGTTGAGTGTTTGAGAAACGGAGAAGTGTTTACTCTAGGCCAAGTAACAAAGTAAGACAAAGTAAGATATTCCTAAGTAGCGGCGAAAGTCACTGAGTGAATAAAAGAGAAGATAGAAGGAGTTCGTAAGTAGTCGAGGTGAGTAATTAACATTCTGTAGTGATGTGAAAAAAAAAAAAATGTATTTGTTAGCTGTTAATAGTTAATAATTGAGTTCGGGGTTTCAAACTGATTGGAAATAGACAAGCTGGTTAATCCAGCTTGGGGATAGTTGGTTCACTACACTACAGTCTACTGGTATAGATTATCTAAGAACAGGAGGTTGCTCGGAAAGGTACAGCGGCTTCCTAATGAACTTTTGTTTCAAGAGCCGTAGCCGGTTTAACTTCTATTGGTGTGGTAAGTGGGAGCGACAGAATGATAAGAAGGCCAATTCAATTCAACATGACATTTATTGTAGAATTCTATTGTAAACCAAGCCGGCACGCTTGGGACTAACTAAGCCTTATCTAAATCGGTCGACGCGCACTGAATCTATAACGTGGTGAAAAGTCCACACGCGCGCTGGCCAGCGCTAAAGAAAAATTGTCTGTGCACTTACGGGATTCCTCGGTCTACCTCGGTGTTGGTGTGTCGTACCAGGCTACGGAAAACCCTGCTGGCAACAGCAAGGTGAGGCCCGGGGGACAGTCGGACGTAGCCCCTGGTGATGCAGACGCGGCACAGCGCGTAGGTGCGCGGGCGGGTGTGGAGCCCTTGGCGTCGCAAAATTGCCGCAGAGTCCGCCCGCCGGAACTCTGGTCCTACGGGAAAGGCTCGCGCTGTCTCGGCGAGGCGCGGAGTCAATGATGGAGTGCTATTAAACCCTTGGCTTCAGCACGAATGCACTGGGCCGCCCACTGGCCCAGGCCTGCGGGAGATCGGACGCGGCGGCGCGCGGCGCGCGGCGTCAAAAACTAGAAGGCTTTGAAGTCCTTGGCATCAGTGCGAGCACACTAAGCCGACAGCTAGCTTAGGCCTACGGGGAAGGTGAGAACGGCAGCACTCCTCGATGCACACACAAAACACCTAATCTAATATAAATATTAAATCTCAGTGTGCTTTCAGGTCGGACTCTGAGTTTTCACTCCGTTCGCGTAGCCCAACTCCAGTGCCGGAGCCGAAGAAAAAAGCAGGCAAGGTGAACAGCAAAACTTCGCATACTTCATGGTAATTAATTGTTTGTTATTATAATTAATGGTGTTTATGTTAATCTTTTACTTATGTGACTTTGTTTTATAATCACTATTATTTTCATTCAGGTACGACGACTCTGAACGCTGCTCGCCTTTACCTACGGAGCAAAAGAGAAAATCTGCCACCACAAGCGAGCCATCAACAAAGCGGAAGAAAACCTGCTCGAGGTATGCACTTCATAATCTTTTTCCAATCCTATTTGAACTTATTGTGTTAATACTGTTAGGCATTGTTTTCACAAAGTTTTGTTGTACCGATAATGATAATGCCATATTATGTGATCTCATACGTCTTGAAGGTTAAGGTATTGATTTAATGCGTTACTTACTTAAATTGTTCTTTTTGTTCACAGCTCAACAAAAAAGAACACGGACATTTTCCAGATCATCAGAGAAGAAGAAAAAGGAGTATCCAATCCAACCCAAAAATCGTCTCGACCTGTGTCTACGTTTAGCAGCCGCGTGTCTTCAGGCACAACTCGTCGCAGCTTAACCAGAACAGGTGACTTTTTGATTGACCTTAAAGTCTATAAAGCAGAAGATTATGAGACTTCGGATGGCCTAGAACGTTATAAAAAGGCATTGGCTGTAGTTAAATTGCAGTGCGAGGAAAAATCTGTTGAGTGGGAGCAGATTCAAAAATTCATTAGTACTGCTTTTATATTTTTCAAAGACTCTGAACCCACTTTCTTTTCGAATACTAAGAAATATGAATAGTGAGGTAACTACTTACATAAAATTCTGTAAAACTTTATTTTATTCTGTTTTTTCGTCATGCCTTTTTGCGTATCGTGTAGCATGTCTGTGGATAAAAAGTCATGGGTAGGACATCTCAGAAGCACCGATCATAAGACTAAAAACGACTCCATTCTTGTAATCGGTGATGGTATCGAAATGATACAGTCCGCATTTCGTAATCGTATCGCATCATATAGAATCACAGCGTCGAATGATATTTTTTCGAGTTCTGTAGATATATTTATGAACTCTATTCGTGATAAAATAAAGATGCTTTTAAATGAATCAGTTCAGAAACATACCTGTATAAAAGTTAATTTTGAACTCTACGGAATTTTTTTATTGTTTAAAAATAACAGTCAATCCGTTAAATCGTTTGGCACTAAAAATAAGATTTTATAATAAAGTTACGATTTTGATCGATTGTATAGCGAACTTTTAATTAGTTTAAAAAAAAAAAGTCGAGGAATTTCAAGAACGTGATAGCGGGTGGGCTTTTATAAATAATTCTCATGTGGAAATTAATATAAATAAATTTCAACCATTGCGTGGTTCAAGCTTTATTGAATTACCAAAAGTTGTTCAAAATAAGAAAGCTTGTCTTAATATCCAGAACAAAGACCATTGCTGTTTTCTATGGTGTGTAACTGCAGCTTTGTATCCTGCTAAAAAAAATCCACAGAGAGTAACATCGTACCCAGACTTTAATGACGTGTTAAATATTCCTGAGGATATGTCTTTTCCAGTCACATTTTCTGATATTAAAACCTTTGAAAAATATAATTCCTCGCTTGCTTTCATTATTTTCGGGTTAAAAAATAATAAAATAGTTGGTTCGCTTTACAAATCTGAAAATAATAATAAAATTAAGAAAAAAACTAATAGAAAATGGTAGTAATTCACATTTTTGTTTGATTAAAGATTTGTGTCGACTCGTTAGGAGTCAAATAACCGCTCACCATGATAAGTTATACTTTTGTGAAACTTGTTTGATATTTTTCCATAAAGAGGAAAAACTAGAGAATCATTTGTGCAACGGTTTAGTCACTGTGTTACCTGAAAAGGGTTCGGTTATTAAATTCAAAAATTATGAGCGCAAGCAAAATATGCCGTTTGTGATTTACGCGGATTTCGAATCGTTATTACAACAAGCCGATGTATGTAATTGTGGAACTGACTGTACTACGCACAATACTGACAATACAATAACCTTACAACACCACGCGCCGGCTGCGTTCGCGTATTATATTGTTTGTTCCGTTGATCCGAGTTATAATCGTTATGTTTCATACCGCGGTTCTGATTGTGTAGATAAGTTTGTAGATTCAATTTATAAAGAGGTAGCAAAAATAAAGAAAGTTTTGAATGTCAATACCTCTATCATATTTAATAATAATGATAAAATAAATTTTGCTACTGCTCAGCGATGTTATATTTGTGATAATTTCCTTTATTCCGATAGAGTTAGAGACCACTGTCATATAACCGGTCGCTATCGAGGCGCATCACATAGTATTTGCAATTTACAATTCAAACGCCCATCTTTTGTGCCAATATATTTCCACAATTTATCTGGATATGATAGCCATTTATTTATAAAAAAGTTAGGTGAGGCTCGCGGCACATTGAAAATAATTCCTAAAACTAAGGAAAATTATGTTTCTTTTACGAAGTTTATTCCAATCGAGAACGAATTCTTTCAGCTTCGTTTCGTAGACTCGTTTAAATTTTTAGGAACAAGCTTAGATAAATTAACAAAGACAATGCAAAAAAACGATTTTGATCATCTGCATAGCTATTTCCCGAATTCAGCTAAATTTCAATTACTTACACGTAAAGGTGTTTATCCATACGAGTACATGGATACCTGGGAACGTTTTGAAGAGGAATCTCTTCCAACTAAAGAATATTTTTACAGTTCTCTTACGAATGAAAATATTTCGAAGGAGGACTATGAGCATGCATGTTTAGTATGGATGTTTAATATCGTTAATTGAGGAGATTATACAGATTTGTATCTCAAAACAGATATCCTCCTTTTAGCAGATATTTTTGAAAAATTTAGAATAACTTGTAAACAAAACTATAACTTGGATCCAGCTTTCTATTTAACTGCTCCTAGCTTATCATTTGATGCAATGTTGTTAAAAACGGGCGTAGAATTAGAACTTATTAACGATGTTAACATTGTGATGGCACGGCTATGATCGTTTATATATTTATTTATTTAGTGTATCGAATGTATTTAGACTTTATTCAGGAAAACATCGTAGAGTTAGAGCACATCTCGGTAACAAGGAGGCAGCTTATTTGTCATTTTCAAGGCTTTATACAGTACATTGGATTGAGTGGTCTAGTACCCCGACTGTCATTCATTCCACCCGCTTACCTGGAACCTTTATGTTCCAGGGTAGACAAAGGGTTTATTGTAATGAGGCGAGCCTCATTCAATACAAGTTAGTGAAGCTCGCTTGTACTATTGTTGGCTGTATGGAATGAAGTAAGTGCTCGGATAGCGTGATAGACAGTGAAAATACTAGAAACAGGTATGCCTGAACCAAATGACCAATCTCATTCTGGTACAGGGATCCCTACGCCAGTAACTGGCCCTGTCGTCAGGTTATTGGGGTGACAGTTGACCTCCTTTGCGCTGCGAAGCGTTTACATTTCCAACATCCGAGGACGCGTTCTTTCAATGTTGGGGCCCAGCGGGCCCCTACCCCTTTTACCATGGATTTATGAAATTCAATAATATTTGATATGGTTTGGCCAAACCAAGGTCGGAGGTCAATCTGTAAGACATGGCGTGTATTGGGTACCCAGGATTGCTATCAGATCGCCACCGAATCATGTACATGAGTATATAGGGTCAACCTTCCCAAATCAGCTTATTGGCTGAAACCTCCGTTACTTCAATGTCTCAACTCAATTAACTCAGCCTCACAAGACCAGCTGTGACTTGCAGGGTCGTTACCTTTACTGCATCTACCGATGCGAACAATACCCACTTGTTCCGCCGCTCTCGGTCCACTGCCATTTGTGTCTCCCGGTACACGTGACATTTAGCCACTAAAATCCGTTAGGACATCGCCTAGCGTTTGTACGCAGGATTTTGTTACTCAAATAACTTGTGACTCCTGTTCTCAACTCTAGTCTCAGGAAATGCATATTTGGTCTGTTTAATCAAAATATGGACCTTACGTTAACTCTCAGTTTGCTTGGAAGAAGCTTAATTTACCAATTGGAAGCAAAATTACTAGTGTATCGGCATAATTTTAACAATATAAAGTCTCATCAATCAATTTAATTTATTAACCCGTATTTATTACGTGGTTAATAATTTATCTGTAAAATGCCATCGAGATTGAACTGTATAGAAAATCTGTGATCGAGATGTAGTGTGGAAATCTTCAATAGTGGAGATTAATTATTACGCGAAGTGTACATTACTTGCTCTTGATTTAGGAATCTCATTGTAGCTTAATCCGCTCAATTTATTAATGAGAAATCTCCATTATTAAATAGTTCCGAAATAGGGAACTTATCTAGAATTTAATGAAAACCATGAAATTTAGTAGATCAATTAATTTATTTAATAAGAAGATCTACCTTATAATACATTTGAGGAAGCAAAAGAAACTATTTCAATTATTTAGATCGTCATTGATGGTATGATTTCAATGAAAATCGGGAATTCTGTTCCTACAGAGCCATACTAATAAAGGGAAAACGAACCCCCAAATAAAAACCCTTTTGGCTATTTACACACTAACACACATGCACATAGTGGCTAATAAACACATCACACAACAATAAACACAAATAATCACACAATAAAATATATACACAATTTGTTCATCTGAGTACAATGAATAGACTTAAGATTTTAGGTTCGCTTTTAGTTGGTGTGAAAAGGAGCTTTAATTGAGGGTCTTATTTACGTTAGCCTCAACTCTAAACCTTATTACATTGTTGAATGGTGCTACATTTACATAGCTTGCAATGGGTTGCCCTTGTGACTGCACACCTTTTATTTGTTGTGCGACAATGAAGTTCGCTCTTTATTCGTTATCAAGGTTTAAAACAATTAGGAAAACAGTACCAAAGATCGGCAAGAAAATCAAAAGCTATGAATCAAGGGAATTACAAGATTTCTTATTCATTTCACACAGATTAACACAGTACACATAAAATTACGTTTTACAATTTAAAAGGCGCTGAGGAGAGATCTTCCAAATAAAAATATGACACAAGCCATTGAAAAATTCGTTAGGTACACCAACGTAAAGTATAGCTTAATTGGTGGAGCGTGGTACGGATTACCGAGGTTGCTGGTTCAAGTCCAGCTGCTTAACGGATTTTTCTTTGCATTGTCATTTTACGTTTTACAATTTACTCTTTCCAGTATTGTCAAATAAATCCATGACCCTTTATAAGTTCAATTTCCAACGTCGGTCATCTCAATCTCTCGAACTCTAGGTGTGACTTCTCTACTACAATCAAGCCCGAACACCTCCAAATACTCCCACATTTCTCACACATTAAGATCAATAGAACCATGATCATTAATCCGAACAATATCAACATTATGACCTCTATTGAGTTCCAACCCTTATATTCAACCTGAATCAGGCGACAATAAGACTCATATAGTTCGTCTAGATTCATTCTTTACTATAATACAGAACAGTAATAAACAAGTAGTGGATTCATTTGATAACCTGGATTAAGAACTGAAATCGGGTACTTTACCGAATAACTTCTGGATGCACTTTTCACTCCCTAGCTAAATTACAAACTAATTTATTTATTTAGATTTTAGTTACAAAATTTCGATATGTTAGGACCTTCAACAACCCTAGCTCATAGGTTCTAACAGAGAGAATCGTTAAGATTTTTCTAGGTTCTTGTCGTGAAGCGAGCCAAGATCCAACTGCCCCAACTTCCTCCTCCACTCCCGTCAGCGTCATCCTTCGGGTCTCGACTCCCTCTCCAGTATCTGTGGGCTTGTCTCTGTAATTTTAAAATATTCCCACGAGTAATTCCGTACATATGATTGGTTAATGACTATGACCGATCCTTGCGATTGGACGATAGTCATGCTAGAGCGTAAGCTCCGCTCTTAAAATCATCATCATCAGCATAATGATGTTTTTGCTTGCTATGATTTTTTTTGACTGGTTTCACTCGAGTCTAGAGCAACACGTGGAAGCAATTTACGTATCCTAGCAATTGAAAGATTGCACAAAGTCCTTTGTCTATAATGGGTTCTTAAGTATCGACTTGTCAAGCGTCATTTTTACGACTTAGTTTTAAGAAAGCGAGTCAGGTTTCTTTTGTCTAATTTAATTTTATGTTGCGCGTTGGTCGATTCTATAAATCTTAAGTTTTGTTTAAGATAATTTTTTGTTCCCTTGAATTCTGGGTTAAACTTTCTACACGTGAACGTTGCTGTCTGCGTTATTTGAAATTTATGGGCGCTAAGTCTGTATTTTATAAATTATTTGATACGCGGAAACGATAACGCTACGTTGACCATCTCAACATGATAACAATGATTCAGAACGGTATTAGAGGTGGGGTCTGTTTGTGTCCTCACAGATATGCAAAAGCTAATAACAAGCATATACAGGTGTATAACCCTTCGCTATTAGATTCTTTTATCATTTATATAGACTGTAACAACTTATATGGTGATAAATTGCAATTGGAGTATGCTGGGAAAAATCAAAGACCAGATTAGTGGGCCGACCGTTGCCGTCGGTGGTAGTGAAAAAGAGGGCTTTATTTCTTTATAACAATCCTTATATACTAGTTGAACAGCGCCATCTCTTGGATGATACGTAAATTAATTCTAGTTACAGCTTCCTTACTAGTATTGACAATCATTAAGATATATGATAAATGCAAGTAGTACCATCCGGTTACACTAGATGGCGCCACTAAAGTGCATCGTTAAATAAATTTAACATATGGCTATAGCATGTATCAGTCTTTACCGTTATCAAATTTTAGGTTTTTAGAACGAAATGAAATTGATGCATTAGATGTAACACAAATACATAACGATGCTAAATATGGTTTTATTCTTGAAGTCGATTTGATTTACCCTAAAAATCTGCACAACGCGCATAATGACCTACCTTTTTGTCCTGAAAAATGTATACCATCAGGAGGAAAAGATTATAAACTTGTACCTAATTTGCATGACAAATATTTTTATGTTGTACATTACGTTCATCTTAAAACTTGTCTTAAACATGGATTACAATTGAAGAAAATACATAGAGTGATCACGTTTTTGCAAGACTCTTATTTGAAACAGTATATTGATCTTAATACAAAGTTACGTCAAAAAGCAACTTCAACTTTTGAACAAGATCTGTTCAAGGTTTATCATTAACTCTTTGTTCGGAAAGACCTTAGAGAACAATTTAAAAAAAGTCAATGTTCAGTTGGTTAATAATTGGTGTGATAATAAAAACAGGACCAAAAAAAAAACCACAGCTGACAAACTGATTGCGCGTCCTAATTTCCATAGTGCTACAGTGTTTAGCGAAAATTTGGTTGCCATACAGTTAAAACCAGATCGCATTTTTTTAGACAAACCGATATATATTAGTTTCACGGTGCTAGAGCTGTCGAAAAGTCATATGTATGACTTTCACTACTCAGTATTTAAGCCCATGTATGAAAATCGTTTGCAGATGTGCTACACGGACACAGACAGTTTTATTTATCATATACAGACCGAGAACTATTACAAAGATTTAAAAACTACGCTTTTACCTTATTTTGATACAAGTAACTATCCTATTGATAACGACCATCTGTTACCTATTCAAAACAAAAAAGTACCAGGCCTTTTTAAGGATGAAATGGGAGGGAAATTGATTTTTGAATTTGTAGGCCTTCGATCTAAACTTTATTGTATTAAAACTAGTGATGATGTTATAAAAACAGCTAAAGTTGTGAAAGCATCGGTTATACGTGAATTTGACATTTCGGATTACGAAAAATCATTGTTTCGAGGTGATGTAATTAAAAAGAAAAATATTTTATTTAAATCGATTAAACATGAAATATTTACACAAAGTGTTAATAAAGTTGCTCTATCCTCTAACGATGACAAACGCTTGATTTCTAGCGATAAAGTATCTACTAAAGCGTGGGGTCATACTTCAATACTTAATTTTTGAACGAAGTAGTTGTTATAGTTAGCGGTCTGTATAATTTATGATAAATAACATTATATTGTAAACACACTTTTCTATAGAAGATAAGCTTTTCTATTTACTGTATTCACTTCTATGCTGTATGATATGTTCTGTAATATTATTGTATACAAATTTATACATAAACGTAAAAATAATGATTGTTATTATTGTTTGTATTTCACTGTTTATGGTGTATGTACAGTAAATAAGATAAATAACAATTTAATCACCTTTTCAATTAATTGTATTCGTTGGGTGTCTACTTTGTGTTCTTCTTCATTAAGTATTATAATTAACGACGATACATAAACAAAAAAATGATGTTACTGTTTCTTCTAATACCTATTTATTGGTTGTGTGTGTGTATTTCAATAAAAACTTGTATATTTTATTTTATTTGGTTTTGTAATATAAACATGAATTAGAATGACTGTTTGTTTTCTTTTACTTCCAACCCGTAAATTTCTACGTGCACTGCTAGGATAACACTTTAAAGGATTGTTAACCCTTGAGCGCATGATAGGTATAGGTATGCTTCGGGTCTAACATACCCCAATATGGAACCTGGTACCTAAAAGAAAAGTACCTATTTAGAACAAACTTTGGTTTAAGTAAAGTCGTTATTCCTTATTCACTTAATATTTAAAACATTATTATAGAACTCGAGATGCAACATAACACTAAATTACGCTATACACATAAGTATTAGGCATTTAAATTTAATTGTTCATTTATTGCTTAATTGAATCAAGTATTGACCTGTTAAACACGTGTCGAGTACCTAGTTACCAACGATCGCTTTGTCGGCGAACTCGTAACGTAACATGATCCCATGAATGTAACTTGAAGTCAAAGTGTGCGCGCGCGGCGTGTGCTAGATGAATATTGTTGACGCATGCAATTGACTCGCTATAAAACCGTCGCTTTAATTAACTAATTTTTATTAGTCTTTGTCTATCAGCTCAACAACAAAATATACATTAGTCGATTGTTATCGTAATTTGGTGAGTATAATATGAATTATTTTGTTTTACTTTACTTTTTTTTATTAAATTGTCTTATTTTATAGCAGTATATTTAATACTTCGCAGCATAACATTGTGTCTATTAAGTCATCATCATCATCACCAGCCTGATTTACGTCCCACTGCTGGGTGCAGACCTCCTCTCAGAATGAGAGGGCTTGGGCTATAGTTCCCACGCGGGCCCAGTGCAGATTGGGAACTTCACACACATCATTGAATTGCTTCGCCGGAGTGTGCAGGTTTCCTCACGATGTTTTCCTTCACCGAAAAACTCATGATAAATAACCTACCTATACCCATTAACACCCTATTAAGTATTGTATTACAACCATTCGTATTTTACTTACAGGAAATGGATCAAATCAACGAATTTTCCCCGAGACTGTTTTCGCAATACGCTCAAGATCCGTTGGAGGGTTTTCAAGAAGATGAAACAGATGACTGCATTTTAGTCAAGAAAATAAAAAAAGCAAGCCAGAAAAAGATTAACAAGAAACGTGAAAAAACAGAAAATAAAATCACAAAGAAAAGTACTTCTGGGCAACCACCTTCATTTGTCATCAACAATAAGCCTGGTAAGGGAAGCAGGCTTATAAAAATTAAAATTATAAATTTAAATGCCTGCGCCGATCAAGATAGCGATGACGATGAGAGTGTTCTCCTAAACGCGCAGTATGTGGCAGACGATGGTTATGATGAAATAGTGGACTGTACTGAAAGTGTGATAAACAAAATTTCGAAAAAATGTGTGGATATAGTGTTAGTTTTTAAGAATTTTATTTTTATCATATTCTAATTAATTGTTTAATAAATGTACGATACTTAAATGTTTTTTTATTTATTTTGCAACCCTTTGTTAATTATAGTATGTTTATTTTTATCCAATCAAATTCTCAAAATATGTGAAGTTAAGAACTAGTTACGTGAGGATTTGTTGTTACATTAAACAATTAAACACATAAATAAGTAAATAGCATCTCATTTTATTCATTTTAAAATTTACAATTATTATCTAAAAACCATTTATGAATACAATAATAAAACATTTTTTAAAGCACATTTTTTTTTATGGTGTATGCAATTATAATATACATAGCTTTTGTCACAATATTTTTCAAACAGATGACGGAAATTAGGACAACCTTTTCCACCTAAGTTTAAAACAGTACAATCTGTGCACAAATCCTTAACTCATTGAACTTTTTCCAAACCCTTCACAAAAATCTTTTTGTCTTTTAAATGACTCACAATCATTCTTCTAAATTCCCTGTAATCAACATATCCCTCACGCCACAAAATACCATGATTTTTTTCTAACCATATCACACTTTTTTTTTCGTTTTGTGATAAACAAGAAAAAGTGTATGGAGGTTTTATCAAAAACACTTGGCTGTATTCATTTGTACTCAATGCGAATTCCTTAATTATAAATTCATTTTTAAATGATTTGAAACCTTGAAGATCAACGAACAAGTAGTAAGTGGTCATGATATTTTTTTAGTAATATTGCTCAGAGGTCTGTACTCAATGATACTATCGTTCAAAATGAGACAATAGGCTGATGTCTGATCAGGTATGTCGGCGTCAGACTCTAATTCGATACGTACATCAATCGAACCAGTTTTAAGAACGTCGGGCTGTCTTGAACAGTCCACCACGAAAAGCGGAGCTTTATTTTTAAAATTCAGTGGATTAAGCAATGGTTCTTTACAACGGTTGTAATAAGACTGTTGAAATGTTGCGTATCGCTCATATAGTATAGCGAACTTCTCATCTGAAAAACTAACATTTAAATTTTCGTAAGGAAAGTAATTGGAATTTAAAAAAACTTTAACATCTCTCAAATTACAATGATCAAAATGTGACATATCTTTGCTAGCGTCATTTTTTCTATCTGATTTCAAACCTAATATAACAAATCGAGGTTTCTCAACTTGAGATGATGTTTTGATAGACCAGGAATGTTTTGATGTTTTAGGTAATAACGGATATTCATACAGATCCAAGTTTCTAAATGCCACTTGGATAGCTCTATCTCTCTCTAAATATTTAAGTAAATTTAATCTTTCACGATCAGATACCTTAACGTGAGGCACGCGCCATACTATTTTTGAAATAGTTATGTTGTCTACGTATTCGTTAGAGTTTAATTTAAGACTATTTAAATTTGTATTGGATCGCAAAAGAATAAGTTCATGTTTGCAATTCATAATAATTTTGTTATAGTCTTCAGCAAACCCAAGAATTTTGTTTAGCGGTACAGACACTGAAAAAGATCCATTACTAATTTTTGTTCCATCGAGGTCCCATCCCTATAATTTAGCCATTTTCGACTCATGGTCGTTCATGGACAAAAGAGACTTCATAGTTGTCGTGACGCCAGCGTTTTTAATTTTGTCTATTTCTATTCCATTTAGTTCGTATCTAATGTCTTGAAATAAATGAAGTATAGGGTTATTTGTAAAAAGAACGCTGCCTACCGTTGCTTTTGTCTCTCTGTTAAATACAACCACGGTACCCTCTATGTGTAATGTACTTGAAGATGGAAGTACGTATAAATCCTGTTGGTTAATTGGTATACGAATTTCATAATTGAAATTAAAGCTTGTTACGTATGGTTTATACGAATGAAATTCAAAACTTTCAATCGTATTATCATAGCTAAAAGGATCTGATATGTTAAGAATATTCATTTTAGCAACCCGATAAGTTTTAGAAACTTTTTATTTTCTTCCGTCAGTTTTATTTTAGGTCTTCTTTTCTTGAAGGCGTAATCAGAACTAACAGTTTTGTTTGAATGTGTTACGTTTTTATTGAAGTCTATCATTTTTTTTTAGGTGTAAATATATCTGAATCTCCTCACCACGTAAATTTATCAAATTATCGTTTGTATCTAAAAGCCTAATCTTAAGTGAACTGAGGCTGCTTCTTGTAACCGGAAAGTAGATAACGTTTTTAGGTATTTCTATAATCCGATAACCAGGAGGCACGTTCGGCACAAATTCGTGAATAATGTGACTTGGCTTTCCATTTACAAATGATCCGCTCACGATGTCACATTCTACTCTGATAATAGCTGTAGACAGAATGGACACAGGAAATGGGGAGTTCCTTAATATATTTGCCTCAACAGTTTCTTTTCCAAAACCTAATAATTTGCCGATTGATTTTTCTTTGTCGAAATAAACGTTTTGAGTGCAGTAAATAGAAGTTTTCAATGTATTATTATTACAAGTTAGTTTAAAAGTGCAACCCTGAAGGTGAGCTTTTAAATAATCATCAAGGTCTTGAAGTTCATATGAGCCTTCAGGTATTTCTATTACTTCATTATTACCGTAATGGAACTTATTATTTCTAAAGTCTATATTTGGTATTGAATTAAAAGTTGATATTTATGACAAGAGTCCACATTCATATTCACCATCTAGTTGAAGAGCTGGTGAATGGTTTGTTGTTAGAGTAGAGGAGGATCCTGTTATTGACAAAGTGAAAGACATCTTACGAATGATTATTTATTTACTAAACAGAGTAATTTAAACGTTTATGCCAGTAATTTCGTAAGTACTTTAAACACAAATGTCCACAGTTTACTGTATTAAACTTTTGATACGTATTATAATTATACAATAAATTATAACCTTTTAAATATTTTATTAATTCTAAAGGTGGTTTTATGTCCCCATAACTATTAAAATATTCGCAATATTTATTATCTTTAACATAGGCTACCCAGTGAGTTCCTTTATTTTTCGAGCTATCTAAATTTACAATTGCACATTCCACTTTTTTACAACGTTTTGGTAAATTATCTCTCATATAAACACCTCTAAAATAAGGTAAATCTGATGAGTGTTCTAAAATATCTACATTTGTAAGTGCACGCCTGGGTAACCTTTCATTCAGTTTTTTGAAGTGTTTAAACACTAACCAACCTACCTTCCTTATTTTGTTTCATTCATAGCATTGTGCAATTTAATTTAATTTAATTTAATTATTATTGATTTGACGCTTACCCTGCATGTATGTCAAATCCGTTTTCAGTTTATCATAATATTTGTTGTTCACATCTGTTCTTCTTGCAACATACCTGCCTACTTATCTAAGCACTCTTTGTTTTTGTCCACCACACGTTTAGCCAATTTGTTTCTGATGGCGTAATAACATCGTGACTACCGCACTAGCCGGCGTCCTTACTCAGCACGGGTACTGGCAGAATACCAGCGCTGCGGCTCGCCGTAGCATCATGCTGAGTCAGCGCCTCTTCTTCGCTTCATCACATGGCTTCCTGACTATTATTGTTAACTTTGTCTAATTGTTATTTTATTTTTAGTGTTGTATTTTGGTTTTTATTTGTCTTTTGTCATAAAGTCATGTATTGTTTTGAAGAATAAAGTTTGTATCTATCTATCTATTTATCTAACCATTTCCATTTCTATATGGTTTAATATGTAACCCTTTTCCCAGTGCAATAGATTCCATCATTTTGTTATGACGTTTTGATTCAGCCAAATTCTTTTTTGCAGCTTTATAATCACCAACAGCTTTAGCTATCCCTGCTGCACCTCCTGCTAGAGAGCCCAATGCCGAAAGTCCAGCAAAAATGGGTATCAGAGGTAGTATTCCCCCAGTTTTTGGAATCGGTATTAAAAGGGGGATACGTACATTACCGCTCGAATTAAATATTTTTTTTGCCACAGCATATGCGCGGTTGATTGCAGTACCCTTATTTTTAGGTTTTATTTTTTTTAAATGAGAACGTATTTTGGAAATAAATTTATTAAAAGTTTTTATGCCAGCGCCTGCTTTTATTTTTGATTTCATTATTTTGCTAACTAACCATGATGCGAGTTTTTCACCTTTACCGGCATCTTTTGACCTCAATCGTTGTTTAGTCATTTTATACAGCTCCAAATCAGCTCTATGGCGGTCTATTAAATTCGTATGCTCTCCGTAAGCTATATCGTGTTGCATGCAAGCGTTGTCTAATGCGTTAATTCCCTTGTCACCTCTTTGTAATCGTTTTTGTAATTTTGTTCCTGGTCCGCAATAATTGTACCCGGGTAAATGTATCTCAAACGGTAATTTATAATGAGATGATTTAGGAGTCCTCTTCCATGCATAATCAATAAGTTACTGAATAAAATGGATTTACGCTTGGCTTTTAAATAATATTTATACAACAACATTTTTGTCAATCCAACTATTTTCGTTATCACTAAGACCTAACCATTTTACGTACAATTTATTAGTGGTGGTGGTGATAGTTGGGTCTGTGTGGCATGTGTTGATTCGTGTAGCAGTGGAGGTGTTGCATGGAAACATACATTTGCCGCACAGATATAACTATTTGTCATTAGTGGTCGCGGGTGAGCAAAGTAATTGTTTTTTTAGTTCATAAATATGGACCTCCGCAAAGTAACGCCTGATTCAATAAATTACAATTTATTACCCTTTTCTTTAATCACTTTTTCTATGAGTATACGTCAGGATATTTTGTTTTTTGAAGTTCATGTTCATAAAAAGTACCTAATATTTTATTTCTTCTTTGATCATCTAGAATATAAGTAACAGGAGTACTCTGATTCACTTTCTTTATTGTAAATAGTTCAGTTGACCAATTAGGAGTATAACCTTTATGAAAAGCACCTTTATATTTGCTTATACGAACACGATCTCCTATCTTAAACTTATTCAATTTAACACTTGGAAAATATTGAGCTTTTAATATATTCTCTTTTACTTTTGATTCATTAAACAAGTTAACATCAATAGGCTTAAATTTCGTATTACGATGTACAGTTTCATTATATGAATTGACTATATCACTTAAAGGTTCACCAATCCACATGTAATTGCCTATTAAACTAAAATATTTAAAAAGTTTGCCTTTGAGTGTTTTTATTAACCTCTCTACAATGGATGCCTTTTTAACAGAATAAGTTGAATAATGATTTATTTTCAAAGAATTCATATAATTATTAAATTCATTATTGTAAAATTCTTTTCCTAAATCAGTCTGTATGTGCGTAGGTGTTCGTTCAGCAACTTTAACAATTTGTTCAAATGCTTTTTTTATTTCCATTTTAGTTTTAGATTTAGTAGGTACACACCACGCATACTTTGAAAATGCATCAATGACAACTAAAACATATTTATAACTGTAATATACGGGAGTAAGTAATACACGGCACTGTCCGAGCAAGCGATTTATTCAAACTGACCGCATCTTAGCAATAACAATTCATACATGCATTTCTATAAGTAGGTAGGTATACTATACAGTACATCCCATCATCCCCCCTTTTACTAACACTTTTTTTTTTTTTTTTTACTTTAAGTACTAAATGAAAAGGCTGCGAATTATACAAACCAAACTCTTATACATAAACACTTTGCCACATATAGACAAAATATAAATTAGTTTTCCAAGGCTTTAATAACATAAGCTAAATATATCTATCCTCAAATCCGTATCTAATTACTGGCTTCGGTTGCCGTTTAGGCGCGGCTGGTACTGTGTGTGAACCCGACGGGCCAGGTCTTACCAAAACATCATGTAATGCCGCTTGGGTTGTTAACTCCGGCGGCCTTACCTCTCTCGGGTGACCACCGCGGCCGGCGGCCGCCTGCGCCGGGGCGCGTGCGGCCTGCTCCGGCAGCTCGCGGTCGCGGCACGCTCGCAGCTGATCGGCATGCCGTGACCATATTAAACCATTCTCAGTCTGAACCTCATACATTTTACCTCCGTTGATACGAGTGATTTCCGCTTTAGCCCATTTCCTGTCCTTACGATAATCGCGTGCCCACACTTGATCGCCCTCTTCCCAATGCCGATCCATCCCGCCTTTAGCTTCATTTTTCGATTTTAACCCGTTCGATACTACTTCTAGAATACCGTCTCGAACTAAATCTAATCGTGACCTTATCTGTCGTCCGAACATGAGCATGGCTGGAGACTCGCCTGTTGTGCTATGAGCACAATTTCTGTAATCTAGTAAAAATCTTTGCAAGAACGCACTCAATGAAATTTTCTCAAAGTTCGCTTTTTTAAAAGCCCTTTTGACAATACGCACAGCATTCTCCGCTTCCCCGTTTGACGCAGGGTGATACGGTGCCGACGTGATGTGCTTGATGCCATTGTTGTCTAAGAATTTACAAAATTCGTCACTTGTGAACGGCGGTCCATTGTCTGAAACTAACTTCCGTGGCACCCCGAATCTAGCAAATATTTCTTTTAATTTAGCGACTGTGTTCGCTGCTGTTGTTGTCGTCATAGGAATAACTTCAAGCCATTTCGAATGTGCGTCCACGGCAATTAAAAACGTTGAGGCATTGAAGGTAAAAAAATCTATATGTAATCTTTCAAAAGGACCACTGGGCCATGACCAAGGTACGACAGTTGTTCTGGGCGGTAAATCCGCCACCTCAGCGCACGTCCGGCACGCGTGGCAAACACGTTCAACATCTGCGTCGATGCCCGGCCACCAAACAAATGAGCGCGCGAGCCCCTTGCACTTAACTATCCCTAGATGCGAGGCGTGCACCTCTGCCAGCATGCGCGCGCGCAGCGCAGCCGGCACTACGACCCGCGAGCCCCACATGAGACAGCCGCCCTCCACAAACAACTCGTCGCGACGACGCCAATACGCGGCCAGCTCTGCGCCGCCCTCGCCCCCTGTTCCTACTCCTAACACTCCGGATAACGGCCAGCCTGATTTCACGAATCCAATTACCTTTGAAACACATTTATCTTTTGATGATTCGATCTTAATTTCATTTGAATTTATTGGAAAGTTATCTTCTACAAAATTAATAAACGCGCAATCATCGTTAGGCCTACTTTCATCTACTACCGGCAGAGGAAGTCTAGATAATGCGTCCGCCTTATTTGCAGACGAACGAATGTACTCAATGTCGTAGGTATATCCTGACAGCAAAATCGCCCACCGTATTAAGCGTCCTGCTGCCGTTTGCGGTAAATCTTTCTTAGGCCCTAGTATAGTAATCAAAGCTTGGTGGTCTGTACGCAATAAAAATTTCCTACCGTACACGTACGTATGAAACTTTTTAATACCAAATACGATCGCGAGAGCTTCGCGCTGGATCTGGCTGTAGTTAGTCTCAGCAGCCGAGAGCGTGCGGGAGGCATACGCGACCGGCTGCTCGCCGCGCGGCGTGCGATGCGTCAGCACCGCGGCCACCCCGCGCGCGCTCGCGTCACACGCCATTATTAATGGCAGCTCCTCGTCGTAATGTGTAAGAACCGGACAGCTACCCAAACATTCCTTTAGTTTTTCAAATGCTGTGGCACATACCCCGTCCCACTGCCACGTTGCATTCTTTTTAGTGAGGTCATACAACGGAGACAGAATGCTCGAAAAGTTTTTAATAAATTTCGAATAAAAATTTGCCATACCCAGAAACGACTTTAATTCCGCAATATTGGTGGGCGGGGGTGCATCTAGCACTGCTTTAACCTTGGCCGGGTCCGTCCTGACTCCCCGCTCGGATATTATAAAACCTAAATAGCTAACCTCTGTAGCAAAAAATGTACACTTTTCCTTCCTAATGGTGAGCCCCTCTTTTGCTAATCTTTCGAACACTGTGGTTAGATTTTTAATATGATCACTTTCCGTATAACCTGTTATAAGAATGTCATCTAAGAAAATTGAGACATTGGGAATTCCGGCTGTGATGCGTTCCATAATACGCTGAAATATCGATGGTGCTGAAGCTAGGCCGTAAACTAACCTATTGTACACATATAAGCCTCTGTGGGTATTAACAACAGTGTACTTTTTCGATTCGTCTAACGGTATTTGGCTGTAAGCTTCAGATAAATCAAGCTTACTGTATCGTTTACCACCACTCAAATTATTAAATAACGCTTCGGCTCGAGGAAGAGGGTACCTGTCAACCTCCAATACTGGATTAACCGTACTTTTATAGTCCCCGCATATTCTTAACGCACCGTTACTTTTCAATACGACCACTAAGCACGAGGCCCAGTCAGAGACATGTATAGGAGATATAATACCTGCGTCCTCCATGCGGCGCAGCTCGGCGTCCACGAGCGGCCGCAGCGCCAGCGGCAGCGGCCGCGCGCGCCGGTACACGGGCGCTGCGCCGTCCCGCACGCGCAGCGTCACGCTCTCGCTGCTCAGACGCCCCAGCTGCCCGCTGAACACCGAAGGGAACTGCTCGACCAAGCCCTTAACGATTTGTTGTTTGTCCCTCTGCAGGTTCATCACTCCTACAGTACCAGCCTCCCCCTTTACGGTCTGGTTGCGCACGGCCAACATAGAATCTATTACCATACCTAACTCTTTTAACCATTCGCGTCCTAAAAGCGGCACACCGCCCTTGCGAATAACATACAATTTAAGATTTGTCGTTACTTTATGAAAACTAACCGGTACAATTATGTAACCTAGTGACTCGATAACTTGTCCGTCATACCCTTTCAATTTTAGATCATCACTCACTAATTGATAGTTCGCAAAAACTTCTTTGAACGTGGTGTCACTAACACACGATATCGGTGATCCCGTGTCCACGTGCATGCGCAGCGATTGGCCCGCCACTGCGACCTCGGCCAGCACGGGCGCGCTGCCGCCCGCCTCCACCATATACAGGCCGCTCGGGCCGTCGCCGTCGCCGTCCGAACCGGCGCCGTACGCGCCCGGCCCCTCGTCCCCGGCATCTTCATACTCGCTGTCACCATAATGTGCACCCGCGAACGCCGCCTCCAGCCGCAACAGGTCCTTTCCGCCATCACTGCGACGTGCATTAGGACATACGCGCTTCAGATGCCCCTGTTGTAAACATATCTTACAGACATAATTTTTAAATTTGCACGTAGTGTACGCGTGGTCGCTGCTCCCACAACAGCTACACGATCTTCCCGTCATCGCTGGGCCTCGACTCCGACCCTGGGCTCCCTCACCGCCGCGTGCGGGCGCGCGCATGCCCGGGCGCCGCGGCCACGCCGCCAGCGCCGCGCGCCCCGCCCCTGAGTACGCCGCCTGCCCCGCCTGCCTCGCGTGCACCGCGTGCACCGCGTGCACCGCGTGCACCGCACTATCACTATTATTGCTTCGCTGCTCGACTACCGCCGCGTTATGAGTCGCCGACTCCAATGCGACCGCCTTAGCGTACGCTTGCGAGTATGTTGGCCTGTTTTCACAGAATAATGCCTGCCTAGCGGATTCACTGTATAGGCCGCAAACGAATTGGTCTCTTAGATTTTCATCGAGATTCTGTTTGAAATCACACGTCCTGGCCAACCGTTTCAAAGCGGCCGCAAATACTGCCACGGTCTCGTTGGCACCTTGAACCCTTTTTCTAAACTTAAATCTTTCCGCCAGAACCGACGGTGTTGGTTGTATATGCCTCCTGACGCACTCCACTAACTTCTCGTATTCTACCGCCGCTGGTTTCAAAGGGCTACAAAGGTCAACCATCAATTCGTAGGTGTCATCACCCACGCACGCGAGCAAAGTTGGTACTTTTAGTGTCACTTCGTTTACAATGAAATATTGTTCCATGCACTCAATATAGGTATTCCACGATCCACTCCTCAAATTAAATTCACCTAACTTGCCGACCGACATTTTTAACTAAATAAATTTCACTGTGCAATTAATGTCCGTAAACCGTTAGCAATAAGGTTCAATTCCGACTGCGCCACTGTAATATACGGGAGTAAGTAATACACGGCACTGTCCGAGCAAGCGATTTATTCAAACTGACCGCATCTTAGCAATAACAATTCATACATGCATTTCTATAAGTAGGTAGGTATACTATACAGTACATCCCAATAACCTTTGTTAATTTTATGGAAACTTTGTAAGTCTATCAAATCTGCTTGCCACAAATCATCAATGCCCCTCAATGTAACTGAGCGACGCTTAAAATTTTTTCGAGCAGCTTTGTGTATCTCATTTATGATTTGTTCTTTTGCCATTGTTAATTTGATCAAAAAGATCACGTGTTTCCTGCTTAGTATAAAAGTTCAGTTTTAACTGGTTGAACAGCTGATGAATTTGTGAATTTATAGTTGCAAATAAAAAATCCAGATATTTCTTATCGTGAAACCTTTGAATGAATTGATCAACGTATTCCTTATTTACCACATCATCAGCTGATAAGGGAGGCGCTACGCCCTTTAATCTTAAAGATTTTAAATCATAATCTCCATTTTCCGTTCGAAGTAAAGCTTTATCATTAAAGTCAGAAATTTCATATACACGCAAACATTTATGTACATGATGACCGAATTTATCAATGTTCATTTTATAATAATAGCAGACAAAAGTCATACAACGACTGCTTGAAATCCATAATATTTTGTTTATATATTCTTTACTACTCCTGCTTCACGTAATTCCTCAATAATAGATATAATTTCGTTATCCAACCCAGTGTTACCAGCATCACGAGAAGCAATGAGTAGCTTTAATCTAACAACTAACTCATTCGGATCATCCCAATAAACGTATGAAATATTTTTTTTTTTTACTTTCTTCATTATCGGTAACCCTATAGGTAAACCTTTTCCATACGTGTTACAGCTTTTATTGCTTGTTAAACGCTCTTTAGATAATTTGAAAAGTGGTTTTATTATATGTAAATACTTTTTACCTTTATTACTTTTAATTGGTTTATGTGGATCATAATCCCGTCTGTGTGCATTGGTTTCTAAAAGTAGTATTTTATAGTTACGTTTATCGTCTTCGGATATGATATCTAAATTTGGTGTTTTCTTAAATAACAACTCATTTAAACCTGGTGTTAAATTATAGGTTTTTCCATTTATTGTGAGTGTTTTATCATCAAAGGAAATAAAATGGGCGCCCAGCATTAGCTTATTACGTTCCATTCGTACACCAAAGGGAATATTATCAAACGTATTAAAACGCTTCTGCCAAGTAGGATCCTCGCGTGGTGAGGAATAAGAAGTAGGTGTTTGAAATGAAATATTGTTAGTATTAGTAGAATCATTACTTATGTCACTTTTACTAGATATAGAATTATCATCATTCTCAAATGCATCTGATTCGCCATTATCTTTACTATTCTCATTGTCAAAACTAAGATTCGAATCAAACTCAGTTGATTTCTGCAAGACAGTTTGATTTATTTCACTATCACTTTTATTCTCGTTCGGGCTAAACTTAATTTTTTTTATCTTTTTTGGCCACTTAAAACTATCTTCATCGGATTCACAATCATCTGTTTTAATATGAATATTATTATTTTTAACCATTTCATTAAGAGGCATTGTTATTGGTTTCAGAACGGATTCCAACATCGAATCGTTATTAGATTTCATCTCACGAATTAATTTAACCTTTTTTTTAACTGCTTCTGCCGACTGAAGTACCTTTTCTTTAAACGCTTTTTCTTTATTTATTTTAATACTAAGATCCTTCCTGGATGACATCATTAAAAACAATAAAAGTTTTAAGTAGATGCTAAGCATTAAGTAAGTACAACAATTAATCCGAAATGATGAACGTATCAAACCCCATCCTATAGCAACCTGAATTTTTCGCGCAATCCTTATTTATAACCAAATAGCTATAAGGCATGCTCCATGTTTTCGCACACATTTCTCGAAACTGTATCCAAGACATGTCAGTACCAACATGTTCGTCATAAACGTGCCGTAAATTAACGTCATCTTGTTTGAAAAGAATAATTAAATTTGCATTGTCTCTAATCAACTGTTTTGGTATTTTACTATAAGTTTGATTCAAGTAAAAACTATCAATATTTTTATGTCTTCCCATAGCAAAGTAATCTCGAATGCTGTTTTGATTTTCACACGCTACGTCGTCAAAAATAATTATTGAATTATTTTCTGCGTCTTGAGGACTCAGTACTTCATCATTTTCGCTAAACTTTTGAAACTTTACCTCGGGGACCAAATTAAATATTTTTTCCAAAAATTCGTACATGGGTTGAAAAAGAGTTTTAGAATATACGTAGACATTTTGGTAGCGTAATCCTTGTTCATGCAGTAAAAGACCTATAATTAAATTAGTTTTTCCACAGTTAGAAGGATCACAAATTAAGCTACGAATTGTATTTGGTAGAAGTTTACCATGTCGAAAATTCTGTTCTTTCCGATATGTACAAACTACGTCGAGGTGCATGACCTGAGGTTGTTTGACAAACTTCATGATTTATCAATCTAAATGCACGCGTGCATCAATCACAAAAGTCTGCGTTGAAATGAATGAAATCATTTAAATGTGTTTTTTACAGAATTTATTGCTCATCATTCATGAAGCATGATCGAGTGTGGTGTAAACTAGGATTTCAGTTGTGGGTAGCTTTGACTCATTACATTTCTGGAATCATTATATTGGGTCATTCTGGCACACGAAAACGAGTGAGGGCGAAAGCCCGAACGAGGTGTGCCAGAATGCCCAATATTTAACTACTCACGTCACTCCACGACACATATACGCACTCCTCAGAAACCCCACACAGCACTGCGTCTCAAAAGACGTCACAAAAATGTTCACAGCCTGCCAATACATCGGGTCTGGTGCGACGCGCTTATGCGGGCGCGTGGGCGGTTGAAATTACATCGCGGTACCGCGTTTGCGCTTGTTTACGCGGCGTTTTTACGTCAATTGACGCGCACGAGTGACATGCGCCCACCCAGGATGGGGGCCGCCGCCAGACTGTCAGTGTGACAGATCACAGCCAGGGAATTCAGGAACGCGTTTCGTTTGACGGGATGTTAAACTCTCGTCAGCCGCTTCGTAACCTCCAAGTTCAACAAACTACCACGGCGCTACGCGCAGACGTGTTTTAATTGTATACAAGTACGCGGCGGGTGTCCCTGACAATTCATGGCAAGGCGAAGTTTCGAGCTTGTACAATGAATCGCGGTTAGTGTGCGATGGAAGTCACGAAACGACTCTCATACTAAATCACGAAAGACATTTCACCGAGTCACGCTGTTACAAAAAATCGTTACTACAAGTAACTGAACTACAAAAATACGTTAGCACGAAACTCTGTACTGCGAAACCAGAATTCCACGTATAATTTTACTATAAAATATTGTAACAACATAAAACAATGCCACGAAAATATTACACACGCAGATAATTTTTCAACTAATCTGTTTTACTACGAATTCCGAACCACGAATAGTTTTACTAATAAATTTATTAGCAGCGAAAAACTATGAAACGATAACATGAAAAACATAGATAACTTTTCAACGAATCTGCATTACTACGAATTTAGAACGACGAATAATTTTACTAATCATTTTAGTAACAGCGAAAAACCATGCCACGATAATATGAAACACACTTGCTACGAATTGTATACTGGAAATGAAACAAATAACAATGTTCTGCATCTCATTTATTATGAACAAGTAATAAAAAGCAAAAAACATAAAAGTACAGTTACTTCAGTAATTTTGTAATAATGACTTTCTATCCTTTGTAATTAATATGCTTAAAAAACCGAAAAAAAATAATTTGCTACTCTTGCATGATTTAGTTTTTTTTCATATGTAATATTTTAATTAATTTAATTGATCTTATAATTTTTCGATTGCATAATCATATAGTTGACTTAACCACTTGTTAATTAATGTTTTTATTTATGTGAATCAATTTATAATTACACAACAAATTTATGATTTTAACCAAAAACATAATAACCGATGGTTTACAGATTCTGTTAAATTGGAACAAAATACTTAGACGATAAAGGCATCAGCAAAGCAACGTCTGTTTTTATGGGAATCGAAATAAAAGCATATAATTTAAATAACTTTAACATTTTAAACATGAAAAAACTACCGTGAGACTCAATCATAGTGAAATAAAACGGATTACACACGTATGTAAGTCGAGTTTAGCCCGATTTGTTTCGGACTAATTCGTAGCCCTTCCTCTGGGAGCGCAGGGAGGCTAGGCTTAGAGCTAGGTGCACCTAGTAGTCGCGCGAGCAGAGACGCGACGCGCAGTGTGCGTCTCACTGCCGCTGGGTCGTGCGCTCCCAGAGGAAGAACTACGAATTAGTCCGAAACATGATGGGCTAAACTCGACTTATATACGTGAGTGATCCGTTTTATTTCACTATAATTTTAACATTACCATAAGATCAAGTCGATAATATTAACATTCTCTTGATGAAAAGGTAACAGGTATTTTATTACTATTTGACACTAAGTATTTTACTAATAAAACACAGAAATAATAATAATTCTGTCCACAAACACGTTACTGCTTATTTTCTTAGATGGCGTAAGTAAGCCAAACCACTCAAAAATGACACAATATTTAGTGTGTCTTTTTTTTGAAAATGACTCATTATTTTCTCTTCTTTAGTTTTTTTATTATCTGCTCTTTGTGTTGATTGTGCTTGTGCCTTAATTCTTTCAACTGTGTGGTCAGTATTAATTTGTTCCTTGTACATTTCATCAATTGTTTTAAATATATTTACTCTTTTTCTACCCAACAATCCGTTCCAGCGGTGATGCCAATTTCCAATTTCATTTTGTGTCGATGGAACATATGTGCCAAATGAATCATGTACCGACCACATTTCTGGCGGAAATCTAGGTGGCACTCGTTTTAAACGCCCGTCTTCGTTTTTAATTGTCCCATTTACGTAATATTTAGAAAACCAATTGACCACCGCGACGGCGCTTGCAGGTAATACTTGCTCTTTTAGGACTTCAAAAGCTTCAGGGATCTCTCGGTGACCTATATACGCTAGAGCTGGTAAGTGACGCATTCTGTGTGCAAAGTCGGTTGACTCACCGTAAATTTGGGCAAGACCAGCCTCCTGGATGTGTCTCCAGATTGTTTGCCGTAAATGAAAATAGCAACACTTTTGCGTGCAGTTCGGAAAAAAATTTTTGATCGCCTGGATCGGTGCCACTTCAAAATCAGTGATGATTATGTCAGGTTATTGCCGGTGTACACAATGTTATTGCCTGAATTGCTGGAAACTGATTTTAATAGTTCGAAGAACAGTTTATATGTTTTGGACGATTTATTTGACAAAAGAGCGTACACCAAAGGAATCACTTTCTGCTCGGTTTCATGAAGCCCTATTATACCGTGCACTGTATATATTTGATAGAATGGTCTTGGGCAAGTTTTAAATGTTCCGTCAGCGATCCAAAACGGAGAATTTTGCAATATTTTCAAATTATCAAGGGTGCCAAATAATAAAATACTGTCACCGTCACAAACGTACTGCGCCAACAAAAAATCATTGTATTTTTGTGGAATTTTGAATTCTTCGTAGAGCGTTGGAATTTTCGGTAAATCTTTGGTTCTCGTACGGCTTATCACCATCCTCATTGCGCTTGTCGATGGAAGGTAGGGTGCATTGCAATGCGGGATTTTTTGAATTTCCGCTTGAATTATTTGCGACGGTGTGTCCATACTATTTAACGCTCGTGCTTTTAGCCCTTGATTCAATTGTAAGTTTACAACTTTATCTGCTTTTGGGCTATGGCTATGATCGCATTGGCATTTAGTTATGCTGTGAATACCATCATTATTTATCTTAGTGACGATGCGCGAGTTGCAGTTTATATTCCACTTCTTAACACAACACCAATAACACGTATTGTCCACTTTTCTGTCCATACTAAATAAGTAGCCATCTAGCACTAATTGGTTTTTATTTCTTTTGGAGAACACGAATTTCAATTCAGCCATTTTAGGAACAACACCACAATAAAACCATCAAAGCAAATGTAGAGATACATTGTAGTGCGAAGCTTTCTTGAAATATACCCTCTATAAGTTGGTTTTATAAATCTACTGTATCCTACCTACCCTACAAATTCTACTTTTCTGTTTATGGCAATCGGTCGCTTTTAGGTCAGTACCTAACCGCTAATGACTTGTTATATAGTATGTACGTAACCTTTCTTTTTTCGATATTGATTAATATTGATTAAATAATAAAAAATATAATAATTCTTTTCAACATGGCGTTTTTATATGTTGGATAAGTGACGCTGCAAGATATTTTCCGAACCAACGTTTGGGCAGAGATAAATAATTACAAATAAATAAATAGACATTTTTAACACAAAAAAGGGACATGAGTGTCGATTTCAATTGGTTGGGGTGCATGAGCTAAAATTTGACATTGTTTTTTGATCCAAGATACGGGTGACAGTTTGAAAAAAATTACTCCAGAATGATATGAGTGTCGATTTTAAGGTAAACGTCCCAATGGTTGACATGTTAATTCCAATAATTGACATTGACATCCGGCTTGTCATTTTAAATTTGGTATGAAGGTAGCAATTATAGCACAACCAATGGAATAAGTCTGAAAAAATCTTAATCTTAATTTTTTATGTCTGTCTGTAGGCATAATGTTACAGACCAATATACATATACGTACATTTTGCTTTGAAGCAAAGTTCTGCTAACGGGACAACTTAAAACATTCGGGGAAAAGAAGAACAAATCTTCGAGACTCGATTCCCTTGATAGCCGAACTATTTAAGTACATCACAAGTTTGCACGTGTTGGCGCCACTGTTTTCGTCGCGCCTTCACACCAATGAAGAAGTGACGTCACATCCCTTCGTCAGTGGAAGCTGGCATCTCTACAGAAGCTGGCACGATGTCATGTTGGCGGCACTGGCAGTTTAAGGAATCGTTGGAGGGAGAAGAGTGGGGAGACAATGTTATATAAATCAGGGTTCCGGGGAACTTAGCTCTCTTTTTGATTGACTTCGCCTCATACGTGTAACGTGTTTAATATTACTGGCCTGCAAGGATTAACATCCACTGGCTAACTGGTTGTGTATTATAATTATTGTATCATAAGTTGTGAGTATACTTAATAAATTATTAAAAAAGTACAGTGTTGACTAATTGTGTCTCTCTACATTGCAGCCTCCTCTTACATCAGAAGTGCTAAATTGGAACTCGCGCTTACAAAATGGGACGAATGTCTCGTGCTCGCGAACGAAAAAGGAAGACAAGACAAGACAAGAAGACAAGAAGACAAGACGACAACGGTCGTCCTCAAGTTCGTCATCGTCAAAATACTTCAAGCGGCCACACACCACCGCCGCCTCGAAAGAAAGCAAGAAAATCAGTTGATGGTCAGGTAACGGGTTGCCATAATATGATTCTAAATTCAATGATACCAGAATTTGACCCTCTTACTGACAGGGTAGATAATTGGCTTAACATTTTAGATTTACATGCTAAAACATTTAATTGGAAGGAGCAAGTAATTATTTTTCAAGCCGTTAATAAATTAAAAGGAACTGCGAAAATTTGGTATGATTCGTTTATAAAAAATGAAAGTGGGTGGGCTTTATGAAGATGGAAGGAACGGAGGGATAAAATTTCATATACATTTCAAATAAGACGCAATATGTTCAACTTGCTGAAGGACATAATAGACAGTAGCCCTGTTTCTCAACAGTCCCTCTACGAATTCCATTTCCAACAGAAATGTAAGATTGACAAACTAAACTTGAACTTTTCTGACAAAGACATAATTTCCATAATAATAGGAAATATAAACGATTCTAATCTCAGTGCATCGGTAGACGCCGGTAATATACAATCATGCGATCAGTTGGCATCATTTCTTCACGGCCGCTTTCATACTACTTCTGGTTCGGGTAACCTCCCTCTTGTTGAACACAAAGTGCCTGAAAATCAACAGTCATTTAAAAGGCATGAACTCGGTAATGGAGTAAAAGTTGAACAGCCTAATAAAGTCATTTTACAAAGTCAATTGACAACCCCCTCTAAACCAACGAAACCAATAAGTTGTTTTGGCTGTGGTGGTAATCATAAAAAGCACGAATGTTCAGAAATTCGTAATCATTGTAGCAAAAAAGGTCATTCCGAAACCTTTTGCCGAACAAAAAAATCAGTAGAACTAAAAAAAAAAAAATTTGTCAAATCTGGTGAAAATAAAAATAAGTTTTATAAAAGTGGGTTTATCGGGGGTATGTCACAACAAATGTTTATTGATATGGGTAGTGATTGCTCCATAGTAACTCAGGATTTAGTAAAAGAGTTCAACCTCCCCAAATGTAAACTTCCCAACCCTATTCACCTGCAGTGGTTTACAAGTGGGTCTATAATTTTGGTAGACGAGTACATAACGACTTCACTGATGTTTGACGACATAGAATTTACAGACGTTAAATTTTATGTTATAAAGACACTGTCAGGTTGCGATGTTCTAATTGGCAGAAATGTGACAGAAGATCCATCAGTCATGTATGTAAGAGTAGGAAATACGCTCAGGTTTCATAAAACCTCTGTTGTTTCTGCGGTCTTGTCTGACGAAATAAAATTTAACGTAGCTGACGAATATCAAAGTACCCTGAAAGAACTGTTTAACAAACATTCTGAAACTATTTCAACATCTTTAAATTCCTTGGGTAAAGTCAGTGATTTTGAAATGGATATAGAGTTAGACTCTAAGAAACCAATCCATTATAGGCCGTATAGGCTATCTGAACCCGATAGGATAAAATTACGTTAAATTACACACTGTTATAATCATTTATTAATAAGTATGTAGTCCACGATACACAAGGGCACATACGTACATAACAAATTAAGGGTCCTATTATTTAATTATAGCTAGGCATATTCACAATTATTTTTACCACAATGCTTAATTTTAATGCTGAGGGAGGACATTGTAGAAGACACAACAATAGTAGTTAGGCATTGAATTTACTACAGCAAATAAAGCAGGAATTCTTAGTACAATCAATACTTTGAGAAACAATTAACGTAAAGGCACGACTTTAAACTGTTTAAACAATTATACCTTTTGGTAAAGACCAAGAATAGCTAACAAAGCTAGGACACAGTTAAGTACAGACAAGTAAATAACTATATTACATTCGATAGGAGTGTTCTTACTCAACCTCTCCGGGCACTGGTCGATGGCAAAGTGCCCGCTGGACGGTCTCTCTCTTCCGTCACACCTCTGTTCGCCGTGTAGAGGGCGCAGCCGGACATTTCAGGTTAGGCAACCACGCAAGCTGCCCGGAAATACCAGGGCGACAACATCCGGCCGTCCTGCGCACGTGCACGTCCCCGAGCACTGTCCAGATTTTATGCAGGAGCTGAGAACAAAATATGTATTTGAGTACAACTACATAAGGTTTACAACATTTCTGCTCTTTAGATAGAGTTCGTCATTTATTAAGAATACTTGTAGACTGCGAACTCATTCACTACATGTGGCTTAAACTATTCAGATTACAAGTCTTGTATCACCACATAGTTACGAGTACACCTAGGAAGTGGCGTTCACTTTGGATTCCCAAAATTGAAGTGGCGTTCACCATGGATTCCCAACTTCAAAGTGGCGTTCACTGCGGATTTCCACTTCCTATATACATAAACATAAGTGTTTGAGGCTACTGCATATGATCAAATATAAAATATAGAGTTAAACAACTACAACAAAGACTACTCTACTAGTAACATATAGGTAAACTATGATTGAATGCCACGGTAATTTCATGTTCAAATACCATCGTTAAGGTGAATACGTGATACAGAGGACTTCACATTACTACCTTAGTTTTAGATGACAACATCTGGCTTCTCCGCACAGTCAGAGTCTGTTCCAAGGCTGATCCAAGGCTTCATATTCTCAACGCACGCCGTGCCGTTGTAGCGCTTCGAAGTCCTTTCAGCATCTCTCATATCAGCAACCCTGTATCTGTCTTTACCAAGTACTTCAGTCACTTGAAACGGTCCCTTATACTGTGGCATTAGCTTTGTACTCTGCCCTTCATTTGAATGACTTGGTATTTTGAGTACTACCAAATCTCCTACCACATAGTTCTGAGCTCTTTTACGCTTCGCATCAAAGGCTAGCTTCTGTCTTTCCGCGTTTTTCTTTATGTTGGAATCAACTTTATTCCTTAGCGCCGTTACGTCAACCAAGTTATCAACATTATCGTCGTCAGTGATTCCGTCATTGCTCATTCGAATTCGATACCCGAAAAATACTTCACTTGGCACTGCCGCGGTCGTTTTATTCATGGTGTCCAACAGTGGACAGGCTGTAATAGATTTTCTAGAACAGCGCCATCTATCGTATACATGGTTTAACTGGCTCATTGAATAGTTAATTAATTGCCTACTACGTAGTCATTAACTCCTACTCTCTTAGCTAGTTCTAATACATGTTGATAGATGGCGCTTATATCAAATTAGATTAAGTTTAGTTCCTTTTCCTGCCGTATTGTCGTGTATATTTAAGGTGACAAACAATAAAATTGGACATTATTCCTCGATCAACTGACATCGTTTCATTCTCCTCAACTCCATCCTGGACAACCAAACCCACGAAGAAACACATGGTACTATTAATACCTAGCTGTATTTTCGAAATATGTTGGTCCCATTTATTGTTATCTGTATCCGCGCCTAGACTCCTTAAAGCTTCTAAAATTGTCAAATTATAGCGCTCTACTTGGCCATTGGAGCGCGGGACCGCTGTTGCAATAATATGGGCCCGTATACATAAAAAAACGAGGCATTATAAAGGGTAAATTAACTTTGTTCAAAAAGCATATTTCTAATTTAAAATCACAGAGGCAGCCTTTGTCTGCAGAACAATTGCTAGACATCGAACTGCGATTAGAAAAAATCGCCGATGTTTTTAATGAATTTGAATCCGTACAGGATAGTATTGAAACTTTAAGCACAGAGGTGGAACCGCAATTAATAGAGCGGGAAACCTTTGAGAATACTTATTATGAATGTGTTTCTTTTGCAAAGGATTGCTTAAAAATGGCTGGCACTTCATTCAATCCAAATCAACGTGAGGAGAGCGTCGCAGTACCCAGTGAGTCTGTAAAATACCCAGATATAACTCTACCCTCATTTAGTGGTAACTCCATAAATTGGATAGAGTTTCGAGATTGTTTCGATGCCCTTGTTAACCAAACTAATCTAAAATCGATTAAAAAATTTAAGTATTTACGGAGCTCCCTAACAGGTGGTGCACTCGAAGTTATTAGTTCCCTAGAGTATTCGGAGGAAAGTTATTCCATTGCCTGGCAATTGTTGTGCGAACGGTACAATAATCCAAAGGTACTTGTTAACAACCACTTAAGAGCATTATTCCATATTGATACAGTACCTACACAGCCGCTCGCGCTACGAAGCATGGCAGATAATATATCCAAACACCTGCGAACTTTAAAGTCGCTTAGCATTTCTATCGAAGGCTGGGACCTTCTGGTTATTTTCTTTCTTGTTTCTAAGCTCAAGGCACAATTACAAAGAAAATGGGAAGAGAGAACCAATTCGCGTGAAATACCTAATTTACAGGATTTCAAATCGTTTCTGCGAGCCCAGGCCGACCTACAGGAGTCCTTGAGCCACACTGGAGATGAGCGGACTGAACGGCACGCTAGTACATCAAGGAAAGCGCTGGTAATCACGTCCTCTCCTCCTCAACCATATAATAAGGTAACAACACCTTTTTTTTTTTTTTTTTTTTTTAACGGTAGGAAAATGCATTACGCATACCCCCGCGCCGTGGGGACAGCGCGGGCGGTTATGTGGGACTCTCCTCCCCACCCCCCTTCAGAATGGAGGAAGGAAGGGAGGCCTACCCACTAAAAACCTACCGGTATTCCCTCTTTGCCGTTTAGCGGGTGTCCTGGGAGAACGAGTTTACGACCAGGGCACCCGCCGGCCGCCCCAGCCTAAGCCGGGGCTCCGGCGCCAAAAGAGGGGGGGGTCGGGAATACGAGACCCCCCCCTAGACGTGTGGACCAGTGTGCGCTAGCAAGGGATCCCCATCCCTCGCCAGCCTGGCGCCACTAGGGTATGGCGGCGGCGAATTGTCGCCGCCGCCTTCCCGTCCGTCTGCGCCGGAGCGGGTGCGCAAGAGGGTCGTTCTCGCGCTCCCGCTCCTTCTCCTCCTTCTGCGACATCACGTCCTCGAAGGTAACAACACCTAAATTTACCAATCGTAATCAATGCCCGCTCTGTAAGGGAGGCCATTATGTAAACCAATGTCCGAATTTTTTGCCTCAAAATGTCTCGTCACGCATTCGTACGATTAAGCGATTAGGTCTTTGTTTGAATTGTTTTGGTTCTAACCACATACGACCGAACTGCCGTGCTAGCCATTGCCGAACGTGTAAAGGGAAGCACCATACTCTTTTACACATCACGCAACCAAATCCCACTCCAAGTACCTCGTCTTACACACCACAACCCTCAACAATACCTCGTCTAGAACCCAATTCTTCACCAGAATCCCAAACAGTTAATTTACTTACCAATTTTCAATCCATAACTACCCCAACAAACCAGAATGATAACAAAGTACCTACACAAGGTAAATCTGTTATTTTATCTACCGCTCAAATCAGCGTTTACGATACACATAACGAATTATGCGTTCTAAGAGCATTAGTTGATTCCGGTTCACAATCAAATTATGTAACCGAAACTGCATTCAGCAAATTGAAATTACCTACTTGTCAAATAGATTGTAATTGTAATTGTAGCACGGGCTATTTTCCGCAACTCGACGACTAGTTTGCGCCTATTTTGCGTGAGGGGGCTGACGGCACTATTCATGCCAGCCCAGCTCCTGGAGGAAGCAGAGCACACTCTTCACGTTGCTGGCGACCTCCTGGAGCGACCCCGGTGATCCGAGGTGCTGTGCCCTGTATTCCGCTACCCCAGAGCATTCCAGTAGAACGTGGGCGGCTGTCTCGTCCGCTTCCATGCAGGCTCTGCACAGCGGACTGTCTGTAACACCCAGTGTGTGTAAGTGCTTGTTGAGTAAGGCGTGTCCAGTCAGTGCTCCGATTGCGAGTCGGAGCTGTGGTTTCTCCAGTCCGCGAAGCTTGCGGGACAGTCTGGGGTTGATCGTCGGGAGGGCCTCTCTGGTCTGCCTGCAGGTTTCCAGGTTCGTCCAATACTGTTGTTGCTTTACCTTGGTGTTATGGCGTAGTCTACTGCGCAGCCATCCGAAGGGCAGAGGTAGGATGGGTTCAGGTCCATAAACCTTCATCTCCGAACCTTCCCTCGCCAGTCGGTCGGCCGCGTCGTTTCCTTGTGATCCGCTGTGGCCTTTTATCCATTGTAGGGCAATGGCGTTTGTATTACTTACCGTCGTCAGAGCTTGATGGCATTCGTAGATCAGCCCTGATGTTATTGTGTCACTCTGCAGGGCTTGTAGGACCGATTTGCTGTCAGATAGTATGCGGATCGGATAGTCGCTTACCTCTCTGGAGCGAATCGCTGTTGTTGCCGTTATTATGCCCATGCATTCTGCCTGAAAGACAGTGTTGTGGGCTCCTAGCGGTGTAGAGATGTTGATATTCAGGTCTTCCGAGTACGCCCCGGAACCTGTACCAGCTGATGTCTTTGACCCATCTGTGAAGATCCTCAGTTCTCTGAGATTGAGGCCTTCGTTGGGGTCTTCATGTAGTTGTATTTTGTATTTCTTGTCAAAGACATACTGTTTGGGTATCCTGTCAATGACCGCCTCAATGATTGGCTCCTTACTTACTATCTCGTTGAGAACTTCAGTGTGAGGGACCCTTACGTTTCTCCATAGGTCTAGTTTTTTGAGCCTTACCGCCGCTGCCCCTGCCTCCTGTTGGATAAAGAGATGCAGCGACGGCAAGTCCAGCAGAGCTTCCAGGGCCGCAGTGGGGGTAGTCCTCATGCAGCCCGTGGTCGCCATGCAGGCCAGCCTCTGGAGTCGTTGTAGTTTTGCTTCGATGGTGACTAATTTGGTGCGTGGCCACCACACCACTGCACCATGGCTGATTAGTGGCCTGATGACTGATTGGTATAGCCATAGAGTTATCTTTGGAGTCAGTCCCCATACCTTACCAACCATCCTGCGGCACTGCCAGAATGCAATCGTAGCTTTGTCGATCTTGCTGTTGAGATGGTTGCTCCAGTTCAGCTTGTTATCTAGTATTACTCCTAGATACTTTACCTCAGAGGCAAACTGTAGCTCCGTATTGAACAATCTGGGGGGATTGAAGTTGCCCAGCATTCGTTTGTTTGTGAACATTACCTGTTCCGTTTTCTTGGGATTGACGGTCAGTTCGTTTTCGGTGCACCAGCGTTCCACGATCTGTAGCGCTTGCTGAGTGACATCGCACACTGTACTGCTGACTCTTCCGCTGATCAGTATAGCGATGTCATCAGCATACCCGATCGTGTAATAGTAGTGCATGTTTAGCCTGGTTATGAGGTCGTTTACCACCATGTTCCACAGTAGTGGCGAGAGTACTCCTCCTTGTGGACATCCTCTGGCCACCAGTGCATACCGCGTCTCCAGTGAGCTGAGTTTAATGACTCTTTTACTGAGCATGTTAAAGATATCGATCTAATCTTGGGTCGGCTCCAATTGTCGCTCGATTCACTTCATATATTTTTCTCCACGTGGAAATTAAAGTTAAATGAAATGAAAACTGAGGCGATCATGTTCACCCGCCAACGAAAGCCACCTAAGAGGCAGCTGAAAATATCTGGCTTTCCGATACCCTGGAACACCTCGGTCCGCTATTTGGGGTTGAATATGGACACGAAACTTAATTGGTCAAAGCACGTATCACATCTACGTAACAAGGGTGCTCAAGCTATGGGAGCTCTAAGCGCTGTCTTAAATAGGCGATGTAACCTCAGCCCGTGCACAAAACTAAGAATTTACGCCACTCTGGTTAGACCGTGGATTACATATGCTTGTCCTGTCTGGAGTAGCACTTGTAACCTCAACTATCAACATTTACAGACTATTCAAAATAAAGCTCTCAAAATAGCGTTTAACACGCCTTTCCTCGCCAACTTAGGTAAACTTCATCGTATTCTTAAATTCCCTACTATTCGTCACTTCATCTTAAAACAAACTTTAAAATTCTTCGGTAAAAATAAGCATCATCGTATCATCGTAATACATTGATATCATCGATAGGTCAGACTAAAGCAGAAGACTTATCTTATATCGACAGATATGGCACTTACAAATTGCCCCATCACTATGTTTTATTTCCGTACTCTGAAGGCGGTGGCGCATCGCAACGCGATGACCAGTTTACTGAGACCTGCGTCCAAGCAGCCGGCCCCCGCACTCGCCGCGAGTAGAGCGGCGGCGGGAGGCGGGGTGGCGCCGTACAGTCTTCGTCGGTGGTCAATGCATCTAGCTAATACCGCTCGTGTTGCCTGATAGTTACCCTCTAATTATTTAGTATAGTATTGTAATTTTATGTGATAATGTTGTAAGCAATAACTGAGACAATGTTATGCGCCTTAATTAACAGTATGTACCTAACTGTGTAAAGTAGTGTTTCTTGTAACTATTCATGCGGTCCAAATATGTGTAAATGTTCAGCAATCAACTTTAAGAGGCGTCAATAGCCTGTAAGTATTCTTATTATTAGTTAATAAATGTAGTTGTAATTAGCAATTATGTTTGTTCCAATTGTTTAAAAATTTAATAAAGAACTTTGAAAAACAAAAACTGAGCATGTTACCTATCCAGTCGATCATGACAGGGTTTGCTCCGTGTCTCGCTAGTGCCGACGTGATGCTGTTGAAGTTGGTCTTGTCGAAGGCGCCCTCGATGTCGATGAAGGTGCCCAGGCACATGGACTTGTTACCAATAGCCTCCTCCAATTTACTGACCACTGCATGTACAGCTGACTCTGTTGATTTACCTTGACTGTACGCGTGCTGATGTGGGTGCAGGCGCACTTTAGTCAGGGCGTTTTCCCTCAAATCCCGATCACACAGCCTTTCAAGTGTCTTTAACAGAAATGAGGTGAGGCTGATAGGTCTGTGTGATTTCGGTTCGGAGTAGTCGCTTTTCCCTGGTTTTGGGATGAATATTACCTTTACTTCCCTCCACCGTCTTGGTATGTACCTGTGCGCGAGGCAAGCTGTTAACACGGTGGTGAGCCATCGTACCAGTCGTGCTCCTCCCCACTTCAAAAGTGCTGGGAAGATACCGTCGAGGCCCGGAGACTTGAAGGAGTGAAAGCTGTTGATAGCCCATTTAATTGTTTGTGGGCTTACTACCTTGAGTGCTAGTTCCCACTGCTCCTCTGTTGGATTGACCTCTTCTTCTTGCCAGTGCACCGACTCCATGATTTGGCAGCCTGGAAAATGTGTCTGGACTAAGACACTCTCTGCCTCGTCTGGTGTACTGGTGAAGGTGTGGTCCGGCTTCTTCAGGGAGCCCAGTGCCTGGTTGAGTTGGTTGGATAGGACTTTTCTTACTCTGTTAGCCTGTACGCAGGTCTCTATGCTGCTGCAGAATTTGCGCCAAGAGTTGGTACTTCTGTACCTTAGCCGTTTTTTGTATCTGGACTTGGCCGCTTTGTATTTGTCCCAGTCCAGATCCGCGCATGTGTTCATGGCTCTGTTGAGTAGTTGCCTTACCTTCCTCCTGAGCCTTTCTAGTTCAGGTCCCCACCACTCCACTTTTTTGTTACTGTTGTGCGCGGCCGGATTTATTAGGGGGCATGCAGCATAGTAGGAGTCTGTGATTGTATTAGTCAACATATCTACCTGTTCTTCTATCCGTCCCGTCCCTATGAGTTTGTCTGGGCACGTCTATTCTCCAAGGAGTAGATGGAGCCTATTGCTGTATGTTACGCGGTTTGTTTTCCGTGGATTGCGCCTAGGGGGTGTCGGGACAGTGTTTACCTGCATGTCGAAGCGGAGCCATCTGTGGTCCGAGCATGATGCTTCGTTGGAAACATGCCAGTTAGAGATGGATCTCGACGCTTCTTCAGTTGCAAGTGTTAGGTCGATGATTGTTCTACTCCTTCTGTTCACGAAAGTGGGTTCTGAACCCACGTTCACGATGTGCAGATTTGTAGTCACCAGATACTCAACAAGGAGCTTACCTCTCTCGTTTGTTGTCTTCATTCCCCAGAGGATGTGGTGTGCGTTAGAGTCGGCGATGATGAGCTGCAGCCCCGTCTCTTCGCAGTACGTTACTAGCCGTGTCATGTCGTGTGGCGGTGGTGTGTCAGCCTCTGGCATGTAAGCTGAGGCTATCACTAGCTCCGGCAGGTTGGAGTCTGGCGCACTGTGCAATTTTATGGCACACAGGTCTCTAGAACAGAAGTTTGTCATAGGATGCGCTTGTATGTTTTTAGTGATATAAATACACGCTCTTGGATTATCTGGGCCTGTATATGTAATTAGCTTACCTCCAGCGCTCCGGAGTCCGCATATAGTGCCATTCCTGACCCACGGCTCCTGGATCAAGGCTATGGCTGTTTGGTTGACCTCCAACCATTTCTGCGTCTGAGCCGTTGCGGTTACGCTGTGGTGGAGGTTGGCTTGGAGGATTTTACAGGGAGGGGGGTGACGGTTCGCCATCTTCTGACAGAACCTCCATCGCCTCCCCTTCCCCCTCTCCTAAGGCCAGGTTGCCCAGGCTCGCTGTGCAAGCCCCATCGTCCGACCCTAGAAGCAGCTCCTCCTCTTCCGCTGCCTCAATGGTCGGAGCCACCGGGCTCGACTGCGCTTGGGGGCGAGGCTCAGGGTCGGTCGAGGTTGCCCCAGACGTCATTCCCTTCGCCTGATCCTCTCCGACGACGAGCCTTTCGGCTCCGCCATCGTCGTGGTTGACCTTCGGCTGCTCCTTCGGCAACTGGTCGGTAAACTTATCGTTCGGTCCCTGAAATTTCACGTACGCTGACCCCCAGCATATAGCAGAGTCGGCGCTCGCGATCAATCAGTTTCCGCACCACAGCCTCCGGAGCGCTGAAGATCAGAAACGTGTTTTCCTCTTGCCGGTCTACACGGTGAAGAACCCACGTTTCTGTGCTTGCCCACGGGTTTTGAGCTCGCAGCACGCGTCCCACACTCCAGATGTCGTCTTCGACACCCGTCAGCAGGACACCGCAGCGGACCATGCGGACTAGGTCGCGCTATCGCTTGACCACCAGTTCTACGCCCGAGGACAAGGTGAATCCTTCCACTGTTCTAGCGAGCCAAGACACTAAATCTTGGTCCTCGCACCACAGTTTCAGGACCCCGCTTGCATGGGTTGGTTTACCCCGAAACTTCCCCATGAAGCCGTTAGGCGACTGCCTAGCGCCCTCCAGAATAAATTGCATTAGGAGCACCTGTATTTCTGCGGCGGCCTGCGCAGTCAGAGGGATGCCGGTTTTGGTTGTAACCGCTACCAGCAAGTCTGACCTTACAGCCTCCGCATACGGGGCTTGGGTTGCATCCGTAATCCTTGGCTTCTTGGACGCTCCTCTAGGCGACTGTGTGTCGTCAAGGCGCGCCCTTTTGGCCGCGGACTGGGTCACACTTCCTCCCCCCGCCCTGCCCTGCGTCTGAGTCTGGCCGCGTTGGGGTTGACCGGTTGCCGGGTTTCCCCGGTTCCCTGCCGCCCCCTTCGCAAACCCGACGGACCCCGGGGTGGGTTCTTTGGCACGGGCAGCTGCAGCCGCGCGCTTAGCAGCTTTCGCCGCTTTAGCACACTCCTTTTGACGCTGGCGCTGCCTCTTGCCTTTGCGTTGCGGTTCGGGATCGCTGCCGGTTAGGGAGGTTCCTGTTCCGCTCGCGCCTCCAGCCGACTTGCCGGGTTTCCCCTTGCCTCGTCGGCGGTCGACAAGAGTCCACGCCTCGTCAAACTGCTGCAGAGCCGTCGCTTCCTCCGCCGTCAACCCATGGGTTCCGGGTTGACCCGTAGCTCCCTTGGGGATGTTGGTGGATGCGCCAGCCCCGCTGTTGGTCGCAGTCGACGTGGACGGTTTCGGTTCCGCCGGTTTCCCGGCAGCCCCTTGGCCATCCACGGACTTACGGGGTGTAGTAGTGTGTGGCGGCGCCGCCGAAGCAGCTCCGCCCCCGTGTGTGTGTGTGTGTTTGCGGAGGTCAGGGTCGACATCGCTATCCTGGCCCCGCGTGTGAAGGAAGGCAGATCCACTTTCGTGGTGTCCGCCCTCTGTTGTGTCTGTGTTGTAGGTTCCGCTTGCGCGGACCCTGCCCTTACGGGCTTTTTTGTGGCCGGACCCGCTTTCGCAGTTCCAGCCGACTGTAAGTTACCTTTCGGTCCCTGTGGGGTTTTTTTGGATCCTTTCGCCATGGTGGTCCAATAAAAGCTTCATCCACTGCGCTCCCTACCCTCCATGGAGCCCGCAACGTTGGGGATGCCGAATGAACGACATCGGGGCTACGACAGCGGATATAGAAGCAGTAGGTTAGGTTCCTGTGCGCGACATCAGGAACTGCAGGTGTGCGGCTGGTGACCGTTAAACGGATCCACAATCACCAGGTACTCCGACCCCCTTGTTCCGTCAGCATGGCCGGACCCCGCGTCCTCCCAGAGGACCCTACCACCACTCGCCTGCGCAAAGCATCCGTGCAGTTACGCCTGTCCATTTCCCCGCAGTGGCTAGCTGCGGGTCTACCGTTTTGCCTGAACTCCGGACCAAAGGGGGCGTGTTGTCTCCCGGAACTATTAACCCCAGATTCCGTTTGACTCAACCCCCCAGGACTCCATCATCCCTGCGTACGGCGATCAACTGCGCAGGACAAACGCAGGTAGGCAGTTGTAATCCACCGGGTCACCTACTATACCCGGCGGATGGCCTAACACACTTAGCTACTACGGTCCGGGGTGGATGGTAAGCAATGCGGCGCCCGTTTCCGACCGTAGTATTTCCAGGGTGTGCGACCCACTCAAGCGTGCAATAGGAGTGGGTTCGCCCGCCAGCCCGTATGTCGACGAACTGTGGGCGACGTGGACGCGTGTGTTAGACTTGACAGGGACAAGCCAATAGCTTAGCGCCGCATACCCAAGCGTACTCGCCCCGCCCTACACCCCTCGTCAAATAGATATGGAGGTAGTAGGGTTTAACGAAAACATTACCAAAATTAACCAGATGTGCAATTTGACATTACAATCAAATGACAAAAAATTCACAACCAACATATCCTGCTTTATTGTACCTAATATTTGTAGCTTACCGTCCCATGCAACTACCGCACAAAACCTAAATATTCCGAAACGTTTCAAGTTGGCCGACGAGTCCTTTTTCGAAGGTGGTGATATAGACCTCATAATTGGTGCAGAATTGTTTTACCAACTCATGTGCATTGGTCAGCATAAGTTGGGTGAGAACCTACCCATTCTACAACGCACGAAGTTCGGTTGGGTGGTTTCAGGGGCAATAAACACTGTTACTAAATCGAAACAGATACGATGCAACTTTGTTTTGAATCGCGAATTGAAAGGCGTTTGGGATGAGGATGAATGGCACAAACCTTTACCATATGATGACAGCACTGTCGCGACATCTCGCGATATATATATATTTGTCCCTGGCAACAATTATCCGACTGTTCCGTCACCTCCTTTATTTGTCTATGGTAAGATATTTGAATCTTTATAAATGAAACGTTTGTGTGCAATTACTTTGATTTAGAGTTTGATATATTCCTTGATAATGATTAAACTACAGTGATTGTGTATAACGAAGGAAGGCATCCTCGAGCGCCTGAACATCAATGAGAGCTAAGTATTATCTCTAGTTGCCAATGACAGGTTTTATTATGTGACCGTTAGCAAAGAGATTGCGCCCGAGCTTCTGTTGTTTAACATGTATGTAGTTTCATCCTTGCTAGGTGGAATACAATCTAAAGGACGTGGCCCGCCAAGGTCACTGTGGGGTACAAGGCGTTCACGCCCTGGGACTACATCTTACTAAAACCGGTTGGGGCAATAAAGCCTTATATCTGATGTACCCCACGGGGGGGTCCTCGGAGCGAGGATGACCCCCCAGATGGTCCGTGCAGAGCCCACGTGTGGGTTGCTGTATCTTATTCTGTAATTGGCACCTCAGAGAGAAATCAGGTCATCATACCATGACCGTGGAGGCGTTTTACACCTCTGCTGATTTTAAATTTAGTTTAAATTGACCCTAGAGACTATACATCTCTAAGCCATTTAGATTAAGTATTATATTATAGTATTAATTCTGGGAACCTATACATCCCTTTGTAATTTAAATTTTCACAGATATTTGACCTGGAGACCCTATACATCTCCTGCTCAATTAAAGCGTGCCAGTGAAGTGGTGTTCTGGTTTTGCTGTTCTAATAATTACTTTTTACACTTGTTTCTAAAATGCGGTTTTTTTTTTCTCTCTTAATCTTTTAATGACAGAGTGATGTTTCTTTGTGTAATTTGTCTGTGGTTGCGTATTGTAAGAGCTAATGTAACTTGTTTTTAAAAAAAATGACTTTGTGCCAAGTTTCTTGCGGCGCATTCTTCTTGGCAATCATGGTCTTTCCGAAAGCGCTGGTAGACTCAAAAAAATGACGTGTAAAAGAGCATTCAACTGCCTATTTGCTGAATAAAATTTTGATTTTGATTTTACCGATGGCCGCCCTTGTAAGTCGGTGTATTCCCTGGGGACATTGTTGAATTCTGCTCTGGGGTGTTTTATACGTGTCTGATGTACTCTTTGTGTGGTTTACTCCCTGAGACATCCGTGGAGAAGCTCGGGGCGAGTGACATGGAAGTCATACTTATTATCTTTCAACAGGTTGTGCGATACACCAGAGCAACTGTACCTGTACTCTGATGGGGCTCGTCCCGTGAGGGGGATAGAGATGAGATGATAATTTATTTGGGTATGTATGAGTTTTGTCTAAATCCGCACCAACACAGATATATGAACGTTCATGAACCTATAATAATAATACAGCGAAGTAGATACAAATAATTCTTGTTATACTAAAGTTACTCGTATTATTTAATTATAAAACCAGGGCTTTATTAAAGAGCAACCCACATAACATTTGTCGCTGTCGTGAGTTCCCCGCGCGGCGGCGACAAGCACTCCTTGGGAAAAAATATTTGCAACACACACGAGGACTTCTGATGGTAAATTTGTAGTGTCACTTCCATTAAAAGAACCGGTATCGTCCCTAGGGCTGTCGCGACCCGCCGTTTATAAACGATTTATGTCGTTAGAAGCAAAATTTGCACGAAACCCCGAATATAAAGATAAATACGTAAAGTTCATGAAGGAATTTAAAGATTCAGGTCATATGATTAAAACCAAAGAATCTGAAGACTGTAACTTTCTACCACATCACGGAATTTTGAACCCCCAAAAAACCACCACACCCCTTCGTGTAGTTATGGATGCGTCGTTTAATACAAATACTGGAAGGTCACTTAACGATATCCAGTACAAGGGTACAATAAATCAGAACGACCTAATTAATATTTTACTTAGATTTCGAACAAACAGATATATTGTCATTGCAGATATCGAGAAAATGTATCGCATGATATATATAAATCCCAATCAACGAAATATGCAATGTATTCTGTGGCGCGACAACCCTAACGAACCACTAACCATATACCAATTAACAACACTTAGCTTCGGACTAAAATGTGCACCTTATCTAGCGACGCGCTGTTTACTTCAATTGGCTGACGAACACAAAAACCAGTTCCCGCGAGCATCAGATGCAATAACAAAGGATTTTTATATGCACGATTTTATTCACGGAGGCGACGACGAACAGCAAGTAAGCGAAACAGCTGTTCACGTCAGTCAAATATTAAGTAGTGCGAAATTTAGCCTACGAAAGTGGAAATCCAATTCGACAAACATACAGTAAATATAGTAAAAAAAAAATACAGTAACTAACCACATAACCACTCAATCACAAAACACAACTACTACACTAGGGCCCGACACACAAAAGGTTCTGGGGCTCGCATGGAGCAGTGACGTAATCACACCTAATGTACACACTTAAACGGGAGCCAGTTCCAAAACAATTAACTAAACGCAAAATCTTGTCCATAACTTCTGCTATTTTCGACCCACTCGGTTTGTTGGAACCGGTTTTAATTGTCGCAAAATGCTTCATACAACGTTTATGGCAAAACAAATCCAATATGGACGACATAATTTCGAACGAATTGTCAAATGAATGGATAACATTCTACAATAAATTACCTATGCTTAACTCGTTAGCGATCCCGAGGTACGCGCTAAGCGAATGTTACGTAATCATAGAATTGCATGGTTTTGCGGACAGTTCATTAACCGCGTACGGAGCTGCAATATACATGCGATGTATAGATATCTATGGTCGAATAACAGTACGTTTGCTGTGTTCTAAAAATAGATTAGCGCGTAATGAAACGATTCCGAAACTTGAACTGCGAGCTGCTTGTTTACTAACTACACTACATGATAAAGTAAACAATGCACTCAAGTGTAAAATTCATAACAGATGTTTTTGGTCCGATTCGAACGTTGTATTAGCATGGATAAGATCCCTTCCAGATAAATTAAACTGTTTCATAAAAAATAGAGTAATAACAATTCAAAAATTAACCGATACAAAAAATTGGTTCTGGGTTCCGTCTAGTGAAAATCCCGCGGATTTGCTCACAAGGGGAATTAGTGCAGAGAAGTTGGAGGGATGTAAGTTGTGGTGGGAAGGACCTTCCCGGTTAAGCGAACCGACCGCACTCTGGCCCTCTCAGCAGATACCTACGACCACGCAAACGTTATGTAATAACGACATTACCGAGTCAACCGAGACTTATTGTAATGTTTCTATAAACATTCCACCGAACGTGTTTACGACAAGCTTATTTCAGAGATGGTCAAGTTATATTAAATTAACCCATTGCTTTGCATTTATGTTACGATTCATTTATAATTGCAAACATAAAAATAATAAATTGATAGGTCCATTAACAGTTACTGAATTAAAAGAAGCTTTAAATTAATTAATTAAAATTTCACAGATCGAGTCATTCCCAAACGAGTACAGTTTACTTCGAGATAATAAATCACTTCCAAGGTCATCGAAAATAATAAACTTAAACCCTTACATTGAAAACGGGATCATGAGAGTAGGTGGTCGTCTGGGACGTTCACACTACAATCACGACAAAAAGCACCCTATCATATTACCACAAAATCATGATTTAACCTATCTCATAGTATGTCGTGAGCACGTGAGGTTGTTACATGCTGGGCCGCAGCTACTTTTAGCTTCCATTCGAGAACGATTTTGGCCCATACACGGTAAGAAAATAGTAAACAAGGTTGTACGAAAATGCGTGACGTGCTTTAGAGCCAAACCGAGCCTAACTACTCCGATTATGGGTAACCTACCACCGTCGAGAGTAACCCCCTCGCCTCCCTTCTTTACGACGAGCGTAGATTACGCGGGACCCTTCATGATTAGGGACAGGAGAGGACGAGGTTATAATGTTAATAAATGTTACATTGCCGTTTTTGTTTGTTCATCAACCAAGGCGGTTCACATTGAATTAGTTTCGGGATAAGATACCTTGGCGTTTTTGTCAGCTTATAGAAGATTTATCTCGCGACGAGGTAGACCGAGGGAAATGCTAAGCGATAATGGATCGACCTTCCATGGGGCTAACAGAGAAATAACCGAGTTATACAATTTTTTAAAAGAAAATACTAACGAACTGATAACTTCCCTTGCTGAAGAAGGAATATCATGGAAATTCTTACCTGTATACACCCCCCACATGGGGGGCTTGCATGAGGCTAGTATCAAAAGTTGTAAATTTCATCTAAAAAGAACCCTAGATCAAGCTCTATTGACCTACGAAGAATTTGCTACTATTCTTAGCCAAATAGAAGGAATTCTAAATTCCCGCCCCTTATGCCCAATTTCCAATTCTAGTATCGACAATTTAGATATATTAACGCCAGCACATTTCTTGGTCGGTAGGTCACCCGTATCTATGCCAGACTATGATTATACGGACGTACCCACCAACCGCCTCACCCATTATCAACAATTGCAACAGTTACAGCAAGGGTTTTGGCGTCGCTGGTCCAGAGACTATATCGGACAACTGCAAGAACGCACGAAATGGAGGAGCTGCAAGGGTCAAGACCTGCGCGTCGGTACCATGGTGCTGGTGAAGGAAGACCGAGTCCCGCCGTGCCTGTGGCGCCTGGGGCGCATCGTCGGCTGCTGCCAGGGGCGAGACGGCGTCACAAGAGTGGCAGAAATTCAAACCGCAAGAGGACCAATTAAGCGCGCTTTTAATAATATCTGCCCATTACCTGTTAACTGCGTAGATTAAGCTCTAAATTTACATGTATAACTGTCTACTACCCTAGGTTAAGAATAATAAAAACAAGTATTAGGTTAATATTTCTCCGTAATAGCATAGATAGTTTAAGCGCTTGTTTTGTTTGTAAAAATGCTTTATTTTCCTATAAATTATCACATTACCATTTATTGTTACTGCCTGGTTCATACAATAAAAAATATATTTTGGTGTAGTTTGATTATTAAGCAGTAAATTCTCTGATACCACAGAAACAAATACCCTCTCCCTCTTGTAACCATGTTACAATTTCTTATTAATTCACCAAGGGTTTCTATGGTAGCAGATAATTAGATAAAGTATTGGTGTACTATACTAAAAACAGAATAGTATACCTTACTCTAATGCTCTCACTTAACTAGCCTGTGGTGGGAGCATGTCCAACAGTGGACAGGCTGTAATAGATTTTCTAGAACATCTCCATCTATCGGATACATGGTTTAACTGGCTCATTGAATAGTTCATTAATTGCCTACTACGTAGTCATTAACTCCTACTCTCTTAGCTAGTTCTAATACATGTTGATAGATGGCGCTTATATCAAATTAGATTAAGTTTAGTTCCTTTTCCTGCCGTATTGTCGTGTATATTTAAGGTGACAAACAATAAAATTGGACATTATTCCTCGATCAACTGACATCGTTTCATTCTCCTCAACTCCATCCTGGACAACCAAACCCACGAAGAAACACATGGTACTATTAATACCTAGCTGTATTTTCGAAATATGTTGGTCCCATTTATTGTTATCTGTATCCGCGCCTAGACTCCTTAAAGCTTCTAAAATTGTCAAATTATAGCGCTCTACTTGGCCATTGGAGCGCGGGACCGCTGTTGCAATAATATGGGCCCGTATGTTTAAATCCCGAAGAAATTCAGAAAATAATTTGGACGTGAACGCGCTACCCGCATCACAAATCAATCGCCTCGGCGTACCAAACACTTTGAATACCTTGTTCAATTCATTTATAACTATTTGACTTTTTGTGTTTTTAACGGCAGAGATGAACTCAAATATCGTAAATGAGTCCACCATTACTAACAAGTAACTGTTTCGTTGAGTGGATTTGACAAAGGGACCAAGGTGAGCCAAGTGAATGGTATGGAACGGCCTAGCATATTTGGGGATGGGGTAAAGTTGTCCGGGCTTCTTACCATGGGCATCTTTGTTGTAAATGCAATTCAAACAATTTTTTATGTACTTTGTGACAGTTTTCTTTAACCGTGGAAACCAGTATTTAGCTCTTATTCTTTCTACGGTCTTGTCGACTGCAAAGTGACCGACATCATCGTGGTTTGCCCGAATTACCTGCCACACACACTGCTTTGGGACTAACCAGCGTCTATCGAATTCCGTTCTGCGATAAACTTTATTACCTAATAGTTCATATTCATTAAACAGATTTTTATTCGCATCGGTCACGCCTGACTGTAAAATTTCTCGAATGATCGTTATGTTTGGGTCTAACAACTGTACCGATAAAAGCCAATCGCTTTCTGTTATTGACATTACTTCTACTTCGCTTTCCGTTTTTGACACGTTTTCGTTCTCTACGGGATTACGGCTTAGAGCGTCGACATGCTGCATTTGTGAACCAGCCCTGTGATGAATATCGAATGTGAATTCTTGAGTGTGCAACACCCATCTACTAATGTGAGGCACAATTTCTTGTTTAGTTAAGGCGTACCGAACAGCATTACAGTCTGTAGTGATTTTAAACGGAGCACCCAACAAGTAATGGCGAAATTTTTGTAGTCCTGTCACCATAGCCAACAATTCCAGCTCAAAAGAATGGTATTTCTTTTCCTCATTACTTGTTTGGCGGCTATAAAAATGAACCGGTTTTTCACCGTCTTCAGTCAGCTGCATAAGAATGCAGCCTAACCCATCGCGACTACCATCAGTGTATAGATTAGATTGGCAATTTAGGGTCAAAAATACTAAGTACCGCGTTATTTACCAACGCAGTCTTTAGCAAACTGACTGCTGTATCTTATTCGGTACCCCATTGCCACACAGAGTCCTTTTTTAACAAATTACTCCAAGGTTTGCAAAGCACCGCGCAATTTTTGATAAATTTTCGAAAATAATTTATAAGCCCCAAAAATTGTCTTAATTGGTGCACTGTTTTTGGGGTAGGTATCTTGAATAGCTTTCAGTTTGCGGGTACTTGGCCGCACACCTTCTCGACTAACCCTATAACCCAAAAAGGTGACTTCGGTTCGGAAAAACATACATTTTTCTATATTTAATGTGAGACCATTGTCGTTAAATATTTGTAGTACGCTTTCTAAACAGGCTACATTATCGTCAAGGGTCTCTGTGGCAATAAGTAGATCGTCCATGTAGGAAATGACGCGTCCAAATCGCAAATTACCCAAAACGGTATCCATTAATCGTTGGAACACTGCAGGGCCGTTGCAGAGACCAAATGGCATCCTGACAAATTCAAAGTGCCCGTCAGGCGTGATGAAAGCCGTTTTGTGTATTGATTCGGGTTTAATTGGAATTTGGTGGTACCCACTCTTCAAATCTAACAAAGTAAAGTATGTACAACCTTTTAGCCTATCGATGAGGTCTTCTATCAAAGGAATTGGATATTTTTCTTTAACAGTAATTTTGTTTAACTTTCTATAATCCACGCATAAGCGTTTATCTCCTGACGCTTTATCCAAAAGAAGTGCTGGACTTGCGTAAGCAGAATTACTGTTACGAATTATACCACTGTTTAGTAAATCATCTGTTATCTCACGAGTCTTAGCCCTTTCCGCTTCAGACATTCTATACGCCCGCTGGCAAACCGGTTTACTAGATAATAATTCTATATCTAATTCAACGCAGGTAGTCTTGCCCAGGTTTGCTAAATCATTCGTTATACATTGAGGGTATTTTGAGAACATACTTTTTAATATTATTTCGTGTTCATTGTCTGCATGTATGCTGTTAAACCTGTCAGTATCAACTTTAAGTACTTCTGACGTTTGCACCGATTTAAACGTTAAAGTGTTTCCAATTCGTACGTACATAATGCTTTTGTCTTCGATGAAGTTACGACCTATCAAAATATCTCAACCCGACAACGTGTCAATAACGAACAGCGTGGTACTCAATGCTACTGAATCTACTTTTAACTTCACTGCGACGGCATGTATTACTCGCGTTGTCAACTCATTTGTAAATCCTAACAGATTTACCGGGTCGTTTAATTTAAAAGCATTCAGCTTGTATCGTTTTACACAATCTGCGGTTATCAATGAACACGGTTCAAAAGAACCTTTTTACAGAATTTCTGTTTAGTTTTCGATTCATTAATTAATTTAACCTCCGCATCCTTTTCTACTTTGGGCTTAGTCTTTGATTTGCAAGCTTTATCTAGATGCCCTGATTTGCTACACGCCGAACATTTCACGTTATCCTTAATAGTACAGTTATTCCTCCTGTGTCCCGGCTCACCGCAACGATAACAAGTCAAACTGTTTGACGTGTTACTGTGACCGGCGGGCACACCAGGCTCAACTGTACTATTACCGGTTTTCTCAGTCGCATTCTGATTCCAAAACGTCGGTCGAAAAGGATGTTTAGGCATATTGCTTTTACTCAATTCAGTGCAAGTTTTGCCATGCAAAAACGATGCAAGCTCGTCACAATATTTAAAACTACCCGCCTCTGCCGCACTTATTATATTTGCATCGCCGATCGACCCTACTATTATCGATATGATATCTTGTTCACGAAAACCTAAACGTAATCGGTCTATTTTCGCTTTTTGTTGGAAATAGAATTCATACAGTGACTGCCTAGGTAAAGGTTTTGAGTCTACCAGATCCCTAAGCAGCGCATACGCATTACGTTTAACTTGGAATGTATCTGATAGCATATCACACCAGTGTTTCCATTACCATTTTGTCCATTGGGATTCATTCTTTTGAAAAGAGTCTAACCATAAGTTGGCAGTGTTTCGTAGTTTTTGTAGTGCTTGATATGTTATCATGCTATGCGACCATCCAAACGTCCGTGCATTAGCCTCAACAACATCTAACCAATTATCAATATTATCAATTAACGGGTCAAATTCGGGAATCACTGACGACAAAACAATGTTTTGACTCACGGTTGACAGTGGCTCGCGGCGTCGCTTACCGCGCCGCCTGCGCCGGCTGCGCGAGCGGCTGCTAGCGCTGCTCGAGCTGCTCGAGCTGCTGGTGGTGGAGGACGAGCTGGTCGACTTCCGACGCGCTCTTTTTCTTTGTTCCTGGTTTTTCTTCCGGCCACGTGGCATCGTTGTGGGCGCAAATTTAACACTTCTGATAAAAGGAAAGACATATTACACACTGTTATAATCATTTATTAATAAGTATGTAGTCCACGATACACAAGGGCACATATGTACATAACAAATTAAGGGTCCTATTATATAATTATAGCTAGGCATATTCACAATTATTTTTACCACAGTGCTTAATTTTAATGCTGAGGGAGGATATTGTAGAAGACACAACAATAGTAGTTAGGCATTGAATTTACTACAGCAAATAAAGCAGGAATTCTTAGTACAATCAATACTTTGAGAAACAATTAACGTAAAGGCACGACTTTAAACTGTTTAAACAATTATACCTTTTGGTAAAGACCAAGAATAGCTAACAAAGCTAGGACACAGTTAAGTACAGACAAGTAAATAACTATATTACACGCGATAGGATGTTCTTACTCAACCTCTCCGGGCACTGGTCGATGGTAAAGTGCCCGCTGGACGGTCTCTCTCTTCCGTCACACCTCTGTTCGCCGTGTAGAGGGCGCTGCCGGACATTTCAGGTTAGGCAACCTAACGCAAGCTGCCCGGAAATACCAGGGCGACAACATAGATGAACTTCTCGAAAATAATATCATACAAGAGAGTAAATCTGCTTATGCAAGTCCTGTCTTACTAGTAGATAAAAAAAGGAAGCGAAAAACGACTTTGTGTTGATTATAGATCCCTAAATGAAATAACTACCAAAGAAAAGTACCCTATGCCTCGCATAGAGGATTTATTATACAGGTTAAAAGGATGTAGCTACTTTACTAGTTTAGATATGAAAAGTGGGTACTACCAGATATGTGTTAACAAAAATTCCGTCAACAAGACCGCATTCATAACCGAGGATGGGCACTATGAATTTTTACGCATGCTATTCGGTTTATCTAATGGGCCTTCTATTTTTCAACGAATGATGAATAATTTATTGAATCAGGCGTTACTTTGCGGAGGTCCATATTTATGAACTAAAAAACAATTACTTTGCTCACCCCGCGACCACTAATGACAAATAGTTATATCTGTGCGGCAAATGTATGTTTCCATGCAACACCTCCACCTCCACTGCTACACGAATCAACACATGCCACACAGACCCAACTATCACCACCACCACTATACTAAACGCTGACGCGTTTCGGCACTCTCCACGAGGCCATTTACGAAGCACAACA